>JAAKBH010000012.1:1800000-2307490 GCA_019776075.1 Amaranthus palmeri
ACCAATCAAGAAAAAAAAACTCAAGTCATGTATAAAACCGTCTCGTCTTGAGACGAGCTCATATAATTAACTTATTTCTCTAATTAATTATTTCAATATAAGTGATTACTTTAACACAACACTTTTACGACCCATTTGGTAGGTGATAATAAATCGTGGTAATGGGAATGACAAACTAAGGTAATTTTGGTTGAAAAATCTCTTGGTCACCTTGATGGTCATGTTTCTCGAACTTAAATCATCTCATTTTTTTCATAAAATTCATTCCAATGAATTACCATTAGGAAATGTGGTATTAGGTGGTAATGGAAATTTGTAACCAATTTTTTTTTTTTTTTTTTTTTTTTTTTTTTTTTTTTTTTGTGATTAAAGTTTCATTACCATGGGAATGTATGGAACTTTTGATGAAATTTTACACTATAAATTATTCCCATTTCCACCATTTAATACAACTAAAATTCATTACTACTGCAATCCATAAATCATAAATCATAATTCATGGAAAATTTATTCCAATGAATTACCACCGTTTAGGTTATAATTGGTAATTTAAAGATTGTAAGTGATTATTATTATAAAAAAAACTTTAAGATTGTAAATATGCATTGAGTTAGCCTAATAAAATAGTTTTACTGTAAGAACGTACCATACAAGAAGTGTGAAAAAAAAATAAGTATAAATAAAATGGAATATAGAGTATATGTATTACTACTGCAATCTATAAATCATAAATCATGATTCATGGAAAATTTAACTTTAAAAATTGAATGAGTACTAACGCTTTATTAAGAGATTAATGCATTTACAAATTCTTTATTAAAATTGTCATATTATGAGACGATTTACACTATGTTTGGATAGCAAATTAGGAGAGAAAAGAAGGGAAAGGGAGGGGAGGGAAAGGAAAGGGAAGGAAAGGAAGGAAAATACTCCATTGTTTGTATAGGAAGGAAGGGAAGGGGAAAGAAAGGAATTTCATTTTCCTTCCAAATCTTTCCTCTTATGGAGAGATTTGGATGTTAATAAAATGAAGTGACTTAATCCCTCCAAATCCCTTCCTTCCAAATCCTATCCCTCCCTTTTTGCTATTCAAACAAGAGATTCTCCATCCCTCCAAATCCTTTCTTTTCTTTTCCCTCCATTTCCCTCAATCCAAACAAGGCCTTAGTAAGGGCTGATTCAATATTTAATTTAAAGAATACTAAAAAAAGAAATTTTTATTTACTTTATTATTTTTTTAAAAAAAATGAATTGAATTATTTATATATACCAATGAAAAAGTTTCATACCAAACACGCTAATAATACTTTTTGATTCCATTGTGTCAAAATAAATTGATAATATTGACCATATTGACTTAAGTGTTCTTTTCCTTGCAAGTCCATGACATCAACGAATCTCACTTGCTCCTTCCTTCAGTCCCCACCCTATCTAAACCGAGAAACCAAAATCAACGTCCCAAAAAACACGAAAAAAATTACACTAATATATTAGCAACTTGATCTAATTAACTAATTAATTAATCTAGGTTATGATCTATATAGATTATCCTCTAGATTATTTGATTAAACCCTTTATTATAATAAATACTTATGTAACATACTCCCTCCTATTCACACAAAAGGGGACATTTGGGTTGAGCACGGTTTTTAAGAGTGGAATGGCAGGGTATTTTAATTGATTAAATTACTTGTAAAGGTAGTAGTTGAGTATTAGGAGTAGTAAAAGTGGGAGTAGTTGGATATTTTAATTAATTAAATTAATTGTAAAGGTGAGAGTAAAAATAAAAATGGAACATTTTGTATGAATTGACCCAAAATAGAAATGTGCCCTTTTGTGTGAATAGAAGAGAGTATAACACATAAATGTCATGATAATGGTCTATCTTGTATTGTAAGATGCAAGCTTGTGGATCCAAACTTAGTACTTAATTTTTCTCGTCATAGCAATCTCACTATCTGAGCGTCTGCCATGAGCCTAGGACTCTTTGTCCGCATCATGTTTTCCTTTATATACATATGAATTGCCTTCTTTGTTCTTTCATCCTTCCCAGAGCTACACTCCACTTTAAGCTACAACCCATCCCGGCCCGAAACACACACCCCCACCATAGGCGGACCTAGCATTAAGCAAGGGGTTGCATATGCAACCCCATCCTCCATGAAAAAAAATCAAATAAATATAAGTTATATGGATTTTGAACCCAAAATCTCTCAATCCAAATATGCACAATTCTTACTATTGAGCCAAACTAATCCTAACTTAAATAGTATGTTACTATTATCTAAAGTGGAAATTGTTGTGAATTATTATTCAAATTAAATTGGTGACAATTAAGATATTTTGGAAAAAATTTTATTAGCCTTCATACTATAATTTATGGGTTTTAGTTTTGAAGGATTAGTTTAATGTTCATAATAGATATATTTTAAACGGGCAAAAGATCTAAAATATTTCGGATTATAATAGGCATATATAGTAAATCGACTCTTTATTTCAAATGCACTTTTTATTTATGTCAAATTTCACATATGTTTGCTACCAATAGTCATTCAGAAACAAATTTTTTATTAGTATTATCACTAATAAGGGTAAGATTGTGTACATTTAGTACTTAAAAAACCTCACCCTAGGTGAGAGTCACTTAATGACATTAGAGCAATGAAATGCTTTTGTTAATCGTCAAAAACGAATAACAATTTCACTGTTATAAAATTAATGGCTCACCGCAAATTAATCAAGCATAAACTCCTATACCGTTTTATGAACCAATGAGTCTCACTAAATTCACACTAAAAAGGGAATAGATAATTTATTTCTTCAACATAATTTAGGAATAAGAATTTCCAAGTCCTACAACTTAAGAATTTTCAAGCCCTACAACCTTTTATCTTACGTTGTAACTAAGTTCTGCAACCCCATCCTTCAAATCCTAGGTCCGCCACTGAGTCCCCCACCCCCCTTGGGTATAACTCATCAAATCATAAAACTGAAAAAAAAGGTGTATAATTAGTAGTGTAAGTAGATTTAAAGGATGGTTAATATTAGTGCAAAAGACATAGCTAAATTAAATAGTGATCAAATATGTATGTTATTCCTTTTTCTTATGGAGTATGCTACTTCAGGATATGCAATCTGTTATGGTTTAAAACTACTGAGTGCAACTAGCTCTGCTTCAGCAGGGTTTCGTTTTTATGGAATCATTCTAATCGTCATCGGAATTGTTTTCATAATTCTCTGCTACGTGACCTGCTCACTTGGTCGAGAGACTGAACTTGCAATACTAAAATCCATGTGTTGTTCGGTGCCTTTGGTTATCCTTCTTGCGGCGTTGGGGATTTTTGCCTTGTGTGTGAGCAGTAAAGGTGGCGGACAAACCATACCCGATAGATCTTATAAGGAGTATCATGTGGAGTCTTATTCTAAGTGGATGCAAAATAAGGTTAGTAATTTACATCATTGGGAGAACTACTATAAGAAGGCTCTTCTTAAGACTCATGTTTGTGATAATTTCCAGGGCCGTCGAATGGCAAGTGCAAAGCGGTCAACCGCCCAGGGCCCCGTTCTTTTTAGGGCCCAAAAAACTTATTTTTATGTATATAAGTGATATTAATTTGAATCAAATTTATATATAACTTACATTTTTTTGCTAAATAATATGAGTTTTTAGTGTTTTTTTGTAAAGTGGATTAAATATTAACAATAAAAAACAAAAGATGTATTATATTATGCATTATGTCTTAAGTTTTTAGGGGCCCATTTTTATCTTTTGCTCTGCGGCCCAAAAATGAACGAGACGGCCTTGATAATTTCTATCATAAATATGAAATGGATACTATTGATGAGTTTCACAAAAGATCTTTGGATGCTTTTGAGGTAAACTTCATTCTACCCTTCTTCCTAGCTTCAACTCTTATCTTTGGTGTATATTTGGTGTTTGACATGGTATCAGAGCTAATTGTAATTAAAGTTACAACTTATTAAATCTCATTCATCTCATGTGAGAAGATGTGCGTAGTAGAATATAAAACATTACATAATCGAGGCTAGCTTCTAACCATTAATTTAAGTTTTAGTTTTGATTGAATTGATTTCTTTGCAGTTTTAACCAAGTAAAAATATAATCAATGAATGAGAATGTGTTTCAATTAATAAACATCAAGTTTAATTTTATATTTTTAGTTTTAATTTTGATGATTGAGTTGGTTCGTTAACAGTCTGGATGTTGCAAGCCTCCGGAAGATTGTAAGTTCAACTACACAAGTCCATCAATATGGGTAAAGCCAGTGGATGGAAACTACACCAACATGGACTGCAACAGATGGAGTAATGATGAAAACACATTATGTTTTGATTGCCAATCATGCAAGGCTGCATTTCTTGAAGACGTAACCACTCAATGGTTCACTCCGAGTGTCATTTTTGTTGTTCTTGCGGCTAAGCACTTGTTCATTGGTTTATGTGTCCTGGGTTCATCTGATGGATTCGGCCCATCATCTCAGGGTTACCGTAATTACCATTTAGTCTAGTTTTTTCACAAATTCTTGTGAGAGGGTTTCTTTGAGAGACCATCTTTAATTGAATTGGCCCATTAAAGAAAATGTAGAATAAATATAGAGAACAAGCTTTAACGGATTGGGTCTGAGTTGTAGTTTTTTTATGCTTTCTTTAAAATTTCTGCCGAGATCAGAAATAATGGCTTCATGACGATGAAGTTTGTAAATTTGGTACTTGGTTTTCTTTTGGGAATTACTTCGATTTGAACTACTATTTTGTACGAAAACTATCAAAAATAAACACCGATTTGAAACAGTTTAATAGTATTTTAAAACAAATATAATACAATACGTAATAAAATACATCATAGATAGCAGTATTTTTTTTCCCAATATGCAAACACATTTCAAACTAGTTCAGTATAATAACCCAATGCCACTAAAAGAATAAGCAACAGAAACACATCGCCGGCCAATAATAACTCCATAAATCCTACCCAAACTCTTATATCCAAGACACGTGTCGCCTGGTTGACACAATGCCCATATTCCGCTTCCTATCATTGCGATCATTGATATGCTTATCCATTTCGGTATTTCATTACAATTCATGATTCTAATAAAATTTTAATTATCTTCCCTTTTTTTTTTCTGATTTTCTTTGAATGAATATGGCGAGCAAATTAAGATGGGAGCTAGGTTTGTTTACTTGCTTGGTCTTTATGGAGTATTTTTTTTTATCAGTGTTACTTGATTTTAGTCGACTTTCTAGGCAGATGCATTCTTTAGATTAATTTATTTAAGGTAGATGCTAACGTAGTTGAAGGGACACTTTTATTTAAAAAAGACCATATAAGCGCGAATTATATACATAGTACAATGACGATGTCTTATTAATGAAAAATACTTTCTGTTTTGTTTTTGTTGCTAAATTTGCATGGGTATAAGAATTAAAAAGGAGGGAACAATATATAAATTATAATTATACCTTTCATTTTAATTTTTATTGAAGGGGAAAAAGTTAATGAGATATAAAGTAGGATAAAAATAAGAGTAACGTAGATATATATTTTTATGATTGTTTTATTACTAAAAATAGTAATGTACCAAGTAATATGAAACTTTCAGAAATGAATATAGCAAGTATTGTTATGGAACGGGGAAAGTATGTAAGTATTAGTATCTTTTAGAAATCACAATTTGTCAAATAAGACGGTTTATGGTATTGTATAATGTTTTAAAATGACCAATTACGGAATTAATTATAATGACATATAAGTATTTACATATAAGCCCAATGTTGGACTTTGGTCCAACAGTATTGATATAGTCTCATAGTGAGATGATCTCATTTAAGAGTTGGCATATAAACAAAGGGAAAAATATATGAATGACAATTTTATAAATTAAATCATAAATTTTCATAAAAAGAAAAAAATAATTTTTTAAAAAGACTGATAGAGTATTGTCATTTTTTAGTATGACAACAAAGAATAAAATTGTTTAATGGTCATATAGTACCAACTTCTTTATCTATAATATTGAAAAATCTTAAATCTTTGAGATGAAATTCCCAAATACTACTACTATTGACTTTAACTATGATGGGTTTGTACTGCTACGTATCCCTGGCCCCTGCTTAGTTTTTGAATAAAGTAAAGCTCACGTAGAAAAATATAAAGAGGTTACTTATAACTCAAAACTTAAGTGAAATTTTATTTATGTAGAAAAATATTTTAATTTTATTTTATATTTTTTGCTAAATGGGTTTCCTATGAATTTTTATGTCTTACTTTATAAAAGGAGTACTACCTTTTTTTGTAATGTTAAAACCATTACATTACATGTTATTTTTCATTTTATTTTCAATTGAAATATTTATTTTTTTTAACATATCATAGTACTTTGTTTTAATTTTAATTATTTGAATAAAGCATAAACAACAAATCTAATTTTTATTTCTTTTAAAAAACGTAACCTTATTTGTTAATTTACAACTTTTAATTAAATGGCTATTGTAATTTATTAATGATAATTTTTATATTGTCGTTATGGTATAATGAAATCCTTATTATTTATGCATTTTTGTTGATATTACTAATGATGTTCAACGTACTCTTAACAATATAAACTAATTAAACATTTTAAAAGACTTATATTTATTAGCCAAGCTTTTTAAAGATTTACAAAATTTATTGCAAATATTAGTTCATATTTCTCTAGTAACGGGTTAAATCAAACTGGATCAGCCTCATTCAATAAGATTTCTACCGAGCATAATTTAGCCTTATTTTTTATGTAAACGCAAATTTTTAAATGAAACAGTTTCATAATGAGTGTTTGTGGAAAAATTTTGAAGTAGTTAAAAAAAATTAATTATTTATATGCGCTCGTCTCATAGTGAGACAGTCTCATATAAAAAACTTTTATTAAATCATATATCCGTGTGGGCTTTCCGCACTAGGGGCTGGGCCGCTGGGCTATGGGCTCCATTAATCGTAAATCAAGTGGGGATGGTAGCTTTTGTGGAAAAATTGAACAGCTGATCATGTTGGACGAAACGACTTCATAATGAGACTATCAATTTGGGATGGTCTAATTCGCATGTGTAACAATTTGCGAGTTTCTTTTTTGGACATTTTTCAATTTTAGGTAATAATTTTCAAAATTGATATTTTTAAGATCAAAATTGATATTTTTAAGATCAAAATGATAAATGCTCAGAAAATTAAAATGTTGTTACACGTGCAAATTGTACCGGCCCGAATTAATGGTCTCATAATGAGACCATCTCGTCTAAGTTTTTGTAAAAATTGAATAAGCTTATTATAAAGGAATTCTTAAAATAAGTTTAATATACCAAAATAAGCGTTTTTGCATTTGAGCCTGAGGTCAAGTATATTCATTGTTACTAACAACGAATAAAAAAATTGGTCAAAAAAAGTCAAAATTCTCTGTTCGCTATTATTAACAACGAACATACTTGATCTCAGCTTTAGCATGTAGACGCTTATTTTAAAAATTATTATTTTTCAAAGTTTATTTTGGAAATTTTTTTTATAATAAGCTTTTTTTTCCGTCTTTCTCTTATAACTTTTGGCTTTACTTATATATATGAAGATCTTTGAATAGTACTGTTTTTGAATTTCACATAATATTTATGGTCGAGATTATTATAAATTTTTTTTATTATATACTTTATTTTTATCACTTGAATTTAGTTCATTTAGTTTGATATAATTCAATTCATGTCATTTACTTCTAGTTCAGTTCAATTAAATTTATTCAATTATCATTTTACTTTTATGTTTAATTATAATTTATATTATTAGCTTGGTTCAATTATAATTTATATTAGAAACATTCAAAAATTAGAAATAATTTTATTATTGTTTGCGTACAAGTCATTTCAATTCGATGTAAGATGCAGGTTTGCGGTTTTCTTGCAGGTTTCCTCTCTTGAAGACCCTTCTTGAGCCGGGGAACTCTTTCGACCGCCCTCTCCTAATGGGTATGAGACGCCGTCTATCTTCCCTCCCCAGACCCTAAACATGGATTTATCTATGTTCGGAATACACTAGGTATGATGATGATGACAAATTTTCACTCCCACATTATCAATATTATCCTTTTAGTATTCAATTAAAATATCATTCAGCAAATTAAAAATATTTTTCTCCGAAACAAACACCTCTTAATAATATTTTTTTTTTCTCAAGTATTTGAATAATTAAGGAGTTCTCTTAGGTAAATATAGAAGTTTTCTAGCTTTTGGGGTGGATCACCGACACTCTATAGAGTGAAAAAGACAAAAATGTCAGATTACGGCCTAATTAAGAATTAAGAAACAAGAATACCCAACTTGTTTTTGTTTGCTTGGTAAAAATCATTAATATTGTGTTTGGCAACTTGGAATTTATTTTTAAATGTTGAATCGGGTCAAATACTATGTCTGGCAAATCTTAAAATTTGAAATTTGGAATTGATTCAATTCCATAGACTTTTAATAATAATGTAAAATTTGGTCAAATATCAATATTTGCAAATTCCAAACATTTAGGTGTCATTTACAATTCTTGAATGTAAATATCAAAATCACTATTTTCAAATGAATTCTATGTTATCAAACACTACCTAACGAAATATCTCATTTTCAAATGAATTCTAAGTTAAGCCATTACATGATCCCAGTGGCGAATGTACGTTAGAGCTCACGGTAATTTTGTTTCATTTATTTATTTTATCTCGTTTTTTTTAGGTTAGTTGACTTATTTTGTTCTAAAATTTGTTAATTTTACAAATGAAATTCTCTCAAAATTTTATTTATTAGTTGGTGCCCCTAAAATTTGAAACCCTAAATTCGCCATTGAGTGATCGTAGCTAGGGGTGTAACGATTTGACTAAGTAACTCTACCATATGTTTTGGACAAATCTGCAGATTTTGTTGATGGTTTCTGTAATTAATTAACTTTTTTAAAAAAAAATGGTAAATAGTTATTTTTTTTTCTTTTAGAAATTGACAACTTAAAGTAATATACTCCGATATAGGTGAAATTTAATTAATAGGAATTTTCAATTGTCAAAGCTAGATGATAAGAAATATACTTGTAATAATCAAAAGTATAATAATTGTAATAATCAAACAACCACCACCGAACTGATTTTTAAATTTGTTTAATATCATAATTATCATTTTCAACATACCATTTATAAAATATAATGCAAAAGAAATGAAAAGCGTGAAGAAAAAGGCTAATAAAGTGATCATAAGCAAATTGTATATTAAAAATATAATCACATTAAAGTTGAGGTCCCTCATTTTGAATTGATAGGGGCCAAATTATTGTTGATAATAATCCTAATTACTATATTTGCTTTCAAATTCGCAAATATAAAAATTCTAGAATTTAATGTTTTTCATAATGTAAAATGTATATTAAAATAAACGGATAATATTCCAACTTGAGATCTAAATTTCGTAATATTGATGATAATATATAATTTTTTTAAATGAATATATAACTAATAATAGTAAAGGATAATAGTAATAGGTTAGTACCACGATGGTGATACATTTTTTTGAGAGTAACAATATTACTTTTTTATATTAACAAATATTTTTTAAAAATATTTATTAATATTAAAAAGTAATATTGTTACTCTCAAAGAAAAAAGTAATATTGTTTATTTACATAAGAATGTGTATTAATTTTCTTTAATTAGTTTTAAGCAATCATCCAACATAAATCTAAATTTCGTAATATTGATGAAACCTCTCATTTGATTGACATCAACAATTCTATCAACTTAATATTGAATTATTGAATTTGTGTTTTTAATTACGTAGGTTATAGGGAAAAGGGACTAGGGGAAAATCCATCCTAGTGGTACTTACTTTAAGTGTTTATGGTCAATATTGATTTATCCAAAAAATACCATCAAGTTATGATGATCAGTTAGCAAAGAGAAAATCTTAATGATTTGTAAAATTAACAAATTATCCTTATGAAATAAGATTTTTTTTGAAATATTATGAAATAAGATTTAATAGAATGAGAGTTTTGTAATTTTATTTTATTTTATTTTATTTGGTTTTATTTATTTTAGTATTATTTTTTTGTCTTGTTATAGTATTTACAAATTACGATTATTAATTAGTAATTATTAGCTAGTTAGCACACACTTTGAAAAATACCATAAATTTTCCAAATATTTACTTCTCACAGGGAAATACCATAAGTTAACAATCCCCTATTTTTATAGTTATTTATAAATTATAGTTATTAATTAGTAATATTTAGTTAGCACAGGGAAGTATATACTCTCTCTGTCCCATTGAAATTGAATCATTTTCCATTTTGGTCCGTCTCACTTGATTTGCAACATTTCTATTTTTGGATAATGGCCCACCACTTTCTTTTAATCTCATCCATACATTTTAACTCTCTTTTAATTTCATCCACACAATTCATTCTCTCTCTTCATTTATTACCACTTTCTTAACATTTACCCATTTTAATCTCTTTGATGCAAATCAAAGAGGACGGAGGGAGTATGTTTTTCTTGTTATTTTCTCGATATTTTTACAACACCCTACATGGCTACACTTCTCATAAATGTGATTGTTACCCTTACCCTAGATGTGATTGATTTGATTTGATTGATTTCATTTACTTGACTATACTTGCTTATTAATTGCTTCACTTCTTCAATATAAAACCCTAGACATTCACTGAACTTGCATTGCCAGTTTTACTGATCTTGCTGATTGTTGTCACACGTACAATTAGATAGCCAACCAAATTCCATGGCTTTTATTGCCTCATTTCCAAGCTTCAAACTTAACCCATCTCTAGTTTATCAAAATAATAATAACCCACAAACTAAAACTCTAAGCATTAAACCCAAACTACCTATTTTTAAAAATATCATTTCAAAGCGTAGAATAATAACATCAAAATCTCCTATTTCTATGAGCAATGAGAGAACAGTACTAGAGGCAGCAGAAACTCCGATTCTAATTCCGGATTCGGAATCGGATTCCCATAAAATTTGGTGGTCTAATGTTGTAGTGAAGAAACCAAAAAATGTGTTTACAGAACAGAAATGGAATTCTATAGACGTTGGGAATTTAAGTGTGCTCATAGGGTTGCATGTATTGGCTTTGTTTGCACCATTTACCTTCAATTGGGGTATGGTAAGATTGGCTGTAGTGACATATTTCGTGACCGGTTGTTTGGGTGTAACTCTATCATATCATCGTAATTTAACTCATAGAAGTTTCAAACTACCTAAATGGCTTGAATACATCTTTGCTTATTGCGGGGTTTTGGCCTTGCAGGTACCTTATTATTCTTCAGTTTTTGATTTTCATCCATTTACTCGCGTTGTTTAGGGTTTTTTGTGCTTTCAACACCCTATTTAACCTGCTAGAGACTCGTTAAAGTGTGTATTTGTTAACTAGTGACCACTGGCTACTACTCACGTGTGAGGTGTGTCACATCGAAAAAGAAAAATGTATACATTATTTTATAAACTTGAAGGATAACTTCTACTACAACTATCAATAATTGTTCTTTAGCTTTCCAGGCTCATTTTTTTTAATTCTATTAAGTTAACTTTTGAAGTTTGGGTTTGAATTTAGATCAAATAAATGAATGGGTATAATTTTGAGTTTAAGTCTAGGATTTTTAGTTCTAGACTCAACTCATACCCACAAAAGATCATTGCACACTCAAGACTCGACCTATGACCCAACTCATTATTCACCCGTTTTTAAACAAGTAATAATTGTTAAGTATTAATAGTTTAACGAAAATTTATCTAGTTTGTTATTACACTTTAAAATAAAACTCTCATACTTTATATTATTAAACTGAATCCAAGGAAGTAGAAAACATTTCATTTGAGAAGTAAGGAATTACAAAAATAATTTAATTTTAGTAGTAACATATAATAATTTCAAAATAACAGATATATTCGGTTGAGTTTATTTACATGGTTGAATTTGTTGTTGGAACATACAGGGAGATCCAATTGGTTGGGTGAGCACACATCGATACCATCATCAATTTTGTGATTCTGAAAAAGATCCACATACTCCAATTAAAGGATTTTGGTTCAGCCATATTAACTGGGCACTCGACACGAATTCTATTTTCGAAAAGGTACAAATTCTTTGTATAACGCTCTCAAGTCTCACCGTAAGACATGTTTTATAAGTAGTAAATTTTTTGATAATAAAAATTATTTTGAAGTTATAACTTATATGTTTATGCAAATTCAATCCTATTGCTGGAATGGAATAGTATATTACATGCAAGATTTGTCGGACCTAGCTAGGTTTAATTAATGAAACAAACATCTTATTTCGCAATAAAAAAAACTAATCCTTTATAAAAATAATAATAAAATTAATGGCAACAAATAAAGAAGATTTTGAACGTGGGAAATGAACTACTCAAAAAAAAAAAAAAAAAACAATCGGCGTTATTACACATGGATGATGGACTCACAAGATTAATTTATTAATCTTCTTTTACATTTAAAAACAGTATATGGAGCCTACCCAAATACTCCTATATACTCCATCCGAATCAATTTAGCTGTCCCATTTGCTTGAGCACACTTGTCGATGTAACATTTTGACTCTTAATATCTCTAATTATGCTTAAATAAAAATTATGAAAAGTTTATGAGAATAATCCTAGCATTGAGATGAATCAATGCAACAAGATCTCACATGACTATGTTTTTACTTATGGATTAAAAATAAAATACAAATTAAATGAGATTGATGAATAGTGTAAAAAACCAAATGTAACGACTAAATTGATTCGGAGAGAATATAAATCTTACATATCAAATGTATTCATTAATTTTCCTATATTTATTCTTATGAAAACTAATCATAATTAATGATCTTTATCTTATCTCTATATGGAGCTAGCCATCATCCCTTGACAATTTTAAGTCGTCTTCAATTTCGAGATTACCTTTAGCTGTGGATCCTCCCTTTTCTCTTTCGTCATTTGGTCTGCCTCAGGTAATGTTTGTTTTCTTTTCAAACGTTTTATTTGAATTTTAGACACTTCATTATTCACTTTAAATTTATATTTTATTTTTAATTTATAATTTAAAATATAGTTAAATGAGATTATGTTTGATTCGTTCCAAAATAAAAATTATTAATATATAGTTTTTATAATATATTGATAAACGTGCCAAAATCAAATAAGACATTTGAAAAGAAATAGAGGTAGTATCAATTAATTTCTCTAATCAATAGAATATATTACAGTCTTAATTATTATTTTAAGTTGTTGACCAAGTTGATATCTTAGTCGTCTATCTTTAAAAGGGCATGGAATTTTCACTTAGCTTTTTATTAAGGACACTAATTACTTTTTATTTTACATTATTTTATTTTCATTTGAAATCTCTTTATTGATACTTTTATTTTACAGTGTGGGGAAACAATTAATGTGCAAGAGCTAGAAAATCAACCATTTTATAGGTTTATCAGAAGCACATATATTTTGCATGGGATTTTGTTTGGACTACTTCTATATGCTTTCGGAGGATTTCCATACCTTGTGTGGGGTTTGGTACGTATGTAAAAACATTAATTTGCATTGAAAATCATAATTTTTGATAAAGAATAAGTACTAATTATATTGTTATTTGTGCAATAATTAACATAATTAAAATCTTATACTCCCTCCGTTCTTTTTTGTTCTTCCCGTTTAGAATATTCCATTTTTGAAGAGAAATTTGATTAAGATTTTTAAGACATTTATAGATGATAAAATATATCCATATGAGATCTCCTTAGATTCGTCTTAATGTGTACATTTTTATCATATATTTTTTTATAATGTTTTATAATGCGTATTTAGAGATATTTAGGCTCGAAAATTGTTTTGAAAATTATGCAAAAAGTAAATGGGAAGAATAAAAAAGAACAGAGGGAGTATATTTTTGGAAATGAATTTAACGCCATCAATTTTGACATAAAAAATTTATGATCTATAATTTCTGAACGACACAAGGAAAATTTTGCAATGTAGGGTGTAAGCAGTGTATTGATGCATCATTCCACGTTTATGGTGAACTCTGTGTGTCATATATGGGGAAATCAGACTTGGAACACCGGTGATTTATCAAAAAATAATTGGTAATAATTTTCGTTGTTTACAAAGAAAACAATTCCTTATAATTAAGGCATTTGCAGAATTTTGTCGTTTAGAAACTATTCAAATTCAAAGTACTTCACTTGTAACTTCTTTAAAAAAAATGTAGGTGGGTGGCATTGCTAACATTTGGGGAAGGTTGGCACAACAATCACCATGCGTTTCCATACTCAGCCAAACAGGGTTTAGAGTGGTGGCAAGTTGACATAACTTGGTATATTGTAAAGCTTCTTCAAATACTTGGTTTAGCCACGGATGTTAAGCTTCCAAGTAAGGCGCACAAAGAACGCTTAACTCTTAAAAGTGAAGCCATCTAAGCTTATGATGAAATTATATATAAAGGGTATGAGACAAGCGTGCTACATATATGGGTTAAGCGGTCTATTTTATATATATTATGAGAATGTAGACTTCTTATTTAATGTCGTCTCAACAAGAGACAATCTATCACACAAAAGTAGCTCATTGTGTTTTATTTGATGTATTATGCATGGTATAACTTACTATCACTATATTTTCATAATGCAAATTTGTGTAAGTTTATGTGAAGGAATTATTATAAAATATTACTCCCTCCGTTCTTTTTTGATTGTCCACATTACTATAACGGGTAGTTTCATATGTTTGTCCCATTTCCTAAAATGGAAAGTTTTGATACCATCTTTTCACCTCCTCTCTCTTCTAATATCCCATTTATAATAATTAATTTATATTTTCTCTCTCATAATACCAATACAATCATTAATTCACACCACTATTATAATAAAATATCCCTTCTCTCTCTTCTAATATCCCATTTATAATAATTAATTTATATTTTCTCTTTCATAATACCAATACTATCATTAATTCACACCACTATTATAATAAAATAATACCTACAATCAACAAAGATTCCCACTATCTTAATATGTGTGAAATCTTCAAATAGGACACACATATAAGAACGGAGGGAGTAATATAGAAGGGTATTGATTTTGATCATTAATTGAGTATCATTGTGACTAGTCGTTAGAAGCTCAGTTGGTGAATTAAGTAACAGAGGGCGGATCCAGAAATCTAGTAATGGGGTAGCACACTTTTAAGTATGTATTTCAAGCAAAATTAAAAAAATAATATTTTTCATTACATTGATAAAGTATAATATAAAAGAATGCATAAAAAAGGCAGAATAAATAAAGTTAAACTTTACTAACCTGTTAGCGTCTCTTCTTGAAATTTTTTTGTTAATATTCAAATCTTGAATTCGCTTCATTCTAAAGATTGAAACTATAAAAAAAATAAAAAAATACTAACAAGTAAACCTATCATCACTTAGTATCAAACTATCATCAATTTGTAAATCAATAGATACAAATACAATAAAAAGAAATAAGAATTAAAACTATTATCAATTAGTATCAAATAACTAAAACTTAAAACTATCATCAATTTACCCAAAACCTAAATGGATACAGTCAATTTACATCAATAGAAAAATTTAATAATAATTTACTCAATTAATATAAAGAATTGATCGATTGCCGTAATTTGACAATTAGAAAAATTAGCAATAATTTATAAGGGTTTTAGACGATTAGCAAAATTAGCAACAATTCACAAGGCTTTCGACAATTAGCAAAATCAGCAATAATTTACATCAGTAGAAATTAGCACAATTTGACTATAATTAACCCAAAACCTAAAACTTACTTAAAACCCTAAACAGGGGCTGTCGGACTGTGGCCACTGGAAAGTCTGTGGAGAACTTTAGTCTGTCGAGTCGGCGACCGTCGTGGTGGTGATTGATGGTCGTCGACCGTCGTGGTGGTGGTTGATGGTCGTCGACTGTGAAGCGTCGAACGGGAATTCACAAACAGGAGAAAACGCATTGCGGCATTGGGTTTGGGACTGTGGAGGACTCTAAGTCGAAGCGTCGACTGATTGGCATTCCTTTTTTTTTTTTTTTTTGAATTGACTGATTGGCAATTTGGCATTACATGGGATTTGGGAATTTTTAAATCAGGACTTTGAAAAGTCGTAAATAATTTCATGTGTTTAATTACAATTGAAAAGTCATGAGTTTTTTTTTTTTTATAAACGGTTTTCCCCGGAAACCCCAAGAATTTTAGGTAACTTTTTTTTTTTTAAGATAGTTACCTAATTATTAAAAAAAAATGAGATAAACATAGAAGAAAAGTCATACTCTCTAAAATGCAAAGCAAATGTCTCCTCCTTAATTTGTGGATACATTTTATTTGTGGTCTTCTTAATTTGTACATATAACTATCTTTTTGTTGTGGTTCCCTTCTTAATTTGTACCATTTTAATATGGTCTCCTTTTTGACTTAATATTATTTGTGCAAATCACAAATACAACATTTGCTCAATATAAAAAATTTTAACTTTTCACGATATTGGATTTAGTGGCATTAAAAATATCATTGATTTATATTTTTAGTGTAATAATTGTTGTTTTTATTTTAAGTTCCACTATAAAGTAATTTAATGACACTTTATTTAGCATTTAAGGGCATATATAATTGTTACTATAGTCTATAGTGACATTTATGAGAAGTGTCCATTGACTCTATGTTGCGAAAAGCGTTAGTAAGATTTTGTATTATGCTGCTAAAGGGTCTAATAATATCACTGAATCCACTATATATACTATTAAAAAATAAAAAGAATTACATTTAAATTAAACATCGCTATTTATATACCACTAAATTCAAATTATGTTATAGTGTCTCTAAATGGAAGCTGAGTATATGAGATTTATATATTATGCACGGAGAAAATGAAATGCTTGTATAAATCCATGACTTGATTTACATTTTTTTTTTTTCGAGATGTGACTTGATTTACATACATCTCATGTATTTGAACATTAATATGAATAACTTGATTATGTCATTTTAGATGAAAAATAAATCATGAGAGTTACTCATACATTACTCTAGTCTATTCAAAAAGCTCTCGTATAAGAAAGCGTGATCAGATACATAATATATCTCTTGAAGCTTTAATAATAATTACTCCCTCCTATCCATAGAGAATGAGACATTTGTTTTTTCATACTATCCAATGCACTTATTCAATGTTTAATATCTCTTATTATACATAACAAAATATTATAAAAAATGAATATTAATAATCTTTGCAATGAGACGAATCAAATAAAATCTCACTTGACTATGTTCTAATCTATAGATCAAAAATAAAATACAAATTAAGAGTAATAAGTAAATAGTGTAAAAAATAAATATCTCATTCCCTATGAATAGGAGGTATTAGTATTAGTTTTTTTTTTTTTTTTTTTTTTTGAGTTGATTCCTTAAATATTTTTAATCGATTAATAAGTAGATTCTTTTTACATCCATTTCAATACTTCGTTAGGTGAAGGTTTCTTCCCTTGGATTATACTTCATATACTTCCATTGATGAATTGCAAGTTGTTTTCTTCTGATTTGATTGACATTAACAATCTTTTGGCTTCATATTTGATTTTTTTGCTTTTTAAGGGAACCATTTATCCCAATAGTACTTACTTCAATTGTCTCTAATTGATATTGTTTTGAATAGTCTACAAGCTCATTAGTTTGATTACCCAACTGTAAAAAAATTAATAATCCGTTTGGTTAGTGGTATTAAATGGTTGTAATGAGAATAATTTATAGTGTAAAATTTTATTAAAAGTTTCATATCATTTTCCATGGTACTGAAACTTTGATCATAGAAAGGTTTTTTTTTTTACAAATTTCCATTACTACCTAATAACATCTCTCCCAATGGTAATGCATTGGAATGAATTTTATGAAGTAAATGAGATAATTGAAGTTGGACAAACATGACCATCAAGATAACTAACAGCTCGTTTGGTAGGTGGTAATAAACCGCGGTAATGAGAATGAAAAACTAATGTAATTTTGGTTGAAAAATCTATTTACTACCTTGATGGTCATGCTTGGTAATCTTCAATCATCTCATTATGTTCATAAAATTCATTCCAATGTATTACCAATGGGAGAGACGGTATTAGGTGGTAATGGAAATTAGTGAACAAAAAAACTTTTTTGTGATCAAAGTTTCATTACCATGGGAATGAAATGAAAGTTTTGATGAAATTTTAAACTATAATTCATTCCCATTACCACCATTTAGTACCACTAATCAAACGGGCCGTTAGAGATTTAATTTCAACCAAAATTACACTAATTTTTCATTTTTATTACCATCATTTATTACCAATTACCAAACGGGCCAGTGAATTTTCTGTCATTATTTAGCCTTATTTATGTAAATAAAATTAAGTAAAATTTTCTTTGCACATAAATAAAGTAAAATTCATATCTCATTTCCTTAATTTCTCTTTTTCTTCCCTCCTAGGCTCAACACATGCTCATTAATTTGAATTGACTGCACTTGCTTTTCTTTTTGTTTTTTTTTTTTTTATCAAGGAACACTTGCTTAACTACTTCAATTCAATATAAAACCTAGACTCTTGCATTGCGCTAGCTCCAATCTAGTACTACATATTTTGCTGACTGCTGTCACACGTACAATTAGATAACAAACCAAATTCCATGGCTTTTATTGCCTCATTTCGAAGCTTCGAATTTCAGCCATTTCTCATTTATCAAAATACTAATAATCTACAAAATAAAACTATATGCTTTAAGCCCAAAACACCCGTTTTTAATAATACTATTTCAAAGCGTATAATAACATCAAAATCTTCAACTTCTATGAGCAATGCTCATAAACCAAGTAAAAGGACAGTACTTGAGGTAGCAGAAAATTCGATTCCGACTCCAGAATCAAAATCGAATTCCCATACAATTTGGTGGTCGGATGTTATAGTGAAGAAACCAAAGAATGTGTTTACAACACGGAGATGGAATTCTATAGATGTTGTGAATTTAAGTGTGGCTATAGGGTTGAACGTATTGTGTTTGTTTGCACCATTTACCTTCAGTTGGGGTGTGGTAAGAGTGGCTATAGTGACATATTTCGTGACTGGTTGTTTGGGCGTAACTCTTTCATATCATCGTAATTTAACTCATAGGAGTTTCAAACTACCTAAGTGGCTTGAATACATCTTTGCTTATTGCGGGGTTTTAGCCTTACAGGTTAGTTATTCTCCACTTGATTTCCAATTTTCCATCTATATATGTACTCGCGTGGTTAGGGTTGTTCATGGGTTTCAACACCGTATTATTTATAAATTTGAGATATTTTGGCCGGTCTAGGTTTGAGTTTGGGTTGTACAAAATATGCAGATCTAGGTTTGAACATGAGTAAACCCGAACCATAAATTTCTTAGGTGTTCAATATTTGTAGCTAAAAATTAAAGACATGCACAAAAGTTAAGTTTGAGTTTGAAAAAATAAATAATAGAAGCAAAAATCAATAAAATTAAGTTTTAATTAATTTAGTTCAAAAGGCACAATTAGTATAAGGTTGTTAAAATATTACACAATACAATTATATTTTAATTCCACGCTGTAAAAAGGATAGAAATCATTGTTTTTGTTGTTTGTCATTTAGATTTTGATTTGATTTTTAATTTCAACATAAGTTGAATATATATAGCAAATGCATAAATTATTAATGAACTCTTAAACTCAATAGGCAAGAATTATTCAATTAACTCATTAAATCTATTGATCTTAATATGTGACATCTTGCTATTCCTACTAGCATCATCATCATATTAAATTATTAATGAACTCTTAAACTCAATATAACAAGTTATTTTAGGTAGTGTTTGACAACATAAAATTCATTTGAGAATAGAGAATTTAAATTTGTTATTCAAATTTAAGAATTGTATATGACACCTTAACACTTGGAATTTGCAAATTTTAATACTTGACCAAACAATTCAAGAAGTAGAATACATATTAAGAGTAAAATACATATTAAGAATGATGAGTAAATAGTGCCAAAAAAAACTAAATGGGACATTTAGGCTGAATAGAAGATAGTATTATTTTTATTTTTTATATGATTTGTCTTATGGTGAAACGGTCTCGTAACAGACTTGCTACGTCTAATTATGCCTAATTACCCACTTCTGAATTATTAAATTCCATACAAAACATAAAGAAATAAAGAAACAATTAAAAAATATTTGGATCATTGGATGATGTCAATTTTGCCCCCTCTCTTTCATCATATTATATTCATTTTCCACGCTCCCAAAAAAAACAACCAAACAAAAAAGTTGGTCTCATACCGAAAATTTTGATACCCACTCGCAATCTTTCTTAGATTTCAAGCTTGTCTTTACATTTTGTCACTATGAATTCATTTCATAAATGAATTACCCAAATAATATATTTGGCAAATTCAAGAATTTATTATTTTTTGGAGTGTTTAATTGAAGTGCTACGATGGCTCTATTCTTTGTTACACTTTATTTAAAATGTTCTCACATTATTAATCAATGTGCAATTAAGAAATCGAAGTGGAAGAAGTAAATAACATTTTTTATTTGAAAATAAGGAATGAGATTGATTCGATTACAGTAAGTTGTAACAAATAATCTTCCAAAAAAAAAAAAATTCGTAACAGCATGCAATTCTATAATTTTCTTATTTGAAGTATAGCAATTCATTTCTAGAAATACATTAATTCAAAAAATACAGAGCTTTCAAAATTGTTTTTACATTAATGCAAGTTATAACATCGCACATTAAAATACTGGAATGGATTATAATAATTCTTCCAAAAATAATTTAGTAAGAAAATATTACAATTTTCCTTTATTACAACATTTACATGCATGCAAATTCAATAGCTGTAAGAAAATACTATACATCATAAATAAAAACAACAAAAAAACAATTTATTTCTTCCTACAATAAAACAGCACAAGAGCACAATAATTTAAAAATTACATTTCAAATAAAAAATTCATTCTACAAAACTTCATGCGATGCACGAGTTTTATACTAGTATATACTCCCTCTAATTCACTTGTGTTGTCCCATTTCCTTATTGGGACAATTCACATCAATTGTCTCATTTCCATTTTGGTACATCTTTTTTTTACTTAAATACCCTCACTTTTCCAATTCTCAATACCCCACTACCACCTTTACAATTAATTTAATCAAATTAAAACTTCACTTTTACAATTCCCAATACACAACTACCACCTTTACAATTAATTTAATCAATTAAAATATCCAACTACCATCTTTACAATTATTTAATTAATTAAAATACCTAACTACCACTCACTCTTAATATCCGTGTCAATCCCAAATGGGACAATACAAGTGAATTGGAGGGAGTATATAATAATGCAAGAATAACATATAATTACTGAGAAGTACGGCATTGCAAAAATAATTTAATTTTTAGTATAGAACTAAGTATAACATGTAATAATTTGAGAATAAAACGTAACATATATATTCGGTACGGTTCAGTTTATTTACATGGTTGAATTTGTTGTTGTACAGGGAGATCCAATTGGTTGGGTGAGCACACATCGATACCATCATCAATTTTGTGATTCTGAAAAAGACCCACATACTCCAACTAAAGGATTTTGGTTCAGCCATATTAATTGGATATTCGATACTAATTCCATTTTTGAAAAGGTATTATTTTCTTTATACATTCGGGCCTCATCATAAGACGTGTTTTATACATAAACTATATAATCTAATAATAAAAATTACATACATAGAGTAAATAATCTAATTTTAATAAAACAAGTCTTATATGAGACCATCTCACCGTGAGACGGGCCATACAACCAGTCTATTAGTAAAAAGCATTAAAAAAATAATAAACAACCCGTCTTGTATGAGATTGTCTCACCATGAGACGACTCCATATAATCGCCCATTTCTTCAATTGAATACTTTAAGATCACAATTAATCATTTTAAGGTTATAAGCCATAACTTTATTAAACTTATAAGTGATCACTTTACCGATATAAGTAATAATTTTAAGACAAAAAATATATATTGGGCGGCTGGGCCAGCCCAATAGAAATGGTCTCACGTGAAACGGTTTCATTTAAGAATTAGTGAATAATAGAATCTGAATTTACACTTGTACAATTAGAAACAAATTTTTTAAAATATAGTTTAGGCTGACTCAATTAAAGTATCGTCTCACAGTGAAACAACTAACGAATTAGTGATCTTATATTATCAAATGTATTCATTAGTTTTCCTATATATTTATTCTTAAGAAGACTAATTAGTAATTAATGATCTTCATCTGTATTTAATAGTCAGGGGGACGTTCTTCAGAGTGCATGGAGCCATCATCCCTTGACAATTCTAAGTCGTCTACAATTTCGAAATTACCTTTAGCTGTGGATCCTCCCTTTTCTCTTTCGTCATTTGGTCTGCCTCAGGTAATGTTTGTTGTTAGTTTTTTTGACGCTATTCATCATTTACTTTAAATTTATATTTTATTTTTAATCTGTAATTTAAAACATAGTCGAATGAGATTATGTTTAATTCGTTCCAAAATAAGATTTATTAATATATAGTTTTTATAATTTTTAAGTATACCCAATTTGAGATATTAAGAGTAGTATTAATACATTGACAATAACAAACATGCCCAAATTAAATAGGACATTAGAAAAAAATAGAGGTATTATTAAGTAATCAATAGGATATATTACAGTCTTAATTATTATTTTTAAGTTGTTGACCAAGTTGATATCATAGTCGTCTAATACCTAAAGAAAATTTCTATCTATAAAAGGGCATGGAATTTTCATTAAGCTTTTTATTAAGGACACTAATTAATTTTTATTTTACATTATTTTATTTTCATTTGATATCTCTCATTTAAAATTTAAAAATTAAACTCTTTATTGATACTTTTATTTTACAGTGTGGGGAAACAATTAATGTGGAAGAGCTAGAAAATCAACCATTTTATAGGTTTATCAGAAGCACATATATTTTGCATGGGATTTTGTTTGGATTACTTCTATATGCTTTCGGAGGATTTCCATACCTTGTGTGGGGTTTGGTACGTATGTAAAAACATTTATTTTTTTAATTTGCATTGAAAATCATAATTTTTGATAAAGAATAAGTACAAATTATATTGTTATCTGTGCAATAATTAGCATAATTAAAATCTTATAGAAGTATATTTTTGGAAATGAATTTAACGCTGTAAATGTTTGACATAAAAAATTTATGATTTATACTCCCTCCGAATCAGTTTAGATGTCCCATTTGGAATTTCACGAATTTTAAGGGTTGAGTGGGGTCGATTAAAAAGGTGATAGTTGGATATTTTAATTGATTAAATTAATTGTAAAGGTGGTAGCTGGGTATTGGGAATTGGAAAAGTGGGGGTATTTAGGTAAAAAAGGATAGACAAAAAAAAATTGGACAATTAATATGGTTTTGCCAAATAAGGAAATAGGACATCTAAACTAATTCGGAGGGAGTATATAATTTCTAAACAACACAATGAAATTTTGCAATGCAGGGTGTAAGCAGTGTATTGATGCATCATTCCACATTTATGGTGAACTCTGTGTGTCATATATGGGGAAATCAGACTTGGAATACCGGTGATTTATCAAAAAATAATTGGTAATAATTTTCTTTGTTTACAAACAATACAATTCTTTGTAATTAAGGCGTTTGCAAAATTTTGTTGTTTAGAAGCCATTCAAAGTACTTCACTTGTAACTTCTTTAAAAAAAATGTAGGTGGGTGGCATTGCTAACATTTGGGGAAGGTTGGCACAACAATCACCATGCATTTCCATACTCAGCCAAACATGGTTTAGAGTGGTGGCAAGTTGACATAACTTGGTATATTGTAAAGTTTCTTCAAATACTTGGTTTAGCCACGGATGTTAAGCTTCCAAGTAAGGCGCGCCAAGATCGCTTAACTCTTAAAAGTGAAGCCATCTAAGCTTATGATGAAATTACATATAAAGTGTACGAGATGAACGTATTTCATATATGGGTTAAATAGTCAATTTCATACATAATATGAATATATAGACTACTTCTTTGAGGTTCTTTCAATAAGAGATAATCTCTTACACAAAAGTAACTCAATTCTATACAATCGTGTTTTAAATGATCTCTTATGCATGATTTAATTTACAATCACTATATTGTTCTTAATGCAAATTTGTGGAAGTTTATGTGAAGAAATTATTATTATAAATATTAATATAAAAGGGTGTTAATTTTGATTATTAATTGAGTATTATTGTAATTAATCGTTGAAATTCAATTGGTGAATTAAGTAATGGGATAGCACACCTTTTTTAAGTATGTATTTCAAAGCCAAATTAAACAAATAATCTTTTGCATTACATCGACAAAGTATGATATAGAAGAATCCAAAAAAGATAAAATAAAATAAGTAAAACTTTACTACTAACCCGTTAGTGTCTCTTCTTTGAAATTTTTTTGTTAATAAATATTCGAATCTTTTATTCACTAAAACTATAACAATAAAAAAATATTAATAATACTAAGAGTAAACCTATCATCATTTAGTATCAAATTGTCATCAATTTGTAAATCAATGGATACAAATATAATACAAAGAATTATGGATGCAATTATACAAATACAATACAAAGAAATAAGAATTAAAACTAATATCAATTAGTATCAAAGAATTAAAACTAAACCCAAAACCTGAATGAATTCAATCAATTTACATCAATAGTAAAATTTAACAATAATTTACTCAATTAATACAAAGAATTGATTGATTAATGCCGTAATTTGACAAACAGAAAAATTAGCAATAGTTTATAAGGGTTTTAGACCATTAGCAAAATCAGCAAACTTAGCAATTATTTACATCAGTAGAAATTAGCACAATTTGACTATAATTCACCCAAAACCTAATAAAAAAAAGTTTAATTTCCCGTTTAATTCAACATTTTGATGTTTCTAACCTTATTGTGCTGCTGGTTGTTGTCTTCATAATTTGCTCTAAACCATTTTATGCTCTCAAATATTTAATTCACCATTTTAACGTTTAATTTACCGTTTAATTCATCAAAGCTCTTAAATATTATAACAATTTTGTTTTCATTCAAGTACAAAAGTGCGAATCGTTAAATCAATAACTTCTCCTGTAAGTTGTAAGAATATAATCAAACGCTTATTACAGGGATAAAGAAAAAGTCATCAACTATACTAAGCTAATCCATGATTATCAATTAACTGCTCAACTTCATTCCGATTCTTAATAAAAACTCTGGGTAATATAAAACCTAAAACAAAGATTAACCAAGCTACAATCACAACAAAACTACTTATAGTCCATGCATTCTTGAGTTCATGAGCATAACCTAGCTTGCAAACTTCACAATTGTAACAAAGCTTGTTAGGGTTATTGTCCCACTCATAGCAATCATGGTTTGAGTAGCTACCATTTTCTGGCTTCATCCAAATAGTTGGGCTGGAGTAATTGAAGCTACACTCCAATGGCGGTTTGCAACATCCTGACTGTAACCCATTATTATTTCAACAAGTAACAGATTAGAACCATAATATGATCAGGTTATAAGCTACTACGAAATTATATAACATATTCACAAATTTAACCCTTTATACATCAATTTTATTAGCCGGTTGAATTAGTTCTTTGATATGATTGAAGCCCGAGGATCATATATATATTCAATCTGCTTTGTCATGAAAGTGGATGGATTTGAACCCCTGACCTCTTGTCACATTAACTTTTAACATAATTATGTCAAGAATACAATGCAACTAAATTAAGAAACTTAAGCTGATAGTTGATACCCTAATATATATAATCATTTTTAAGAACATACTTCCTCCTAAATCATAATACCTTAACGGCTCGTTTGGTAGGTGGTCATAAACGATGGTAATGGGAATGAAAAATTAGTGTATTTGATAGAAGTTAGAAAATGGGCCTGGGCAACCCAAATAAGGAGGAGAAGAAGTAGACCACTCATAAACCCAAAGAAGGTTCACTACTAAAACCAATTGGTAATAGTAGGAGTTACTCCTTGAGTATATAAAGTGATGCATACTCTTTCTTTCTCCAAAGTGGGACAACTCACATGTGGGTAATAATGGGCATTTCAACAGTATTTTAATTAAAAAATATCTTGTCCACCTTGATGACCATGCTTGTCTAATTGCAATCATCCCATTTTATTCATAAAATTCATTCTAATACATTACCATTAGAAAAGGTGGTATTAGGTGGTAATGAAAATTTGTATACAAATAAATTCTTTTATGATTAAAGTTTCATTACCATGGGAATGATATGCATCTTCTAATGAAATTTTACATTATAAATCATTACCATCATTTAGTACCACAAACCAAACGGGCTGTAAGTGTCCCATTTCCTTATTGGGTCAAGTCACTCCAAACGTCTCCAATCCATTTTGGAGTGTTAATTTTTTTGATTTACACTTACTAAACTTAGCATTTTCACCCTTTACACTTACCAACCCACTTAATTACCCCTATTAAACTTTAAAAAAAAATAATAATCAAAAACAATATATTCTTTCTCTTTCACATGTGGTCTCATTTGACCGCTTAAAAAATAGTGAAAAGTCAAATGAAACGGCAGTTTAGGTGAATAGAAGAGAGTTTAATTAGCTAGCCTAACCTGAATGGGTGTGAAATCTCTACCTAAAAACTGATCTCTAGTATTATCCCCAAACTTATTCTGAAAATCAGCACAAACTCTGGTATCCTCATAAAGACAATGCTTAATATTCATCCATCTTTCTGGACGACTAATCCACCTCTTAAGTGCACCAAACCCAACACTACTTTGCGTAATTGCGTAAAGACTAGCAAACAATATGAGCACAAGAAGCTGCACCCCGCAACAACTAATACCAAGAATCATACGCTGATCACCATTATGTCTCCAATTTTGGCGCACAGGAAGTACCGTAAGCAGGTATAAAACTGAAAATATTAGGCATAATCCTGCACCAACATAGATAAATGAAGTGAATTCTCCATAGCCCCTGCTTGTGGTTGTGTTGCTTATACACTTATCGCTTGGTTGGTTCAACAACCATAATCCTGTCGATACGATTGTGATCATGGAAATACTTACTGAAAAGATTATCAATCCTTTCACAATCTGATTAGTATTCATAATGGTTGATTCTTGATCACTAATTGTAGGGTGTTTTGTTTAATTTCTATGTATTGTGATTTGAATATATGATTATGATTGTGTTTATTTATATGAATTACTTGGGGTTTGTCCGTACGAATGATTAGTAATACTTTTATGGTGTATAATTAATTCAACTACTCTATTGAGAGATCGTTTTTTTGAGAGATGTATTTCAAGCCTAACTCATTAAAGATCAATGTTTGCTTATCATATTTTTAATGTCTACTTTCAATATCTTAAATGTCTACTTACATTATTCTTAATCCCGAATTATAATATTTTAAAAAATATATAATTGTCGGCCCATTTAGAGATGGTCTTAAAAAATATACTTCATAACAGAGCAAGGTTCATGAGGAAAGGCACTGAATTAGCATTAAAATATGTTAAGGTTGTTGACTTTAAGAGGATAATTTGAATTAATAAGAATTAGTCAATACAAGCATAACCAAGGAAAAGATGACAGAGATTCATTATTATTGAGCTTTCATCCTTAAAAAATAAACTGTAGATGATCTAATCATGCAAGGTTCATGAGGTTAATTTGTTTGATACTTTCTTGATAAGTACTCTATTTGTTCCTATTTGATGTTTTTATTTTGTTTTTTTTTTCTTTTGTATAATTTTCAAATTAAGCAGGTATTCAAGGATCAATCAATAATGCATTCCAACAAAAAAAAATCATCATCATCATCTTACCCAGTGTAACTCATATCCATAAAGGAGAGCACAACCAAATGGAGTCCCCCGATTCGAGAAAAGATGAGGAGAAGAACAGGCAAGAGAAAAAGAACCCCAGAAGGTACTCTTAAGAAATCAGTAATCTAAAACATGGATAAGACCAATCTATCAAGATCATCTCATGAACAATAAATTTCAAGTATTCATTGGTAGAATGGTTGTACTTGTATAGTTGTAGATATCCCAAACACTATCATTTAAGTAAAAAGATTGCAAATAATTCTATTTAACTTGATTAATTTTTTTTAACTAAATCAAAGTAAAAATCATCCAAGGCAAATTTCTGGCTGAATATTAAGACAAGCAAATATTTTGTGTACAAAATCACTATTTAAAGAAGATATTACATTTCTTACAAAATATTACAAATATAGGTAAAAATTTACAGTAATTTCTAAAGTTATAATAATGCAAAGTTATTTTGTGTACAAATTTATAACTATATCAGTCAAGGAGTACTTTTTTCATTTGGTAAGATTTCTTGACATGTATAAATCGACAGCCAATTTCTTGTGTGTTATGAGTCTAAATTTTCTGAAATTCAAATTTAATTAAATCAGCAAGACGGTTTGTAATGATGATCATAATAGCAAAGACGGTAATTTCAATCAACACAAGTTCTGCATGATACTTACACCATGGGAGAATCTGAGCATGTTCAACATGTTAGACCGCACAAAGCCTCGAAAAATTAGGGGTCTCAAAATTAAATTACTTAGTATATGTTAAATGTTGAAAGATACAAAGTAATTTCAAAAATTGCACAAGGCCTTCATATAAATTGTCAATTTTTACTCCGCCCTTGACTTACACCATAATATCAAAAAGAATAAAAGAATCCATTTTGTAAAGTTATTACAATTTATGATAGCAATAAAAGAAATTGCAGGAAAGTTTAAAATGAATCATCAGAATCGAAGGCATAACCAATCTGGTTTTTGAGTAAAAATGGACACTGACAGTTTAATTCAAGCTTCTTTAGGATATTCAAATCTTGCAGCAAATACTCTACAGCTTCGGGGATGAAATTAAAATAAAGCTCTTCGACGATAAAGCCTTTGACGTGAGATACCAAATATTCAGGCATGCGTACAGACGGGTTCTTTCGTAGTTCCTTCAAGTCCCTGATAATTCCTTGCTGTCGAAAAAAAGTAAAATGATATTAAGTCAAGTTTTTAATGATTTTTGTGGAGGAACCTTAGAATCAGATGTTTCGTAAAATCCATGAAGTGAGCGGAACTGACCTTATTATCTAACGTAAGAACGTTTAGATTGGGGGAACATTTAATAAACTTTGTCATAAGTCGTTTCCAGCCGATACCAACACCGATTCCAATTGCTAGCCCTGTCAGATTAGGAAACCTCGGTAGGTTTAGATCGTAGGACGCACATAGCAACTGTCCAAGAGAAGAAATAATGTTTTAGTATCGTATCGATGAGAAATCACAACATCTTGTGTATAAATCAATCAATATTATCATATAAGAGATTAATATTAGAATCAGTAACGTACAACGTACCTGTACGATGTCATTAGACAGGGAAATGAATTTGGCATTTGGGATTCCTTTGAAGAGATCTGAAACACGCTCAACACATAGATTAAAGGAATCAGCACCAACGCCAGTTTGGCGAAGATCGAGATGTGCGGTAACTAAAATTGCCAAACTCTTTATCACAAAAGCATCAGATATACGACCTTTGACATGGAAGTATTCAAGATTTGGGGAATCAACAATAAATTTGTAAGGTAAATCCACCGACATATCGATCACAAATCTGTAACTAAATGAAAAGCGTTTTAGTGTATCTATAGATAAATCTATCACTCTTGGCTTCTCTCTAGTGGTTTCTTCTATTACTAACTCTTCAAGAACAGAACAACCCGAAAGCAAGTTCTGAATACACTTGTCACTGAGGCCCATCACCCTCCTAATTTTAAGTATCTTGAGCCTAGGCAAGCAAACAAAAGACGGGATAGAAAGAGGTATGCAAGACAATTTCAAAATAACAAGTGTATTGGACACGAAAAAACTTTTGGGCAACTTGACATATTCATCTCGAATAGACAAATACAAGTCAAGTTCGAGCTCTATAATATCACGAGAAATGGCCACATGCAACCATGTACAAATAGGCGCAGGATTATTACGACACTCATAAATAAGGCGGAACTTCTGAAGATGAGTAACGTCATTTAAGAGCATTACTCTGTTAACAAAATTCTGGAAGATGGACTCTGATCTTAGATTTGCATTCATGTCTAAGGCAGAACATAACCCTCCATGAACTCTAAAATCGAAATCGAGAATGGGAACAGAAGTCCACAAATATTTCCATCTAGTTGATAAAATACTGGTCCCTACGGCATATTTAGTAGGGAGAAAAGATAGAATATGGCAAAGAATATGATCAGGCAAACAACTGATCCTATCTACACCATCTTCATAGCTGAGATCCGTCATATCTGCTTCTCTCACTTTTATGCCAAAAAGGTGAAAAAGAAAGATATATGAAAGATTCAAGTTACTTTCACTAAGGGAAGAACACACAATTTTTAATGAGGGTGGAGGCATTTAAAGAGAAAACAGAAACCATTCAGTTTAATCTATCCATAATTCAATTCTAGGGATCCATTTGGCAGGAATACTCATACGTTTCAATGCAAAAGACAATAAGGTTTGACCCTTGGCTAGACGACACGAACATTCAACTATAGCATTGCTTTTTCTCTACATTACGGATTGGCAGATTTGTAAGTAACACGAGGTTTTTCTCCATATTACAAAACCGTCAAAGCCTTAATCTTATAAGGGGGTCGGCTACATGAAACAAGATTCTATCTAGTCCCAATGATCGTCTACATAAGTTCACTTTTTCTCTAATTAAACAATTTTGATTTAAAAAACAGTCTACACTTAAGCCTTCTAGCATATGAACAAAGTTTGTTTCATTCGCTAAACACCCAACTTTCCCCAAATATTTATTAAATACTTTACAGAAAAAGATATAAAAAGAGCACGAGAAACCTACTTCACTGCCTCAAGATCAGTAAAGTAAATGTCATTTGCAATGAAAAACGTAAAAAGAAACATTTATAAACTAACTGAAACAAGAAATTTTAGAATCCCTTAATTTCCGCTCTTTGATGCAAGTCCTAATAAATTCAAAAATAAACACAACAACATTTCATTACCCAAATCGTTAAGGGGCTCCCACCTAGGGTAGGGTTTGGGAGGGCCAGAATGTTGGATTTATGTCCCTTACTCTAGTTAGTGATAAGACTAATCCGATTGACCGTTGGCAGTAAAGATCACGTGCAGCTTTACATACATAAGAAGTACACATGATTTAATGAGTCATTTACTTTAGTCTATTATAATTCAAAACAAACAACTAAATAGAATTACCTACCTTTATCTCCAGTATAACAAGAAAATGAAGCTTTAAGCAACTCCGGTGAACTTGAATCCCATACTAGCTCCTTCCTTAGACTGCAATTCTTTAGCAAACTAACTTTCTCTGTTCGCTAGGTCATATTGTAGCTGTGACTTTTTTTGGACAATATAATTATATCCTAAAGTAGAAGGTTTTTTTTTATTTCCTAGCAAAAATGGACAAGATATTTATCTAAGTATGATCCATTGTTTCCAGTATAACTTAGATTTCTCAATTTCCTGATATAGCTTCAAGAAAATCACATCTCAACTTTTTGACGGCTTATAACACTCTTCCTTGAGTAGAAGAGAAAAAATAAAACAAAATTCAATGAAGAGTGCATAACTACTTACCCTTTCACAGCATTTACAAGATTTAAAAGAAAATGGACATGAAGTTGCATCAAAAACTACACAATGTTAAGTTCCCCGATTTTAGTGGCATCCGTGTAGGAGAGGTTGGATACATGCAGGCTGCAGCCTTCTATGTGATATAGAAAAGGATATTTTCAGTTGACCCATCAGTGCAAGGATAAAGTGTAAGTTTAACCGAGTCATTTGACTTCCATTATATAGTCCAAATCTACGTAACTGTGTCTTTGGCTCCAGTAGAGAATTGGACATCTACCGATAAAAAAACTAAAGATTGGCATGATTAAAGATTCTTACTCAACTAACTTGCAAAACTATATGACTATAATAAAACAGTAAAAACATTTTTTTAAAAAAAAATTAATTTAGAAGCATCAAATACTGAAAAACATGCCTTTCTGCCCGGCTTAGAAACCAGACAGTTCATACATAACAAAATATACACAAGTCACAACTTCACAACACTGATTTCAAAACCAAAGCAAAATGTATTGGATGAAAAAAGATTTTGACTTACAGAACCGCCTCTTTAACAATGTTGATCTACAGTACTAAACGATTGTTGCGGGAGTAACATAGCCAATACTCATAGATTTGGGCAACGAATTGGGATATCTATAAGAATTATCCGTGTTGACTTTTCTATCAACAGTAATGTGTATATCGTGAAAAGTGAAGACATAGTAGATCACCTTGACTCCATTGCATTTTCTCAAGAAGCCCGACACAATCTCACTATGACCACCACGGGAAAGCAGATAATGATGACTTTGATAAGTAATAACAACTTAATCATGGGGAAGCTCAACTGTTATGGAATAATACCTGCAGAATGGCAGATAACAGTCAGAACCGGACTCATTTCATCTAACAAAACAGTTGTTCATTATAGAAATAATCCAAGTTTTAATTATAGCATTTTGACATCTCCTCATGATACTATTATTTCGTACATATACACTCGAAATAGCCATATACATGCATACATTTCTAAAAGAGAGGACGATTTATAAATCACAGTTGTGGCCTGGGGTATACTTTAAAAGAAATTTTTCACATAATATATATCTAAGCACATCCTTTCTAACCATATACTTGCACTCAGACTATCCATTTCACTTCCTGATACATGCGCTTTTCTTAATACATCACATAGCTAAGCACATCCTTTCTCCACTTTTCTTAATACATCACATACAGCAAAGACTTTCTAGTTCGTTTCTTAACCAAAATGTTCCACAAATGTGATATTTTCATGCAGATGATTTCAAATATCCTATTATCTACCAGAAAACTCTCGTTTAGTCGACCCCGGCCATACATACCTGTGGTTTAGTTGAGCTATTAGCCAAGTTGCTGATATTTCAAGTTTATATTACTTTCAATAATGTTGTATCCAATTTCCAATAGCTACTCTTATTGTACTGCAAAAAATCTATAAAATGTCCTAGTTAACAGCTTTATTTTCACATTTTCCAATCAATAAAAGATGTTCTATTACCAAATAATTATCCCAGTTGGAATTATACATTGGTTCATCAAGGACTAAAATCAATGATATATTTTCTATTGTGAAAAGAGTGAACCTTTTCAAATAATCTATGGTTTTGGGAAAAGGTGAACCTCATTAAGTGTGTATGCAAGTCCACACTTGGGTTTGTGGGCTCAAAGCCTACAGATGCCCCATGGGTTTGTGGGCCCGAGCCTACAGGTGCCACGTGGGTGTGTCCACAGGAGTGAACCTGCCGCGGGATCCTAACACAACTAACTCCATATAACCACTAAAACTGTAAAGCATAATCAAACTCAACCTAAACTACAAATAGTATTTTTATTGAAACTTTCATATAAGGGTTTAATCAGAAACTTCCAATTAAAGGAAAAGTGACAATAAACGAAGATCAAAATATTTAGAGCATATTGATTCTATATTAGGAACAAACATGTGCAATAATAGCAAGCCAAGTAAGGTTCACATCAAAACTTTCATATTAGGGTTTTTTCTGAAGCATTCAATTACAGGAAATGTGGTAACAAGTTGATGATTGAGAAAAAGTATTACCATAAAAGGTTGAAGAAGACGAATGAACTCGAAGAGAATCCCATTGATTTAGCCATTGCTTTTGACGAATTTTGATGATCTGATTCTTGATTTTAATTTTTAGGCAAAATGTGGCTTTCATGTTTCATATGATATGATTGAGATTTTGATTGAATCATAAGATTGATAACATATTTTTAACAAACTTTTCCTTGTCTATTCAATTAGGCACTATATATAAATACGAATGAAAATTTTTTTTGGGTTTTCAAGGGTAATCAAAATTTTTAAAAGTTCAACGCGTTAATTTAGGATTTTATTAAATTGTTCTATCTGACCTTTTTGCATATAAAATATTTGCAAACATTAGTTTTGAAATTCAAAGCAACTGTACGCCTATTTATACGACTTACCATTTCAAACGCCATCATTTTTAATCTTTTCCACCAAAATATAACATACAGCGACAAATAAACTCAAATTAGTGAATCGCGATCACATTCGACCTCAAAAGTCAAAACGCTAACTAAAATCCTCGATAAACCAAAAAAAGACGCAATATACATAAAATACTACACTTATCAAAAACCAACTTATCTCCGGAGAACTCCGGTCCGCGGTTCTTTGGTCCGGTTTTCCGGCGGTTCCACGGTTCCAGTAACTTTTTCCGGCGGGTTCCGGTTCGAAACCTGTCGCAAACGTTCCGGTTCGATTCCGGGCCAACCCGGACCGTGGCCATCACTAGTGCGGTACATGGGGATTCAACATTGGAGTTAAAAATACTCCTATTCGTATACAGCTAGAATTGAATTTTAGAGTTAAAAATGTAAAATACTCTAGTTTAGATGAAAAGAGAATTTTGTGATAAAACCAACTTAAAAACTCGGATTTAATGTTGATTTGACATAATCTAACCCAAAACCAAACCCACCTACTGCATGTGAAGATGTGATTGCAATTAAGAAACACAACTTTCACTAATTAAAAAATTAAATTTTTTTTTGAAAGAATTAAAAAATTAAAATTTTGTGTTTACTTCTCATCTCTGTCTGTCTGTATGTCGGGATTCAAAAGGGGTTTTAAAAGAAAAGAAAAAAAAAGAAGAAAATAAGCAAAAAGTCAGATAGATCTTGGGTAGGTATTGAAGTTTTTCACCATTAAAGGAACTTTATTAATCAGCAAAGGAAAACAGAGAAAATTTATTCAAGATTTTTTTGTGAAACATTAAAGAAACAAAGAAAAATAGAATCAAAAACACTCCCAAAAAATGAGTAATACAACTCCTTGGAAAACCCAACAATCTTTAACAAGAAAGCTCCTACCTTATGTTCTTTATGCCATTATTCCTTTAGCTCTTCTTCATTTTTACCTATACCCTTCTCCTCCTCTTCCTGAAATTCATTCTAAATATCATTTTTCTAATCTTACCCCTTTTTCTTCTTCAATATCATCATCATCATCTCCTAAAGGTAACTTCTTTTTGATAATTATTTTGTTTTTGTGCATTTAAGATTTTGGGTATTGTATTTTTAATGCTAAAATGTATTTTTTTTTATTCATCATCTCTTAAAGGTAAGATCTTTTCTCTTGATTTATTATATTTGGGTGAAATGTAACATTTGAGTTTGTGGGTTTTGTGTATTTAATGATGCTAAAATGAGGATTTTTATTTATTGTTTGTAACAGAACAGAAAAGGGAAAATGGGGTATTGGATTCAGCGTCACAACTTCCCAAAGGTGAGATCTTTGTCTTGTTTTTTGCTGTTTTGGCTAAATCTTGTTAAATACTTCAAGATTCCGGATTTTCTGGTGTTTGCATATTTACCGACAATTGTTAATATGGTTAATTGGTAATTTGTGCAGAAAATGGGAATGAGATTTTACATCCAGAGTCCATTGAACCTCCTAAAGGTGAGATCTTTTCCTGATTTTGCTTTTGTTTTGGACAAAATTCTCATTTAGGATCATGGGTTTTGTGTATTTTATTGAATTGATTTTGTTTTGAAAAGAAAAAGAAAATGTGAATATTTACTAGATTCATTTTTATACCTCCCAAAGGTTAGATCTTTATTACCCATTGTTTGTGGGAATTTGATTCCTATCTTTAAATTTCTAAATATGGTGCTAGAACTGACATGGGCATTGATCAATTATCTGCCTTTTTGATCAGAAAAAGGTAGTGAAAATGTGGTTTTACCGGACAAGAAGGTAAATGAAATTGCATCAACTTGTGATTACACAAATGGGGAATGGGCCATAGATAAGAAGGGTCCATTGTACAATGGCACAAGCTGTGGAACTATTAAGGATGGGCAAAATTGCTTGAGCCATGGGAGGCCTGACAAGGATTACCTTTATTGGAGGTGGATGCCGAGGGACTGCAAACTACCAAGGTTCGATCCTCGTTCGTTTTTGCAAATTCTTGAAGGAAAACATTTAGCTTTTGTTGGGGATTCCATGGCAAGGAACCAATTAGAATCTTTACTATGTATGCTAGGCTCGTTTTCGCCTCCTAATCTGATTTACTCGAAAGGGGATGACCATAAATTCAGGAGATGGCATTTTCCTTCTCATAATGTCAATGTTTCTGTTTATTGGTCTCCTTTTCTTGTTAAAGGGATCGAGAAAACAAATGATGGAAAACAAAATTACAACAAATTATTCTTTGATTCTATTGACGAAAAGTGGGGTTCCGATCTAGATTCAATTGATATGGTGGTGTTGTCGATTGGTCATTGGTATTTACATCCTGCTGTTTATCTTGATGGGGATTTAGAGCTCGGGTGTCACTCTGTTGACAGCGTAAATTGCACTGAGGTTGAGTTCTTTGATGTGTTTGGCAAGGCTTTTAACACCACCTTAAAGGCAATTATTGAAAGGAAGCTAAAATCGGAGGGAAACGGTATTGATGTTATTGTGACGACATTTTCACCGCATCATTTTGAAGGGGAATGGGATAAATTTGGGGCTTGCCCTAAAACAAAGCCATACATGGAAGATGAGAAGTCCCTTGAAGGAATGGATGCCCACATGAGGCAAGTGGAGGTTGAAGAAGTGGAAAAGGCTATGAATCTGTTAAATGCCGACAACGATAGTTCACGTAAGGTTAGGTTAGCAGCGTTAGATATCACCAAGTTGGCAATGTTGAGACCCGATGGTCACCCTGGTCCTTACATGTATCCCAATCCATTTGCCGATGGGATTAAAGAACGTGTTCAGAATGATTGCGTGCATTGGTGCTTGCCAGGGCCGATTGATGCATGGAACGAGATCATGCTCGATGTTATAAAGAGATGGCACTCTACGTCAATCAAATGAGAGCGATATCAACATCCTTTTCAGTGCTAACTCAATGTGAGCTTTTTCTTAACCTTTGGTTAAACCGATATAAACATGTTGCCAAACAACGTTGGTTAAGGATCTTTGTTGTATTCTTTCTCAGTTCCTTGTATTTCGACGTATGTGTAACAATGTGGGAACAGACAGTGCCCTGAAGTCCAGCTGCCCCTTGCAAGATCTGCACGAATGTCGACTACAGATGTCACGGTTTTGTTATAGATGGCAATTCTTGTTCTGTGAGTTCTGATGTTGATGAATTGTCTTCAAACAGAGGTAGATTTTAGCATGCTATTTTTTATCAGCTTACAGAAGTTCAAATTATGGACTGTTTGACTTGTCCTTCATTTGTAGGGTAGTAATACAAGTACTTCTGTACTTGAATATGTATTTTATAAAGCGGGTCATATTTATTGTGATAACAAGGTTTACATATGGAGATTTTTGGATCAGAAATAGATGTTGATTTATTATTTTGAAGGCTTTAGTGCTTTGGTTTCGGAACATAATATACAATAGTGAAATTGCTTATTAAATCATTTGCGCTTTTTGATTATATAAAGTTGCCGATGTGGTTGTAATCTATTGTTGATAGAAAACAACCTCTTTGTAATTACGAGCTAAGATTGTGTAGGATAATGACATGTAATGGGATTTTGCCCTCTAGATAATGTTTCAATTGTAAATATGCAAGTTTTTTTAATGATAAATGTATTGTAAAATCCAGCTGTCTTTTTGTAAAAATTTCCTATTTAAGTAACATCACTATCTCAAATGAAATAGGCTAAGCATGCAGGTAAAGGTAAATAGGCTTGATCTTGTTTAATTGCAATCTTTTTTCATGTGTGCTATTTATTAAATGCACCCATTTTAATTGTAATGCTTTTAGCTAGACATAAGTAACAATGAGAGGTGATTAATTAATACATGAGAATTATTAAATATGTTAGTGCAAGTGTTAATTTTCCTTGTGTGGGAGTGATTTTCATCAATCACATAGTCAATTTTATGTCTTGCACATAAAGGATAATGTTTGGTGTGCAAGGAAGTATGAAAGATTGATGTTTGGATCACTATATGAAGTGATCAAAAAGGTGTATGAAGGTTGCCTTGAACAAGATAAGGTGTACAAGGAGGGTCATAGAGTATGCCTTGAACGAGGCAATGGGTACAAGGTACCTTAAATAAGCCACACCACAAAGCTAACAATAACAACTAGTGAGTCGGTGCTCGTACGAGCACATGAAGTGCCTGTGCCCGTTCGAGCACTTTGGGAAATGTGGGTTTTCTGTTTTGCACAATGCTTAGAGGACAAGTCTAGCTTTTTGTTCCAGGGTTAATTATCTGATTTAGGGGCATGTATAAAGGACTAAATTAACATTGGAAATAAAGTAGAGGCTAATACATAGAGTAACTAGGATTTGAATGCTAGAAAGAGTTCTTTCTTTGTATTAGAATGAGTTTACATCAAAGGTGAGAACTTTGAGTTTTAATGTGTGAGTTCAAGCTAGGAAAGGGCTGTGTTATTGATGTATTGTTAAATTATTATGAAATACAATCTTATTTACGAGGTGTCTAAGACAAGTAGACAACTATTAAACATCTTTGCGTACTTGCTTTGTGTTTGTTATGTCCATTAAATCATATTTTGTTTTTTCTCTCGATTTCTCCACTTTATCAAAAGAGAACCTTTCAATATGATAAAAGTTTACTTAAGAGAACCTTTAAAAATGCATATAATTTAACCCTTCGGCTTTTCAACGTAGTGGCCCTGTAACAATTCTACCCAAACTTGAAATCCAGTCAAATCGAAAGCAAGAATCTATCACTATATCAGCATGCCCACAATAAATCCAGAAAATGTTTGTTTTGTTTATTGTCATTGTATGTTCGTTAAATAATTATTTCAAACAAAAAATCCTTTCACTTCTAAATGTTTTTAAGATGTGCTCAAACATTGACATTTTTCGACTATAGAAACGAAGTTCATAACAAGCCGACTAAACTTGATTTGAATTGCTGGAAGTTCCAGTTTGGAACTCCCTTCAAAAATAAACGTATGCCACTTAATGCAGCAGGCACACGGTATTCTTTAGTAAAAGGCGAAAGAATAGTTCGCTATGTGCTCACTGCGTGGCTGCGTAAGGACACATGCAAGCTGAGCAGGTAATTTAAAGTATTTGTCTAGTGTTACCGTATTTCTTAACCGATGTGGGACTATTTTTCCCTTTTACAGCTTTCCTCATTGAAAGTTATCTTCAGCGCTAGCAAACCCAACATCAACGACTTAAATACCCTTAAAATGAAAATAAACCTTCCTAAAATCATAACGCCAAACCGACCATAATTTTAACATAGGAGTAGTGTGATGAACACCTTATTCTTTCAAATTTCTACTTCAGTTTTACTAAAATCAGTTCGTTCTATTTCTTCTTCTCCTCACTCATTACATGGGAGTATATCTTGTTTCAATTTACACTGGAAAAAGAGCGTTAATTACCCCTATATTAAACCCATTTACTTTGGGTCAGATTCATCTGTGTTGGCAAGGTTTATTGATTTTAAGTGCTATTCTACTAAGAAAAAATCTACCAAGAATCGGAAATTAAACTCTAAGATTGGTTCAATGGAAGGAGATGATAAGGAAAAGGAGGGGTTTTTCGTTGTTCGTAAAGGGGATATTGTTGGGGTTTACAAGAGTTTTAGTGAATGCCAAGCACAAGTTGGATCTTCGGTAATTCGTAATCTCTTCCTTTGTTTAGAGACTGTTTTTTAAAAGTATGTATTGTTTTGATTCAATTTGCATAATATTTGATTAGAATTTGTTTTGTTGAGATTATTTTGGATTTGTTATCTGGAACTTAGTAGAATTAAATTGGATTTAAGTTATTAGAATCAAAGTGATTTTGTAGTGAAAATGTAAGAGTGACATTGTTGTTAGGGTGAGTAGGTCTTTACTCCAGTCCTAAAATCTTCTCCTAGGAAAGTAGGAAATATTCAGTTATGATAAGAATACACCCATGAAGAATAAATTTGTTATGCGACATTGTAGTTGAAAGTAATATAATGTTTTTTTGGTAGGGATGCTGTTTCTAGTCTAGGAGAAAAAGGTTGATTTTATCAACTCTATTGTTCTTTATTAAATTGTTTCTTTACTGCATTTGCATCTCGTGTTAAGGAGGTTGTGATGTAGTTTGGGGATTGTTACCTTTTATTGAATCTTACAAGTGGGTTCTTATTGGCGCAGATATCTGATCCTCCAGTTAGTGTATATAAAGGATTTGTTTTGCCTAAAGGTTCGGAGGAATATCTTGCTTCTCGTGGGCTTCAGAATGCTTTCTATACCATCAAAGCTTCTGATCTGAAAGATGATCTTTTTGGCAAACTTTTCCCTTGTCCCTTTGTGGTAAGACCAGTTTGAAGTTTGAATTTGAATATCATGTAGTGGTGAATGTCAACATTGCATAAACATTCTATTGTTTATTCATGCAATTCTATTCAGCTTAGCCTGTCAAAATGTAACTGCAGAGGTATTTCCATTGCTGTTTAGGAACCTGGATTTTCTAGAACTGAAACGTCCATCACAGAATTGCCACAGAAAAGGCCTCACGATCTTCTAGGATCAGGAAATCAGGTGAGTTTTTTCTTCAGCAGCAAAACATCAATGCAATCAACAATAGCAGTTCTACACTCAGTTTGTTTTCTTAGACTAAAGAATGGAAAATTTGTGTTGGAAAATCTAAGTGGTTTGTCTTGCATTTATTGTACGGTCCCCCTTGTGGCTTTACCCATGATTGCGCTCCTTAAAAAATTGTTTACTAAGAGTCAGCATCTAGGTGAATACTTCAAAGTGGCAGATTTGTGTTGCCTTTCTATGCTTAATTTTCTTGCTTAGAAAACTTCACTTGCATAGGAAGCTTGTGTTTGTATGCACATGACCTTACATTAATGTGAACTTAAAAAAAAAAAAAAAAAAAGAAAACACTTTAACTTTTTAGAAGGCCTATGGAAGCTCTACATGCATTACCCCCCATTTGTTTGATTTGGTGACAAATAATGGGTCTTTCAACACTCTTAACTGTTATGTAGCTAGAAAAGAAGGTGTTGGTTTTTGAAACATCTATACCAGTGCCAGTTTATAGTTGAGTTTCTCAAGTTATTTATCTATTATTTTGTTTTTGACTCATACCAACTAAAAACTCTCTAAAGATATATACACTTTCTAATTCTCAATTTCTCACATGCAAACATAAATGTATTTTTGCATATGTAAATTGTAGTGTACATGTCTATCCTTAGCGTTTGGAGGAATTAACTTCACATGTATTCATTTAGTGGCTTAGCCTCTCTTCATGATGCAAAATGTGGCGCCCAAATTCCCCAAAGTCTCATTTGTTGCCCTTATCGAATCTATGGTTTTTGAAACTCTAAAAAATGTTTCTTTTTCCTTTAGTGACGTGTCTGTTTTGAGACCAACGTTACATACCCGTATCGGTGTCCTGCCTACGAACACTGATATAACGGGGGTAAAAGTGAAGTCCTAGCATCACAGATCCGTTGTATGGCTTCACACAATAATTACTGTGAAGTTTTGTTGGGGTTTATAGGAATTAGGATGTTTAGCGTTAAACCAACCACTTTTGCTGTTTTACACTTCGGCTTTTGGAAGGGATTGGAAAAAGAAGTTGTAGTTTTCTGGTTTCCTAATTCACTAATCCCCTTGTGAATTGTGAATTGTGACAAACTAATTACAAGCGGTTATGGTTCAGCAATGGCCAACTTTGGCCAAAATGTGGATTAAGAAAGCGAATCAGATTGAGAATTATGCAAACTTATTTCTGTTGCAATGAATATTGGTTGATTGACTTCCCTCAAAGAATTAGCTGTTCTAATTTCGTGAGCTGTAGCGTTAATAAAAAAAATAATGACTGGGTATGAGTCGGTTCCTCTATAGTCCATAAACCCTAATGCCATTCTCTTCCTTCCCGAAAAATATGGCAACTTTATAGACAAATGATTACATATATTCATTTTTCTGAATTGAAAAAGATGTACTCTTGAAACTGTCATTATGAGACAAAGTCCTAAGTGTTTTCTCATTTCGCACTAGCTTTTGTGCAGGGGGCTATTGAATCACAGTCAAATGCTTCTGACCCATTGATCAAGCAACAGAAGTTAAACCATGTGCCTTCCGATAGTGTAAGTAAGGTTAAGTTTGTGCAGATTTTCAGATTTGTTTGCGTTTTCTCATGTCCTTCAGTCCTTGTTCTACGCACTTTTGTTTCCAAAGAAGATTTATTCCTTTTTAGTCTGTGATTGAATGTGCCAATGGATGGAAATATTTGATGTTGCTTTGATAATTAGATACTGCAGTCAGCAGTAAAATTTTGTGATCACTTACTCCTTTGTCATCTGCAGCGTTCCTGTATTCTTCATTTTGATGGTGCTTCAAAAGGAAATCCTGGTCCTGCTGGTGCTGGAGTTGTGCTTCGAACTTCTGATGGAGCCTTGGTAAGTTGGTATGGATTAAATATGGCCTAATTATAAATTGGATTTCTCAGTTTTTGGTTGTTTGGTTGTTCAACGTAAGAATCTATACAGATATGTAGAATTCGTCAAGGCTTGGGAGTTGCTACCTGTAATGCTGCTGAATATCATGCCGTTATTTTAGGGTTAAAGAAAGCTCTTGAGATGGGTTATACAAGTATCCAAGTGTTGGGTGACAGCAAACTTGTCTGCATGCAGGTTACCTTTTGAATTCTATATGTAATACTAGCCTCATTCCTGTTTTCATGGAGGTGTTTTACTTATTAAAAGTAATTTTTATTTTTTAAGCTTCTGAATTGGCGGTGTTACACTTTATGTTATTGATGTGTGAAGATTAGAACGTTGATACTTTTCATGGGCTCTCTAGTGATTGAAAAGTGAAAGCAGCTTACCTTGTGAAGAAAATGAAATGATTGAAGTAGAATAAGCATGATCATTAAACTTGTTAAGATATTTTCCCACCAAAATTACGTTAATTTTTCATTAATATTCTAGGTACCATCATTTAATACCAACTACCAGACGCGAGGTTAAGGCTTTGATATGAAAAATGTAAATGGATTTCCAATGAAAATCACCTTATAAGATAGAACCATGGCCTGTTTTTATGTTAACTCACTTACTGTTTATTCTGTGTGAACATTTTAATCGATGTACTGCAATTGCTCACCTCTTGAATACGGAACTCAATATTCTGATTTTAGCTTATTTTGTTAGTTCTAATAATTTGGGAGTTCACAATAATTGCAGCTTCTGGGTTTATATAAAGTCAATGAAAAGATGTCTCCCTTCCATGAAGAGACCATGAAACTGAAGGAAAAGTTTTCTTCTTTCCAGATCACTCATGTTTTAAGGGTGAGTATGATTCTATCAACATCTTAGAACCTTAGGAATCTGTGTCTTGTGACATTTGTTATTTCTATTCTCTGTTAGATCTTGTGTTCGCTTAAATGGTTAGTTTTAACGCTCTAAATCTCAACCGACCAGGGATCATTAGTGAGGTGATGGTGTTGGATGGTGTGACCACGATTTTACCATTAACATCCAACGGTCGTGAAGAATTTCTTTTATACTTTCATGTCCTTCTATGTAATTATTACTCGATAATTTAATTGCAGGATTTAAACTCGGATGCTGATGCGCAAGCAAACTTTGCTGTCTCTCTTGTTGGTGGGTAGAACTCTCCTTTTTTTACCTAATCTTATGGTCCCGCTTACTCTTGACATTTTCTTCGGCTGTTGTAGATGGTGAAGTACAAGAGATTTTCCAGTAGCTAAACTGCTGCAATGTGCAGCATTCTTTTTTCTCTACCTCGGATTCTAGTGAAAATAAGCCAAATTCGCCTTTGAGGCGGTATTTCTCCGAAGAGGCAAAGATCTGTCAGCATTTGCAACCCTCCGAGTCTGACGTTTAACTATGTTTGGTGTAGGAAAACAAAGCCTGATAGTCGAAACGAATTTCAGGTGTCACCGTGTCGTAAAGATTTCAGTACCATAGTAGATAGTTTGTTCTTGGGTTCTTTTTGGAGCTCACAAAACACTAAAATCTCCACCTTTTGTTAGGATATGAAGTACAGGGCTAATAACCCATCCCTACTTGCTTTCCCGAAAATGCTTTGTATATGAGCTAGATTTTGTCAGGTCTGTATCTATGTTCGACTGTAATTGTGTTCTAGGAGTGAAAGACACGAATAATACCAATCGTGGTACTTGAACGACTGACTACATTGTGCTCTCGTATTTGTCGATGTAATTGCTTATTTTGGATTGAAATTTGAAGGGTGTAGCGAGCTGCAACTTTTCAAAGATGATCGCATTCGATTGCATAAGCCCACAATTCAAGAGTAAGAGCATGGTAAGTTGGTAACTGGCAAGTGACATGGCCCAAACACAAATGGCTCGATCCGTGTCGACAATTTCATATTTAACTCGAGATTTCCAGCAGAAGAAGCATCAAGAAGGATCTAGAATGGTCTAGAGGCTTCTAGACTGTTCTAGTGTGTTCTGGAAGCATCTAGAACACTCATGAAGGTTCTAGAATGTGCTGGAGATATCTAGTACATTCATGAAAGTACTAGAGTGTGCTAGAAGATACTAGAACACTCAAGAATGGTCTAGAGGGAGCTAGAAGTATCTATCCCTATCATGTAAATACTAGAATATTCTAGAATAGTATAGAATAGGGTAGTGTCTACTAGAGTGTTCTGGGCTTGTCCAGAACCTTATAGGACTTTCTAGACTTGTGTATACTCTAGGAGAGTAGTGTAGAGTATTCTGGATAACTCTAGGGTAGGAGTATTCTAGAATGGCCCCAAGGTAAGGGGGCTTGCCTATAAATAGGCACTTAGGCTCATTTTGTCATCCAAGTTCCAACAAGTTCTCAAAATCTCTTGTAAAGCATCTAACTCTTTTGTAAGAGCATTCTCTTATAAATACAAAGTCTTTTCCACAAATACTCTCTTATTAAGTCTTTTCTTAGCAAGTCTAACCAAGCTCATCGGCTTGCACACTTAAAGGGTCGAGACTAAGGCTGAGCTAATGCAATCGTTAGTCATTGACACTAGTGCCGCACGGTTTTCACTAGGTAAATAAGTGAGCCCGTGACACAAGGAGAATCACAAATTCCAAAGTGCTTGTGGTGGTTGTAAAATACAGAGGGGGTGTTTGACAAATGATCGATAGTTGATTATATTGGCTGATTTGACCAGATGGTTTTTATTAACTGGTTTAGTTTAAGCTGATTTGTATCCGCTGCTATAAGCAGCTTGTTCAAAAACAGCTTATTCGTATTAATAAGCTATTTCAATTAGCTAATTCACTAAACACTAGCATTAATTGGTTTGACCACTCAATCCTCTATTTATATCAAAATAAGCTAAAATTACTCAATAAGCTAATTAATCAAACACCCCCACAAACCTTTAATTTAATTTTTATATTTTTTTGAGACAACGTTTAATTTGATTAATTATTCTTAAAACACACTACTTTCTAAAGAATGAGACTGTTTCACCATCAGATGATTTCATATAATTAATTAATTTATTTATTCTTAAATTGTAATCCATCAATTTAAGATTATGAGTAATCACTTTAGAAGTATAAAAAAATTGCGTTAATGATCATTTTTAAGCCTTTAATTATACATTAAGTTACTTCAATAAAAATAGTGTTACTTAAGAATTTGTGAAAAATCAATTTGAAATTGGTAATGACTAATGACCCGATCTAATGATGAACGGATCAACAAAATCGTCTTTTAGTGGCTTAAGTGCAATAAATACACCAAGACACACAGAAGTGACTTGTAAAGAAGTTTTCTCGGGATTATGTCAGAGTAGCCAAGAATATAGTAGCAAAGACATTGCAGACATGGAAAGTCACTAATCTTTCCTATGTGATTATTTGTCCAGAGGACGTTGAAGCTTTATTGTTCTTACAGAGAAAACGATTATGGAATGGAAGTGCAATTCAACTATGTCCTTCGTGTGAAAATCGGGAGAATATGGCAAATTCCAGGTTTACCATTATTGATGATAATAATTGATGTAATTGTAATTTGTAAATAGGTTACTCTGTAAACAATTTGATTACAAAAGTTTCATTTTCAAAAGTTAAACATCCATTACTACAGGATACATCTCTTTAGTGGTCCATTGTCATATTTAATTTCATAGCTTTTGTTTGTGTTATCTTATAAAACTCAAGATTAATAGGTTAGTTTAATAACCCTGAGTTTGGACTTAAATTTATCATTGTGATATATTTTTTAATTAATCAAATGATTTCAATCATGGCTTAAGTAGATCCGAGGATAAATTTAAAGTTTATGATTGTATACACAAAGAGGATCAAACCTGAGAAACAAGGCCATCTTTACGTCCAAAAAGAACATCAATTTTAGAACCACCAGTCATCTTAATAAGATTCCTAGCAGCGATAGCTAAAATATCGCTACATGAAACAACATCAGGACATTCCAATTCTAGGGCAGTTTTAATCCTAGTTACTATATCAAATGCATCTCCTGGTAGAGACAGATTTATATCAGCATCTCTTTCAGCTATACCATGAAAATGAATCGACGCTACCAGCGTCGAACCATCACAACCATCAACCATACAATCATGGAAGAAAACCCTAATGACTGCAACTGCGGTCGTAGGTGTTTCGGCTTGTTTTGAGGTTACAATTTGTCTCACCCCCTAAGTTACTTCAATAAAAATAGTGTTATTTAAGAATTTGTGAAAAATCAATTTGAAATTGGTAATGACCCGATCTAATGATGAACGGATCAACAAAATCGTCTTTGAGTGGCTTAGTGCAACAAATACACCAACACACACAGAAGTGACAAAACAAAACCCCTTCTAACCTCCATTACTATTTAAAAAACCTATATAAATCAAAATCAATCCCTCCCCTCCATTTCCGACAGCGAAGTAACATGTGGAACCTTCGGCTTTTTCGTGCTCTCAAACCAAAATCAATGGCGGTTTCGCCATTTATCTGCACTTCAAAGCTTCCGCTTTCTTCATCCTCTGCCTCTCGTGCTGTTGCTGATCTTGCTGCCGATGACGATGATGATAATCTTGACCTTGTTCGTAAGCCGCCAGTAACCGTTACTAAACCCGTGGTTCTACCCAATGTTCTTCAACCACGTGTGGTTGTCTTTGACGGCGTTTGTCGTCTCTGTCATTCTGGTACGAGCGATACCCTTCTTTCTCGTTTCGCTACTTTTCATGTTCTTTGAGCTGTACTTTAAAAATGTGTAATTATTTTTAGTACTAATTTAATTTCATTGCTATACATTCAACATTGTAGTTCATGAAAAGAGCGTAATTATTGTTTTAATTGAAGTATTTCCTGTTGTTTATTGTTTTGAAATTTGATTCAAACTTCTGATATACTAATGGCGATGAAGAGCTGCGGTGTATCAAGTACTCCAGATTGTACATACGCTGCCAGGGGCAAAGTCAGAAATTTAGACTATGGGGCCAAATTGAGGATTCTGTCAAAATAATTATAGTTAATGACCGATTATATAAAAGCAACTTCAAATCCCAACCTTTTGTTTTTAAATTAAAAAGTTTTATAATTTGGATCATGTAAAGTCAGCTTGCAAATAAATTCAAAACTCTAAAGTCGGCCCTAGTACTTCGAACACTAAATATACCTAATGTGTATTCAGGTGTAGATTTGCCTATGGTTGCTGTTATAATTGAAGTATTTCTTGATTTTTGTTGCTTTGAAATTTGATTTAATTTTTATGATATGGTTATGGGTTTGAATGTAATAAGTACTCCTAATTTTGATTGTTTCTTTCATTTTATTTTGATATGATTTGATGATTATTTTGAGTGTGAGATGGAACATATGTTACAAACTTTCAATCCTTAGTTTCAAAAAAACTCGCAGAGATTTTAGGTTCACACCTTACATATGGTGATCAAGAGTCAATTGGAAACCTCTTTGTTTTACTATTTGCAAGGATACGGTTGCATATTTTACCCCTCCTAGCGCCGCTTCTGCTTAGGCGGGAGCCATGTATGGCATTGGGGTAAGGAATGCAATGTTGTAATGTTGAAGTGTTTGAGAATGGCCCGAAAAGAAGTGTGTTGTGGATAGTTTAAATTGGAGGGAGTACATGATAGGTTTTCAAGTTTTATTAGTTGTATATTGTCTGGGGAGAGGAGAAAGGTTCTTAAAAGGTTTTTCGTATTAGAAGTAAGATGATGTTTCAGAACTAAGCAGCAATGTTGACCTTTTAGAATTGGATGTAGATAGAAACCTACTGACCTGATTGTAAATTGGCTTGTGTTAGTTTTTCACTGCTCCTCTATGCATATATATTGAGCAATAAACTTGTTAATAATCAACCGGATCTGGAAATCCTACTTCAAGCCCTTAACTTGTCAAAATTGTGCTTGTTTTCAACAAGAGTTTTACCCCCAAAAGGTGTCTTGTAGCGTAATACATAGGTTAACAAAAAGGAGTCGTGTGAGACCACATTTGTTGATAATCCATTTTGACTTTAACAAGTGTTTTATCCCTATGTTTTCTTGATCATTTGATATTCTAGGTGTGAAGCTGGTTATAAAGGCTGATAAGTACCAGAAAATCAAGTTTTGCTGCCTGCAGTCTGAGACCGCTGAACCATATATGAAACTCTGTGGTGTGGAAAGGGAGGATGTGCTTCGCCGCTTTATATTCATTGAAGGCCTAGGCCAATATCATCAGGGTTCTACAGGTAGGACCCTTTACTTGGTGTATTACCTAACTGTCCAATGTCCACTGCTAGTTTGGTTTTTGCTTAAACTTTGTCGGTTCTGGTTTATATAATTCTTGCTCCTACTCTATTATTGAAGTTCTGTACTAATTTGAATGAGTTGTGTTTCGTAAAGGTGACATTTTTTGAAGTAGATTTTAGCATTTGTGTCTTATGGAATATGTCAGTTTGGATATTCTGGTTTGGTTGCTTCTACAGGAAAAACTTGATCTGGATTTGCAAATCAGAAACAAGTTCTCTTTAGAAGTTAAAACCATAACAGTGCTCAACAGTCGAGTTTCCTGTTTGCGCTGCAATTTTCTTCTTTCAATTTCTCATACATGCCATTTAGATCCATTTAGTTCTTGTATTCTGACATCCGTTCCAATTTTTCAATCATTTTATCTATACACCGCTCTATCTACAATGTCACATAGTGCCCTAATGTTATTTTTGGAATGTCTTACCAGCTGCACTGAAAGTTCTATCATACTTGTCATTCCCTTACTCAGCATTGAGCTCTCTTTTGATAATTCCAACTCCAGCAAGAGATTCCATCTACGACTACATTGCTAAACGACGTTATGATTTATGTGGGAAGGAGGAAAAATGTCTTGTTTTGAAGGAACCAGAGATGCTTGAAAGGTTTGTTGACAGGGAAGAACTTTTGAAGCAACTTTACACGGATATCTAGCTGTTCCTGCTCTGTGGAGTCGTGCGTTATTTATGTGCTACTAAAGTTGTCTTCCTTCGTGAACTTATCCAACTTGTATAGTTTGTAATTGTAAGTAAGAGCAACTAAAAGGTAATCAAGCAGCGGTGCGGATTTTGTTTGTTGCTAATGCGAGTAAAATGCCTTGTAAATATTTGGTTACTATCTGCCAATGTTTATTGCATGAAAAAATTGACTGGAATACTTCTAGTAGTAGTGGATATGAATTCCGTAAAGTGAAAAAATATCGAACTGAGCATTCTATTGTGGTATAGACTCTCATCTAAGCTTCCATTTAGACGGTGTTTGGAGGGCTAAATGTATATATGCTCGGGAAAATATCATTTCAATTTACTGCAACTTCAAATAAATAAAAACCGTCTTTTGTGAATCTAATTCAAGTCAAAAGAGTACGAAATATATGCACGAAATTTTCAGAAACCTGAACATATTCCATGTTGCATAGAAAAAATTTATCAGCCAACAGTCTAACCACGCTACATTTATTCAACCATCATATGGATCTCTACGAATTGCTCGAATCTTCCGGATGACCTAATGTCCTACTACTTACAGCAATAGAAGCTGTCTTTCTGCTGGTTCTCTATCAAGAAATCAAAATTTTTCAAGATGATATACTTAGATTATCTAAAAACATCAAAATTTTCTTGTTGACATGTCTCTACTTGCTACCAGTCCATTCTTTCCAATCTTTGTCTACATTTTCTTGAGCCCATTTGACAGCAGCTCGTGCAGCTTGAGGTCCCCCAGGTAACCCGCGCTCATTCAGAGTGTCAGCCATGTCAATGAAAGGGAGTACTAGCAATGTGCCTGGCCCACCATACTCGGTATGCAGGAAGTTTTCGAAGATCTGTCGAGAATTCAACAGCTTAGAGTTTACTCGGTATGTGCACATTATTCTTTCAAATAGATTGATGGATCAAAGGAAATTATAAGAACATACTTATCAGTTTACTTAAGAACTATTAAGAGAATTTACAAACTATGTAATTCAATAGAATATCTCAGTTGGTGTTTCTAAACAATTTCAAGCAATACCATTCATCATGTTTTATCTTAAACTCATCAACATTCAACAACATCGTTCCCAAATGCCAATAATCGGCTCTCATCTATAGAGGGTTTGGCCATTTGAAAGAGCCGATTGTACAAAACCCTACCCTTATTCGTTTAACAAATAAGTTTGTTTTCGATTCACCCTTAGCAGCAAATATCATTTAAAAGCGCACATAATTTAAGACGTCATTATAATATCATCATCATCCCAAAGAGTCTCCGCCCAAAGGCTAAGGTCTGGAGTCATTATAATATAGTCTATTAATAATCCAAAACCAAAGAACTATAACCTTCGGCCCCTACAAAATAAGGCCAATTTTGCACAACCTTAAATAAATACACAAAAGAATAGGATTTATTCTAATACAACAACAATACCAAAATCTTTTATGAGTTTTAGTCCATTGAAAAGTATAGTAAATGGGTAAGATTGGGATGATTTATAAGCTTAATTACCTCAGTACAGATGCTCACAACTTCATCCAATTCATCCCCATAAACATCTTTCTTTGATAACTTCTTCACCAGATGTGTCTTAAACTTCTCTGTCTCCTACTTTCCAACCAAACAATCCAAAAATTAAAATGGGCAGAAAATACAAAACCCAAAAAAAAAATTGAAATTATCATGAACTTACAGATTCAGCAAATTCAGGAATTGGGTCAGGAAATTTGTACTCAGCTGCCTTACAAATGAAATTTGATGAAGATTGAAGGGTTTTTTGTAAGGGAAGATTAAACACAACTGGCTTTGAGTTTGAATTGCAAGTATTAATACCCAGAAGTGTGGAAGAACAAGAAGGACTGAAAATGGGGTTTGTAATGAAGATTGAGGAATTACAATAACTGGATTTGAATGGATGAAGAGATAAAGTTAAAGCTTTACTCCAACCCATTTCCTCTGTTTTGTTTTCTCAATTTCTCTACTCGGTTCTCTTCTCTTTCAGTGTTGCACCTTATCTGTTTTTTATTGTTTAAACAAAAAAACAGATACAGGGGTAATTTTTTTGACCATAAACTTACTTTCTTTTTTGAAGTTAACATAAACTTATTTTTAGTGTAGTGTACTTAGTTTGGTTTAGTTGGATTTTATTTTTATCTATTTCTGACACCCAAAATTTATATCAAATTTTATAAATAAATTTTTAATAAATAAATTTCAAGCTGAAAATACATTTTTTTTTTTGATATTTTATCTCTTTTTATTACGCATTTTTTTGGAGACTGCTGTATAATATAGATATTTTGAACAAATAAATTTTATTAATTGTTTTACAAATTGCATATATATTTAAGTGTCAATATTCACATATAAGGGCTATGAATTATAGAATGTTTTAGATCTGTTTTAACTCAAATTTCTTGTGCCTTATTTTTCATTTTGAACTAATTAAAGTTGTGAATTTGAAAGTTCCTCCGTCCCACTCAATTTGCCTTATTTTTCATTTTAACTTTTTCTAATGAATTTGTTCTTTTTTTTGGAGTATGACTTCACCACTTTTATTCTTATACTTTCTCTTATTTCTAAATATTTCACTACTTTAATTCATTCTACCTAATTTCCTAGTCTACCCTGTACTAATATCGTGGATGGATCCACACACTAGCCCAATTTAAACAATTTTTACTTGTTGATCTGCTAGAGCAATATCTACAACTCTGGATGTACATTTGAGTGGAAAACTAAGCAAAATAGAAACACCCAGAAACATGTTTCTACTAAATTAACAGTATCAGAGTGAAAATACATCCTACACATCCTTGATCGGGTACATACTAACATTACTAACCAAAATTCATCAGGGCTAAACCTCGCACATATACAACAGTTGGACACGTTAGACATCAAAGGTTTCTTTCGTGTGGTTCGAGCCACGGAAATTCTAGGAAATCAAACACTTGCTTTTCTGTATCGAAGTGCAAACTTGCAGTCCCTCGTGAACCCTGGAATAAAGTGTTGTTCAAAACATTCGTGAACATAAGGAAGAAAATGAAATATTTCCAACAATTTAGCAACACTTCAATTCTTACTCGTTTTCCGCCTGAGCCTGGAGTGGACAGAAACAACCCTGTATCATCAAGTCGATAACCTTTTGATTCTGCCAGTAATCTCAGTCTACACAGAAATACCACAAAAATATAAGTACCAAGCTATCACTGCATCAAGTGGTAGTTAATGATGACTCGTGAATTTTTTTTGGCAAATATAGAAATTCTCCTTTTACTCGTATCTCTGACTGTTCTTTATATTCCTTCCCGTTGTTAGACAGACTACAGCCAAATATACTATATCATTATACTCAAAAACTAAGAAAAACATCTTACTAACCGTATATCAAGGAAAAAATCATCCCCAAGGATAAATTTTATTTTTCCAAAACGAGTTTCGGTCAATGAAAATTGTTAAGAGCTCTCTCAAAATTGCTTTATATAACAATCGGAAGTCGATGATTTTATGAGAAATGAAGAAACTCAAGAGAGATGACATCAAAGTAACATTTTATATTTTGCTTATACGCAAACCAACTCATACCTTCTATTCAGCGTATCATTGCCAGTCCATGCAATCAGCCCAAATGGGTATATAATTTTGGGATAAACCTAGCCAAAAAAAATAAAAATTATCAACATTTTTCACATCATAAACCTAATTAAGAGCTATTTTATTTCTGCATTCTGGTCCAGTTGGAACAAAATAACCATACAGTGAAAACCCAAAGAACGTCTAAACTACGGCGTTTAATGCAATAAAACTGATCTTCCGAAAATTTCTATATACTACTGCAAACTAACGCAAAAGGTGTTACCTTCACCATCTCAGCCTATAGTTTTGTTCAATTTCCTTTTGTTTTGGCACAACAAGCGCTGGCTAGTATTAGATTGAGAGGGTAACTCCAAATACATTATCATCATCATCATATATTCATACCCAATGTATCCCGCCCCATAGAAAACTATGATCAGGGTCTGAGAAGAAAAGGAAGGCGGTCCCTCATATTTATAAAGGAGAGCGCGGCCAATAGTCCCTCGACTTGAGAAAAACAAGAGAAGTTCCTACCCAATGTAACTCCAATACGCCGCATCAAACCAATTCTATTTCATATAAAAAAGTGAAGCTTGCTCATTTACATTGCAACATAAGACATGACTCTGCGAAGAATATACACTTCCTCTAAATGAAAATGAAAAGATGGTAAAAAACACTTCCAATTTTTGATAAATACCTTCAAATCTATTCGATGACGTAGCTCTCGGCCAGGATAGGTACACAAACCAAAATATGTGTCTACTCCATGATCAGTACCCTGTGTATACATTTATGGCAGTGAACAATCAGAAGAGCTATAAACCAGCACAGAATATAGTCCGAATACCAAAACAATCGTTTTCAATCTGGACCCTCTAAGAAGAATGGTCACATGTCAATGAAAGTCGAGTATTAACCTCCTCGCTGTGAGTACTGAAGACTAAATCCTCCCTCAGAAAATTCATATCCTTCAAGTGCTTAACAAACTTCGCAAGAAAACCTTTGTGACTGAAAATGTGGCATAAAGACCAATAAGTTGGCTAAAACACGGAAAATTATTTGAAATGATCATGACAAACATTCATGTTTTCATAAGGAACAGAACACAACAGTAGCAGAATCATGAGTAAAAAGAGAAAAGCAAGTTTTTTTTTTTTTTTTTTTTTTTTTTTTTTACAATATGAAGCATCCAAATTCAAGTATTGTCAAGCCTGATTACATTAACAATTGAATTTTTTAAAAAAATTGGTAGGAACAAAGGATTGGAAAGAGAGAAATTTGCAGTTAAAAGTAAAGTTACATTGACCCTTTTAAATTATGCAATTTTAAAAAACACTGATTACCTCTGCCCATCAGGATGGGTAATCACAATGTCCATATCTCCACATGATGATTTTCCACGTCTGTATGACCCGCCGCAAACAATGACGACCTTCCAAACAGTGGAAACAAGGTTAGTCAGAGATGCTCTTAAAAAACAAATGCTTAAGATACTCGATAACTGTAAATATATTGCATTTTTAGGACTCCATGGATCCACGAACTAAGAGCTATTGGCAGAAAGACATTTTCTTTCACATGATAGCCTGGTATAAAACCCATCCATTAGAGATTTCATTTAAGACGAAAATGGATGATAAGAATAGAGTATAACACAATCTTATACGAAAATCAAGAATAAACGAGACACGCCAAGAGCTTCTGCATTAATTAAACAACCATTAATGCTATAGTGCCATCACAAGGCTGCATTGTATCATATTCGCCGAGTCGTGAAGTTTCAATATCTATCAAAGCATACTTCCCGCATCACAAAGGTGTAACAACCACGTTTCAGGGATAGTTCAAACTTCAAAGGATATCTTATGTACATGGCAGAGATGCTGTGACAACTGCATCATCTTAACCATTAACGCGATCGTGACTGAAACCGCACGTTCGAGCTGTGAAGCACTCTCATGAATCAAAAGAGCAACAAATGGGAAAGAGAAATTGGGAAACTCGGCAAAAGCTAAGATGATTCTAGGAACCAGCAAAATTCTCCCTATGTCTCTATGAATTAGCATATTATTCCATCTTGATTTGTCCACCTATTTGACACCCTTCCCACTAAAATACAACACTTTGATGTCAACTCTGTGACACTCTCGGAGAAAAGAAGGCCAACAGACACTCAGCAGGTGATTCAATCATTCCAGCCGACTGACATAAAACAACTAACACAGTAACACACCCTCACATTGTATGAACAGGGGTGTCAAAAAGAAAAGGGTAAGAAGAAACATATGTTACAAAAAGGTATACATTTATGACATCCCATTTACAAGAAAAGATCAATGTTTTTAGTTCTTACTCCTGGCAGAACTTCTTCTCCAACCTTCTGCAGCAATTTCTCCATTTCTGCAACCTGTTAATTTGAATGAAACATGATTCAATGAAAATTCTAATAGCAATATCAGAGGATTAGAGCGATTTATCAAGAATAGAAAAGCACAAGATGAAACCTCATGCCGCGGAATTCTTGTCTTGATATCATCAAAATATTGTAAACCTAACTTCTGAGCATTAGTCAAAGAAGGGTCGTTTTTCAAATCTTCCAAAGTACGATGTCCTTTATCATATAGTTTTAGAGCAGTGGCAGGACCAACACCCCAAACTTCCCCGAACAAGGAGATTGTTTTCACCTAAAAGAATGTATGTAGTTACGAAATATACCACGAAACATAGTCACCTCAAGATCTGTCAATAGATTGCTTCTAAATTTTCAAATGTGATCCCAAAAAGATGAAGCCACACTTCAAAAACATAATGAGAAAAGAAGGTACATGAAAAGCCAAAAGAAACCCGACTGCAGCTCTCCTAGCCGCAGGTCACCAAAGTGGTGACTGGCCAAGATGCAATAAAGACAAGTGAAATAAGTGGAAATTATATAATCCTCCATCCCACCCCCCAACCACAAAAAAATAAAAAAAAATAAAAAAATTATACGGTTTACGGAAAGAACAGGACTCGTGCTGAACACCTCATTTCATTTTCAAGCTTTTCATGCTTTCAGAAGAAAAACTTAAAGCTACACATGAAGGTAAGCATGTTATGATATGGTCTGCAATAAAATCCATTGCAATGATATGTAACACAAAGAACTGAACAGGTAAATCAAATATACCTTTTTTCTTATAACAGAAAAATAATAAATCTTTTATGTAATGCTAGAAGCTAATAGAATCATTTTAAAACCAAGTCAACCATAAGGAAGTATAAAATGAGATAATAATGAAATTTAAAGGAATACCTACCCTTTCATCATTCTCAAAATGCTCCAGCTTGGACATTTTTCCAGTTGACACTATCTCCTGTATCTGAAACACATCGGAGTTGTAGGCATTAATTTAGTCTATTACTCCAGAAATCCTCAGAAACTAAAATCTAAAACCAATTGCACATTCCACCATAGGTTCCACCAGACGGTCAACATTCACTAGTAGTAAAAACATTTTAAACTAGCGCATATAGCACAAAAAGCATACAAAAATTATACATTATACAAGTGCTAGAAATAAAACATTTTCTAACGTACGCCAAAAGAAAAAAATCTCAACATGTCATTTACAAATGAAATTGAAAAAGCTGAATGAGAAGCATACAAACTATTACGAGAAAAGTATCAAGACTTTGCAGGTTTCATTCTCAATAACAAATCCTGATGTTGTATATAACAATAGTCAGGCAAAAAAAATCAAGGTAAGTATGAACAGTTCAAGCACAACAGAGAGTTTCTGCCAGCATATATCACATCAATTCTTTACAATGCGAAATACTCTATGAACAAGACATTTTGATAAGTAAAACAAATTAATTAGAAGACAAGCACCCACAATGATATGCACATAAATGCCGATTAGTAACTTGGTAAGATAAATTAACTTTCGATGAACAAGAATCATATGCCAATGCTGAAGACTGATCCTTCCCAAAATATTAGACGGTTTCAAAACAATCAGTAGTTCATGCAACAAAAACATACCAACAATGGAATTCATTTCATTGACAGCCCTCAATAGTCAATACACGCATGTGTTCCATACTGAAGCTGTTAAACAAGATGAAAACAGGATAAACACCATCCATGACAAAATTGCTAGTATACTGACCTAATAATTCAAAAATCGGACCAGAAGATAAGCCAAAAAAGATATTTGCTCATTATCACAGCTAAATCTAAGAGGAGCCTATGGCAACTTCTCCACAGGGTTTTACACTAAAACAATTATCATTATGAAAGACGATAAACCAGATAAAAAAGAGTAACTTCATGTCTACTTCTAGACCATAAGAAGCTCCAATCTAATGAAGAACATAAAAAACTAAGGCGGCAGTCATCATTGAGAAAACACTGAAAAACGTAACTTGAAACTCGGTCGTGTTTTCAAAAACTTACATGATCACACAGTGACTTTCCAATCCCAGGTAAGTGCTTGACCTGTTCAGCATTCTCAATTTTGAAAGGCAGCTTCTCAATCACGGGAATGGCCTTATAGTAGCTAAATGACCTCCGATCTTCACCAAGAGCTATTACATGTAAAATTTTAAAAATAGTAGGAATAAGAATGCAGATATAGACATCTCCAAAAATTCTTATTGATCTGCAAGAAACTCTAAAGTCTAAACTCACCCCTATATATGTCAATGAGCTTCTTGAAGATATCAGTGATATTCTTGTTTAAATCAGGTGGGTTATATGTGCTAACCTGTAGAGGGATAAACAGAAAACCACATCAATTTCATAAGTCGACTTAATGAGTTTGATTGACGCAATATAATCAGTCACATAATGCTTCTAATGGCCTTATAACAATCCCCGCCCCACCCCCCAAAAGAAAAAAAAAAGTAAAATAAAAACACTTGTAAGCAAGAAAAGTATTTATCTAAACAAATTGAACGGTATATAATACGCATCTACATAATACACGTCCGCAGTTGAAAACATACAAAGAAACGTATAACTTCAGATTAATTACAGAAGGATTTATATTTACCACTGTATCTGGATTTTCAGCAACGTTGGAATTAGCAGTCTGTGATTTCAAGTAGCTAGACGACAAATCATAGTTCCTTGATGTCAGTGACTCTTCGTGTAGTTCATCACTTGTTGCAGTTCCCTTGCTCTCAGCACTTGATTGTCTAGAATCTACAGGCAAAGATAAAGTCGGATCTTTTGGCTTTTCAGGAGAAGAAACTTTCTGCTTTTTGTGATGCGGAAGCTCTTCATTCCCTGAAGAGTATCCATTTCCATGACTAGAAACGTCTGTAGAGGACTGATGGCAAGCTTCTCCAGCAGCTTCATCTTTCAGAATATAGATATCCTGTGACGCCTTTTTCCCTAATCTCAAACTATCTTCCAACCACTTGTACACTAAAATACTCTGCAAAAAAGAAAAATCTATGATAAGAGAAAACATATTAACTGAATACTCACAAGAAAATCATTAGACATGTAGTCAATTTTATGTTGTCAATATACTAACTGAATACTGAAAAACAGCTTGATAAATGGCTATTGTCACAGCACATCGCGACTCAATGCCCATATATGCATATTCAAAAGAGCACAAATTTGAAATTTAAGAAGGTTGACCTCGTACACAATGTTGATCTACTAATTTGACTCCAACAGCCTGTTTGGTAGGTAATAATAAAAGGTGTTAATAGGAATGGAAAACTAGTGTATTTTTAGTTGAAAAATCTCTTAATTACCTTGATGGTCATGCATGTCCAACTTCAGTCATTTCATTTTCTTCATAAAATTCATTCCAATGCATTACATTGGTAGAGGTGGTATAAGGCGGTAATGAATTTTGTAAACAAAAAACTTTTTTGTGATGAACATTTCATCATCACGGGAATGACTTGGAACTTTTGATGAAATTTTAGACCATAAATCATTCCCATTACACCATTTAATACCACTAACCAAGCGTGCCGCAAATGTACAACCATTCAATGATCATACAAGTCTATAATATAAAGCTGACGATTGAACTCATAATCGAAGATCCACATATTCACTTTGAGATCTTCAGATACTCACTAGTTAAATCCCTTCTTATTTGTTGGTATTACACCAAATATAACCTCTCTTTCTTGACACAGTGCATTTCTCAATGCCATTCAGTTCTAAATTTATAAACTGTCAACAATTTCTTACAAAATTGCAAAATATAAAATAAACCCAACATTCCATTATTCAAAGACAACATGAATCGAATTTCATCATGTCCATCTTCTGCAACTAATCTAATCCAGCAGGTCTCTTGAGAGACGTCCCCAGACCCAACCCATTAAAGCTTGTTTTTACTCTTAACTCTACATTTTCTTTTATGGCCGACCCAATTAGAGATCGTCTCTCAAAGACAAGAATTTGTGAATCTAATTTGACCTAAACTTTCCAATTAAACAATCCAACACTATTTCAAATCATATAATGGGGATCAGGGTATTGCCCAGAAAAATCAACAGACATAATCACTACAAAAAGCTAATTTCTTGAAATGACAATACAAACTTGCTATACAATAAAAACTTACTCCTTTGAAATTTGACAAACGATCAGAATCAATTTTCTGTTTGAGGGCATTCCAATTCATGGCAAAAATATGAGTAACTCTCTTAGAGAAAGGGTCTTCAATTTTAGCCCCCATTTGTTCCAACCTCTGCTTCCATATCTATACACACAATTCACACAAATGAAAATTTCATTACTCCATCATCAATTTTTAATCATTTAATTAAAGATCACTGCTTTCTTCCCTAAAATACTTTTTAAACAAGGGGATGTATCTAAACACATAATGCACAAAATTGAAAAATTAACCCATCAAAAAGCAATAAATTTGTAATCTTTCAATCAAAGTTCACTAGTTACTTCTCAAAATAAATTTTGTACAACAAAATGTTATCTTAACACACAATGCACAAAAATGAAATAAAAATAACCCTTAAAAAACACCGGTTTTGTGATTTTTTTTTTTTTTATCAAAGTTCACTCCTTCTTCCCCAAAATTACAATTAAACAAAAAAAAATCCCTTTTTAGCAGCCACTTTTTTTCCCCAAAAGAGAGACAAATATTAAATATAAAACCTTCAGTCTGCGAGGTTGAACAGCAGAATCAACTAAGAAAACAAACATGCCAGAAAACATGCCATCTGAAACAGATGGGGGTGAGGTCTCCTCCTTCTTCTTCTTTGGCGCCATTTCTTGTTGTTTAGTTGACAGTTGTAAGCATTTGAAGAATTGACCGATTTTAATCGATGAATATTGATGTGTCTAATGTAAGTTTCCTATAAATCCTACTCTTTAACATCATCAGTATGACGGTGTTGTTCGGAAATTCTGAGGCGTCAAGGTTTTAACCTTTAAAAATTCCTAATCAATAACGGTAATTTGGAATTCTTCAAATAAAGGAAAAAATGATAATAAAAAAATAAATAAAATCAAAAAAATTAACTAAAATAATAAATCTTTCGCCGTTACTTCCTCTGTCCCTTTAAATTAGCAACGTTTAACTCAAAAAGCTCTCACATCTTTTGGTCAAAGAGTGCTATTTCAGAGGAACAGAGGTAGTATTTACTAAGACTTTCTCTTTTGACACTTGTACAATTTTTTAAATAAAAAAGTTAGTAAAAATTTGAATAGTAGAGGTTGCATATGAACGTAATAAACAAATCTGAAAAGCCATATGTTTTGCAAATTTCCATGGCATCAGGGTACAGCTTGGTCATGTATCTTGGACTGCCATAAAAGGCAATATAATACACCTTCCGAGTGTTTGTGACGAAATATATGGTATAGTGACAAGTACAATTATTTGCACTTATCTATATTATTTTATATCATTTTTATTAATAGTTGTTGTTAGTAATTTCGTGCTTATTTTGAAGATTTATGCAACTCTATCCATCTTGGTTAATTCATATTGATTTTGAGTGGTTTTGATTATTTTAAGCATAATCCCTGTGGTCTAAAGAAGACGGAGTTTATTAAGAAGATTTTGGCTCGGTTGAGGATGGTTTACAGAGAAGATGGGCAGAAGAGTTAAGAAGTGTTTAAAATGCAAAAGTTTTGAAGTGAAATTTAATACATGTTCACTCTTTTGGTCATAACTTTTTATAGAAATATCGTATTCATGCAAGATTTACGGGGTTTAAAACTATATTTCAAGAGTTTTTCAACGGTGTATTATATATATGACCGATTTTGACAACCGAGCAAGAAATAGCAACCATTTGAAGTATGTTGCAATTTTTAGTGTTTTTTTTTTTTTTTTTTGAAAAAAATGCAATTTTAACACTAAAACTATTAATCTTGATCTTTGATAAAATTGAATTTTGCAATATTCTACCAAATCTCCGATTCTTTATAGTCATGAAATATATGAAATTCTATGACACTTCCAATTCTCCTTATTCCTCAATAATAATAGGGCATCTATGTCCGTTCGACAAGTGATTTTAAAGCAAACGATACTTTCAGTTCAAGTTTCTAATATTTTTAACATATTATTTTTAACTACAATTCAAGGCCAAATTTCTTCACATTACCTTCCTCACGAGATTCATTTTAAAGGATTTATAAACGACTTGTTTTTTCTCATTCCTTCTAAATTTTTCTTCGAAAAACTCTCGAGCATTATTAAATTCGTTGTAATCCCTCATAAACATTTTAGATGCTTCCACCTAAATATTAAGAAAAAACATTTAAATTACACTATGTTATTTAATTTTTACCCTGATTCTTTATATAAGTCGAAACATAATCGAGTGTTCGTCTCATTTCGAAAATTATTAATATTAATTTTTTATAATTTTTAATTATATACCATCGGAGATATTAATGATTTAATTAGTGCATTAACAAACGTACTAAAAACAAATAGAAGATTTGTAGTAAATTTGAGGTAGTAAATAAAATATATTATTTATAGTAGAATAGATGGGGATATTTATTAATTATTTAAATAAGTTATTATATGATTATTGGATGATTATTTGAGAAAAATGATATAATTTTTCATAATATAAAAAATAAAAAATAAAAAATAAAAACACATCCTAATAATAATATATGTAGAATTCGAATAAAAAATTTTTTTTATTATAGTGATACGAGTTCAAATAGTCTATTGTTGTAAAATATAGTATGATTATATAACTCTTATATCATTGCTTTATAACAATGGTGCAATCATCGGTAATATAAAAATAAAAAATAAAAAAACATTATATAAACATGGAATTTAATTAAAATTACATTAAAAAATAAAAAATAATATGTACAAATCAAATCAAATGCACTAAATATTAACAATTGACACTAAAGAAAGAAAAAATATATTATTAGATTATTTAAATTCTCACCCTTGAACAGTTGGAAGATATTTGAATTTGATAACCCTTCGAAAACCCCATTTTCTTCAATAATAGTAGGTTATCTACATCATCTGGATTGGTAATCAGATAGGAAACTGCATTGTCAGTCCATGTTTCTAATTCATTGAATAGAATACTCTTTGCTACATTTACATATTCATGGCAAAATCTTTTCATAATTATCTCCTCACAAATTTCATCTCAAGGATTTATAAAAAATCCCTATTCTTTGCAATCATACCTTCTAAACATACCTTCAAAAATTCGATAGCATTACAAAATTCTCTATAATCTATCAAAAACATTTTAAATGCCTTTTGGTCTGCACCTAAACTGGCAATGTTCGAACCGATTTGAAATTGCAAATCAATAAAAAAATTAAGTCGAGACCAGTGGAATATATGCACAACTCGCGTTTTCATTAACCGGCTGCATTGATGATTATTATACTGCCCATTATCAATCTCCTAAACAACTGATTCGCTTGTGGGAAAGATTGCAAACTGAAGGGCAAGTCATATGCTGCATTTTATAACATTATTACCATATACATACATATATATACCAATCAGACAATTTTTGGAGAATTCAGAAACTAAGATGTGAGGCAAAAAAGTTTTCAGTTGTAGGTAATTTATATTTGTGTAGTCATCTTGCGCCAACATGTATACAAATACAACTATACAAGGAATTTTTGTTAGAACTTCTAATAAGTTATTCATGAGAACATACAATGCAAATAAGAGCAGTTCTTGCAACTTTTCTGAACATCATAATACTACTATTTTGCTAATGATATAGGTAAGCAGGACTAGCGTTGTTGGCGGCACAAATTGAATACTAATGCATAGATCATATTGCTTATTTCCAGGTATGAATGCTCTCCATTTATTCTGCTATGAAGGAAGAAGCCATTGTTTAAATAAAAAGGAAACTGAAAAAAATTTCCGAAAATTTAAACAAAAAGAAATTAAAAAAAAAATTAAAATGAGGGTCCCAAAAAAATCAGGAAAACTTACCAAGGATAATACAGCCTTTTACCTATTTCCCTACCATAATACCAGTTTTTGATTAACCACAAATAATACCAAGTTATAAGGGTGTTTTCTTACAATATAATATGTTAAAAATCAAACTATATGGGTGATTATAAGACAAAAAAAATTTAGTAAATTAGTTAAAAAACTAAAGTTGGTATTATTCTAAAAAAACAACCTAAAGTAAAGAAACTGGGAAAAAAAGAAGGAAAAAGACCTTAAAAAATACTAAGAAATGGACCAAATTTCGACAAAATTTCTTTTGTATAATTTACCACTAGAATACTTTTTATTTCGGCAAAATGCATTGTACAAGACAATAATTCCAAGACAAAGCAAAGTAATATAAGAGGTAACAAACAAACAATAATTTAGATTCTTTTATATTTTTATTTAAGATTCTATATAACTTAATTTAGATTTTCTGTTTGGTGAAATTTAAATTCTATTTGAATATTTGATGAAACAGAAGTAGCTTTTTATCATATTTGTTTGTTTCTACATATCTCTGTTGCTTCACTCCCCTTTCACAAATTATCTTTATTTTTTTTTCTATAACATAGTTTTCTATTCGGTATATATTTTGCTTTTTAACCTACAAAAAAATGTTTATTTCAGAAATTTGGTTGAATATATATCATCATTAAACACATTTATTAAGAGGCACTATTAGTTTAACTAATGATAAAATAGTCTTATAGCGTGACAAACTGATTGCAAAATCATTATTAAAACAAATAAACGTCTGATTTAGCTAAGTCAAGCATATAATTGTAATAAATGGTGCCTACTAGATTGATGAAACAAACACCAGTATCGTAGCAAGCTATGTTAATAATGAATAGGATTTTTTTTTTTTGAAAATTAAGAATATATTAATAAAAAGGAGAGAAACACCACACTGTATCTTGGGACCTCAAAACCGCCGGCATAAAAAAAACTTCATAGGGAAAAAAGCCATTAAATAGGAAAATTTATCTAGAATAATTTAACTTTTTTATGATTTTTCTACAATAATTCCATCTATTGATTAACATGAACAATCCCAACTTGAGGAGTATTTTCTTAAAGTAAACTAGGGTAATCCGATGACTTGTTATAATAGGTAATTCACCAAAAAAAATTAATTGAATTCAATTTAAAATTAGAAAATAATTTTAAAAATTTACATAAAAATTATAAATAATAAAAAAATCATAAATTTTTTACGAATATTTTTTAAACATATTTTTCGATATTTTATTTTAATTTATCTTTTTTTTTTGAAAAAAAACTTGCTATAGCAAGTTATTCAGTCATCGGATTTACTCCAGGAAAATGCCCCTCAGAAATTGGGATTATTCATGGTTAATTAAATAAGTGAAATTATGGTAGAAAAATCATAAATAGATTAAATTATTCAAGGTAATTTTTCTTAATGAACAAATTAATGTATAGGATTAAGAGGGAATGAAGATTGGAGAGTGAAAATTGCACAGGAGGTATGCCTGCCAGCAAAGGAAAGCAGCAGAGTTGGCACATGGGACCTGATGTGGCATGTGGATGTACGATGTGGCAGTGACGTGGTGCTTTGTTGGCAAAAGAATCTTAGCCGACTAAAACCTTAAGTCATAAACCCTCTCATAGTCTCACTTGCTTTCGTAGATCATATCGTCATTCATCACTTAACTAAACTTTGAATAAATACTTCATCCATTGTTGAATTGAAAACCTAACCCCTAAAAATGCTCCAACTTTGCAAATTCTACAAACACCCTTCGTTTCTGTCACCCTTATTTCTCAATCCTCCACCTATCTCTCCTCCCATTAAACTCATTTCTTTCTCTACTTCTCTTCCTCACAAGCATTCCATTTCCATTTTTCATCCTGTTAAAACCCTTGCAACTTCAACTTCTCAAGCTTTTCATTCCAAAAATAATGATGATACCTTCTTTGCTAACGAAAATGTTTCATGGGATTCACTCGGTGTATCTGAAAAACTCTCTCATTCTCTCTTTAATGCCGGCTTTTCTAAACCTTCCTTAATTCAGGTATATCTCTTTTCATCTATTCTTTATGTAAATAGAAGTATGAATTTTGGTTTTGGGTGTTTGTGAAATTATAATTTTGGGTGTGGGTTTCAATAAGTTTTTTTTTGGAATTGTTACCTTGATCGTAAAAAGATTGAATCTTTACTGGGATTTTTCAGTAAGTTTGATTTTTTCACTGAATATTTTTGAAGTGAATTATATGTATTTTTGGATTAGGGTTTTATTCAATTTTTTTTTTGGAAATTTTACCTCGAGTTTGAAATGATTGAACCATTGCCGGGATTTGTTAGAAGTTTTTGACTATTGTTTTAGGGTTGTATTAGTTAGGTTTTAGAGTAGGTGTGGGTTTATGGACTTATTGAGAAATGGTTCCCTACTGTACTGCTGGACCTCTCATTTGTGCTGCACCACCTCTCATTCAGTATACTGCTGCTGATCCTTTACTGCTGTGCCTGCTACTGTCCTTTTATTCCTTTTGCATTGTCCTTGTACATAGTAGTATGCTGTAGTCTCCAAGGACATGTGTCCATAGGGTTTTATGCTTGCTTCCTAAGTCTCTTATAAATAGGCAATTGGTGTATGTAATGAGACAGATTGAATGAATCACAATATCAGTATCATTCCCTCTCTAATACCTTGAGCATCTTTTAATCAACAGGACTTGAGACTAATATGCGGGTTTTATGTTTGATATCAAATCACCTTCTTTTCTTGGAACTTTCTCAGAGTGATTGCTTTGACACACATTTTATTTAGTTTATGTTGTATCTAGAAATTTGTATTTTATCAATTCTTTTACTGTAAGGGAAAACTAATGAAGTACACTGGAGATTTGGAGTAGACTAAGGAATTTTTTTTGGCTGTTTTCTACTCTCTTTTGAAATAGCAAATGATTGAAGGATTTTGCAACAAATGACTTTTATAATTGTTGGCTGAAGTCTGAAGGGTAAATGCACTCTATTCCTGTATGTCATCAGTTAGAAAATCCTCTGTAAGGAGTTGGGTTTATTGTGTGGATGAGTAGATGGTACTATTTGCACCATGTTATTAACCGACTTACTGGATTTTACCTTGTCGTTCAGGCAGCTTGTATTCCATCCATACTATCGGGAAATGATACAGTTGTTGCTGCAGAGACTGGAAGTGGTAAAACAAATGGTTATCTTGTCCCACTTGTTGAGAAGCTTCTTCAAGCACATAGTGACCACCCCGGGATAGAAGCTATTGGTTATAGAAAAAACCAGTACTCTCAGATGTCTCTTGTTCTATGTCCTAATGTTATGTTGTGTGAGCAAGTGGTTCGTATGGCTAACTCTTTGTGCGGTGATAATGGTGAACCTCTACTTAGAGCAGCGGCTGTGTGTGGGAAGCAGGGATGGCCCCATAAAAAACCGGATATCATTGTCTCAACACCTGTTGCCCTTTTGAATTATCTGTATGCTGTTGATCGAGAAAGAAACCGTCAATTTAACTTTTTGCGCGGGGTGAAGCATGTGGTGTTTGATGAAGCGGATTTGTTACTTTGTGGTAGCTTCCAGAATCAAGTTATTCGACTCATAAACATGCTCCGTTTTGATGAGAAATTGTTATCACGATCCAAGGCAAGTTTATCTGAGGAAACAAATAAATTGAATCCTGATACCGAGTTGTTTGATTATGAAAATGAAGAGGATATGCACAACCTGATCTTAACGGAAGAAGGGGAAAGAGAAGAAGATATTGTTGCTAATAATTCTACATCGGAGGGTGCAGTTGAAGAGGTACGTGGCGAAGATAAAAGAAAGGACTGGAGAAGAATTCGTAAATATTATGAACGTAGTAAGCAGTATATTTTTGTAGCAGCAACGCTCCCTGTAAACGGAAAGAAAACAGCTGGTGGAGTCTTGAAAAAAATGTTTCCAGGTGCTAGATGGGTTAGTGGAGATTATCTGCACTGCCACAACCCTAGGTAACTGCCATTTCTTATCTGTCTCAACTATTCGTTCCTTTTTTTGTTTCTTTTTTCTGCTACTTGGAGAACTTATTCTTGTATATCTCTTTCCATTGTGTCCTTGAGTACTTAATGCTAAGATGTGACTAAAGCATGATTTGATCATGGTTTTGTAAATTGACACTATGAAGGGAAGAGAAATGAAAAAGAAGTAACTCTTGTTTGTTTCGAAGGGAAGGGAAAGGAAGGGATATGGTTTTTCCCTTCAAATCTTTTCGACTTTAGAAAGATTGATATTTTAACAAAAATCATCCTTCCAATCCCTTCCCTCCCATTTTGTTAAACAAACAAGGGATCTCTCGTCCCTTCAAATTCCTCCCCTTCCTTTCCCTCCATTTCCTTCCATCCAAACTCACCCTGAGAGGTTTGTTTTCCCAAGTGAGTGAAGGTAATTGAACTGGAAAAAAGTTGGGGATATCATACCGCTAAAGGTGTAGTTATTAGTGTCGGTCTAGGTTTGAAAATGTTTGATGAAAAAGGAATGTTTTGTTGGTCCTTATTTGTAACTGAATGCTAATGGATGTTTTATAAGTTCCAGATCTGTAAGCCTAAAACTTATAAACCCTTATCTGGTAGATTTATTGTTTTGAGTAATATTCGATTTGTTGGATTGCAATGAACTATTAGGTATCATTACTTTAGGATTCTACTATGAAGTGAAGGGGGCTCTTAATATTGAATCGTTAATGAATGATTCTGCAAACATATGTAATCTAAATGCTTTTATTACAAGTTTCAAAAAGTTAATGATTGAAAAAAAGTTATTTGCCCTTTAAATTGTTGATAATCGATCATATATGTTTATTAATAGCTTTGTTGACATGATCAAATTTTATTTGGATTTATAGAAATTCATAAACTTGTATAGCATTGTAAATCAAGTCGTATGGTCATATTTGAATTCGAAATTGTACAATTCTCTACGATTTGAATACGGATTTTTACAACTATGTACCAGTGTCAACTCCAAGATTTCTTTTGTTCATGTGAACTTTAAGTGCGTTCACTTAGTTTGAACAGTAGATGGACGGGTGTTCTGTCGATGGTTTTCTGAGTTACTGAATTTTCTATCACATGTTTATTAATTGGTACTTTAGGTTAGAGCAGAGGTGGGTAGAAGTTTCCATCGAAACTCAAGTTGATGCTCTTATAGATGCAGTAAAATATGGTGTCAAGTTCACTTCACGTGCTTCTGATGCTGCGACAATAAGTAGGACTATAGTGTTTGCCAATACTGTTGAGGCTGTAGAGTCTGTGGCTAAGATATTGCAGACTGCTGGAATCCCATGTTTCTGCTACCATAGGAATAGCTCCCTCGAAGAGTCCACAAAGAACTTGGTTGACTTTCGAGAGAAGGGTGGTGTGTTAGTGTGCACTGATGCTGCCGCTCGTGGTCTTGACATTCCCAACATATCACACGTTATTCAGGTATTTTCCTTAAATAGTAAACTTGATTTGCACCAGTCTAAATTTGATTTCCGTCCACTCTCTACAGTTAGTGGGCCGTATGAGTTTTAAATTCTGAGATACTCTGGATTTTGTGCTGTTTCTACAACAACTATAATGATGTCAAAGTCTTAATCCCAAAAGACCGTGTCGGTTAATTGAATTGATAGATTGTGCCGTGTAGTTGAATTCTTCTTCTCCATGGACTTTGTACTACAACAAGAGACGTACATTGATATGTTAGAATTTCACAACACTTATACCAAGTTGAACATACATGAATTTGAGTCATACGTGATACATGTTCACTTGTTTATCCTGTCCAAAAAATAATATTTTTGAAAATGTGTGCCGCATTTGGTACTTTCCCAATTTTTTCTACTTGCAACCATTGAGTTTTTTTGGGCAATCTTCAACCTTAAATTTAATAAAAATTGAAGTACATTTTTTTTACGTTGCCTTTTGTTAGGTAATGATGAATAGTCAATTGGTAGCATAGTACTAAGTTTATTAATCATCAACACGACAATGTCAGAACTTTAATCCCAACAAATTGGGGTTGCCTACATATGTACACATGGATCTCTCTTCTCCATTCATTCTGATTTTTTTTACTATGTTAATTTGTAAGTTTAGGTCATTCATATCATTTTCCACTCTTGTACCCCAAGTCATTTTCGGTCTTCATCGCCTTCTTTTTAAAGTCTCCCGAGCTCCAACTTTCTATCTTCCTTACCGGTTTGTTAATTGCTTGTCTTTGCATAGTAAATGCTCTTTTGATCCTGTGCTGTCTATCGATTCTAAAACCATCTTGGCTCGCTTTATGTAACGGCCATCTCAGCCACTATTCTTCGGGCTGTTTTGTTTTAGTCTCTGATTATCCCTGTAAAATACAAAATATCAGAATTAATTATTTGTGGCTGCTGAGTGCTATCGTCCCTCTTGATATGAAATCTAGTTTTTTATTTGGTTGTCATTTTTCCAGGCGGAATTTTCTTCTTCAGCTGTGGATTTCCTGCATAGAGTTGGTCGGACAGCCAGAGCAGGTCAACATGGTCTAGTGACAAGCTTATATTCTGAACAGAACCGTGATCTTGTTGCTGCAGTCCGTGAAGCAGAAAGGCTGGGAAAGGCAGTGGTATGCTTCAAATCATTACACTAATAATAGTCCCCATACTTCATGGTCTATGCTCACTTCTTTTTGCGCAAGTTCGCTGATGATACAAGGAGTTAAGTTTGCTTTCATGTAACATTTTAATGAGATCTCGTCTTGTTGATTTCAGGAGACGGCATTTAGTAGGAAAAGAAGCTTCCGAAATAAGTTGAAGAAAAGAGGTGAGGATATTCTTGCCTTCAGGTTTAGGCCAATTCTCCGAGAGATTGACCCTTTCCATATATCACCAATTTATTATCATCATGTCGAACTTGTAGGTTATGTTGCTCAGATGGTTGATGAATAATAAAATACTCCATCCGTCACTACTATTATTTATCACTTGCCCTGGACTGATAATACATCGATATAACAATACATCGATATATGGGTATCTATGATCTGTTCCCGTGTTTTTGGTGCTCATTTTCACAAAAATATGATAGATTTTATGCGATTGGTGTAGTGAGTGTCTACTGTTTAAAAAGTCTAAGCGACATTACTATGTAGGTATTATGGATCAGTGACGGATACAGGAAATTTTGTGGGCATTAGTATTAGATTAGATAGGACATGTATTGGAATGGAAAAATATTGCACAGTGAGATTCTGAAGAAGTGTTTGAACACCTAAAATGGAAATTATGACGACGTTTTTGGGACCGAGGGAGTATTTTGTGGGAAATTGTAAGATTTTGCGGATTTCTCAGATGGGAAGTCATTTTGAAGATATGTTAGGACGTACACTCGTAATGTACATGCAATTTTCATACAAAATCTAAACCAAATTAAAACCTTGGCTGAGTATTAGTCCATTCTTCGGTTAAGCCTAGACTTTGACATATTCTTTATTTCCGCAGGTTTGAGCAAGGCGAAGGATGAATACCCTGTTGCTGCCGAGGTTCTGTAATAGGAATTATCCAGTTTTGTACTCGCGAGGTGAAAAATATGATAACCCTACAGTCTAATGTATTCAATTTTCTCTTGTACATAAAAATTTATTTCAGTTTTATCCAGTGAAAGGGTCACCATTTGAACTCTATCTATTCTTGTTTCCTTTTTTTTCAAATAATGGAAGTATCAATGATAATTTTGTTATACAAATCACATCGTTTTCATACATGTTGATTTTTATTTGCAATCGAATTATGGGTCGGGTTTTGAGTTAATAGAAGAAATAAGGATGTGGGCTTCTTGTTTTAATTTTGTCTCTTTGAGAGATGGTCCCTCACAATACAAGAGTACCTGTTTATTTATTCCCTAATAAAAAGACCCTCCACTCGGACCCTGCCAAGGTATCAATTGGGTGGTTTCTTGACTGCGCACATCTTTCTTTACTCCCTCCTTGGGGGTACGGGTATGATTTGTCCGCATCTTTCAAAAATAAGAAGACCTCCCACTCGGACTCTGCCTTGTGTGGGATACCGAAAAGGTCCTTTACCTTTAGTACTTACCCGGCCACCGTCCAACAATACATGCATTACTTTTTTTGGTATGAATGGGCGTGTTTTGTTCACATTTCCTTTATGTGCGGTTCTAAACATTCAACTTCGGCCAAGCAAGCCTCATATATATCTTACCGTCCAATAATATATGCATTTACTTTAGATAATAATCATTTCACATCTTGTTCCAAATTGATTGATATTTTTTTGAAAGTCTTATTTTAATTGATACCTTTATTTTTTTATGGCGACCTTTTTTCTTGGCTTCGTATTGAGCTCTAGCAAGTCCAAACTACAACCTAATTTAAAGATTTACATTACTGTCTATTTGTTTAATTTATCATATTTCTTTAATTTATGTAAGTTTTATGTAAGTTTTATATCTAATTAATTTATGTTTTAGACTTTTGATTTCCTTTTAGAGTACATTTTAGGGGTTCTAGTACATTCTGTTTTTCTCCTCTCGTTTCTTTTTTAGTAGTATTATTTTCTTTTATTTTTATAATTGTTTTATGTTTTTATTTCATCTTTTGAGTTTTATTTATCTCCCTGTCGTAGAAGCCTCTCTCTCTTAATGTTTCTCGAGTCGTGGGACTGTTTTTTTGGTCGCGCTCTCCTTATGGGTGAGTTGCCACCGACCTTCCCTCCCCAGACTCTGCCCATATTTTTCTATGAGTGGGATACACTGGGTAGTATGATGATCATAATGATGATGATGGATACTCCTAATTAATTTTAAATAGATATAGTATGTATGGTCCTATGAAAATGATTGAGATAAAATATGACAATACAAAATGACGATTAAATGCATGACATCAGTGGCTCACGTAATGAAATACGTAGGTTAACAATCACCTTATTTGAAACAAATCATGGACACAACCTTACAAGACATGGTTGTCATATGATTTTTAATGTCAATAAAAACAAAAGTCATATGGCCATATATATGACTATAGGCTATAGCAGTAATTTTTTGTTTCAATCTAATCTGATCAATGGGACTAAAAGATAGGAGAATACAAAATTTGTTAAAACAATCTAATAAAAAATATAAAAAATTTAGTACTCTTGTATTTCAAATTTGCTACTCTAACTTGGAAGTTTTTTTAATTAATATAGAAGACATAGAAATGAGAGAATTATGTGGCAAATTATAGACTTTTCTGAAAAGTAATTTAATGAAATTCTTACAAGAAATGTTTCTAAAATTAAATAAATACTTTTGGATAGTGAATATAATAGATTTGATTAAAGAAAAATAGGACGACAAACATAAAAATGTTAAAATATATTTTTATAAATTTAGTGAGAAACATGTAAAGTTCAAAAGGAATATAAAAATGTTAAAATAAAGTTAGTGGAAGATATATAAGGACCATAAATATTGTTAAAATATTAAAACAAGGATGCACAAAGTTATTTTTGTCTAAATTTATGATATAAATAGAAATATTTTTATAAAACCACAAATAAAACACTTTAAAATGGTAAACGAAAACTTCTTTATGGAAAAAAGAACAAGTCATTTTTATATGAGACAAGACGACCCAATTCTTATTTGCCAAGTGTTTAGTGTCTAGTGTGCCTAGAAGTGTTCATTCTGGTCATCGGGTTGATTTTGGATCATGTGTTTCGAGTCAGTTCAAAATCGGATTTTGTTTTCACGTTGGTTTTTACATAATTATAAATCCATTTTTAAGTCGAGTCAAATCGAATTGGTTACAAAGTTCGGTGAATATTGAATCATCGGGTCTGCTTTTAACACCTGTAGGAGTGTCTACTACCAAGCAAGAGCAAAAAACATAACTCCAAAAAAGCCAAAGTAGCCAACAAACTAAACGGAAAAAGTGAAATACTAGCTAAATTTAAAGGTAAGGATGCACCATCATCTCTTACTATATAGGAATAGGGGTAATAACATGAGTATATTAATATATATGCAAGCAATTACGTAAGCATCTTATATCAACACATCGTCACCTTCATTTCCCTTATAAATAACGTGACAATCTTTCATCATTTATACATATCAGTTACTTATCACAATCAACTCAAACAAATTAAACTCAAATTAATTTAGCTTCTTCTAAAAAATGATTGAAAAAACTATCAATGGAATCCATGATCAAAATGTAGCAAAACCACATGTTGTGGTAATACCATACCCAAGTCAAGGCCATATCAATCCACTTCTTCAATTTGCTAAACGTTTAGCTTCAAAAGGCATTAAAGCTACAATAGCCACACCAAAACATACTCTTTCCTCTTTTTCCTCCCTCGAAAACATCGTTTTCGAACCCATTTCTGATGGGTTTGAAAATCGAGGTTCCCCTGAAGTTGGCTCAGAGGACCTCTTTCTTAGTGCATTCAAGTCAAATGGGTCAATTTCGCTTTCTCGAATTATTGAAACTCATCGAAACTCTGCGTTTCCTGTCACTTGTGTAGTGTACGATGCGTTTTTGCCATGGGCTTTAGATGTGGCTAAAGAGTATGGCTTACTTGGAGCAGCTTTTTTTACTAACTCAGCTGCAGTTTGCTCAATTTTTTGTTGTGTGAGCCATGGCTTAATTGAGTTGCCTCTTAACCCCGATAAAATTAAAAGTGTGTTGCCTAAAATGCCCTTATTTAAGGGTAATGATTTCCCAACTTTTCTTAGAAAACCTGAAACTTATCCTGCTTATTTGACCATGAAGCTGAGTCAATTCTCTAATTTGCATTTGGCTGATTGGATGTTTTGCAACTCCTTTGATGACTTAGAAATAGAGGTATGTACTTTCTTTCTTTCAACATTCTTTGCAAAAAATTTCCACGAAAAACATGATAATTCAATTAGCGGGCCTAAAAATTAAATTTTGATAGGATGCTAAAGTCGACTATTCTCTAATTCGTTTTGCTTTTCATAAGGGAAATTTTAAATTAATAGATACCAAAGTCGATATCAACTAATTATTTCGTCATCATTATCACTGCCTTAAAGAGTTGTTTATTCACTAACGTTTGAAAAAAATTGTTGCAATTTCAATGGAACATTAAAAAAGTATTTTATTGTGAGTTGTGATGTGACCATTGACTTCACATTGTCATTGGAGTCATACTTCCTCCGTTCTTATTTACTTGCTACATTTGCATGGGCACAAATATTAAGGAGTTACTGTGCAATGATGAGTAGTAGGTGGAAAGTTGCTTTTTTGGAATTTTTTAATATTATTTGTTGAAAAATGAAAAAGAAAAATAGGATTAATTAGATATAGAGTAGGATAAAAGTAGAAGTAGGTATAACTTTAAATGATTGGTTTTTTACTAAAAAGGAAATGTAGCAAGTAATATGAAAATCCCAAAATGGAAAATGTAGCAAGTATTATGGAACGGAGGAAGTATCTATTATGATTGGTTTGTTTTCTTGTTATTGAAATGTACAATTATGACAGCTATTGTCTGAACAAAGAATTTTTTACAAATACCAACTTGATTTCTGATCATAATTGCAGCCGCAAGTTAAGGTTTATAATAATCAAACACTACATAGAAAAGTGAACTTTTTAGATTTAACGAGGTTAAAATTTTTTAATCGTGTTTGTCATTAATGTTAGAGTATATAACATTTTAAGGCCTAACTATCAACTTAAGCTGATAATTAAGGCCCCAAATTATATTATATACTCTAACAGTTAACGACCATTTGAAAGTAGTTTATTTTGTTTTCACGAGGGTAAGATAAGATTGTGGTTAGCATACATCCGACCTTTTTATGGTATTGAATCCAATGTTGGTGGTTATAGGTAATTGAAGGTGTGCAAGACAAATGGGCAGCTAAAATGATCGGACCTATGGTGCCATCGTCGTACTTGGATGGAAGAATTGAAGGGGACATTGGCTATGGTTCAAGTTTATGGAAACCATCAAGTGAAAAATGCAAGGAATGGCTTAAAACAAAGCCAAATAAATCAGTAATTTATGTATCTTTTGGTAGTATGGTTTCACTAACACAACAACAAACAGAGGAAATTGCATTAGCCCTAAAACAAAGCAATTACAATTTCCTTTGGGTGGTTAGGGAAACCCAAATGAGTAAACTTCCCAAAGGATTTGAACAAGAATTGTGTATGACAAAAAAAGGAATAATAGTTACATGGTGTAATCAGCTTGAGATTTTGGGTCACGAAGCAGTTGCTTGCTTCGTGACTCATTGTGGATGGAACTCGACTTTAGAGGGGCTGAGCCTCGGAATCCCAATGGTGGGGGTTCCGCAATGGAGTGATCAATTGCCCGATGCGAAGTTTATTGAGGAGGTTTGGGGGGTGGGAGTTTGGGCAAAGGAAGATGATAAGGGTGTTGTAAGGAAGGAGATTTTAGGAGATTGTTTAAAGGAAGTAATGGAAGGGGAAAAGGGTAAAAAGATAAGAGAAAATGCAATTAAATGGAGGGAATTGTCTAAGAAAGCTGTTGATAATGGTGGGAGTTCTGATAAACACATTGAAGATTTTGTTCAACATTTGAGGTGTAATTGTTTTGCTAAAACAAAATCAAATGGTTTTCATTAAGTTAGGGTTTAATTGTATTGTTATCTTGTATGAGATTCTCTCACTATGAGATCGATCTATATAGTTAATTTATTTCTCTAATAGATCACTGTAAGGTTATAAGTAATCACTTTAAAATTATTGGTGATTATTTAAAACTATAAAAAGTGACCAACTTCAAATTTATAAGTGATCATATTTAAGATATTAAATGTTTCTAGAGTCTTTACCCTTAGTTGTTGAGGTACTTATTCCTTGCCTTTTTATATCGCTCTATAAATCTTTTTATTTAGTTCTTATATTTCTTTCATTTAGTTTTATATGCTTAGTTTTATGTATATTTATCTGTCTATTATTGTTATAGGTCACTTATGGTGCAGGTCGGCAAGTAAAGGCAGAAAAAAAAAACCTCTTCAGAGGATCAGTTTAGAGCAGGGGGACTCTTTGACCGCATCCTCCTTAATGGACATGGGTTGCCGTCTTCCTTCCCTCCCCATACCCTGTTCATAGGATCCTATGACACTTGGTATGATGATGATGATAACCTATTTCTCAGTAATTTAGACATGAAAGAATGCTTAAACAAAATGAGTATGTCATATATAAGGCAAGTATTATCTCCAATCTAAAAGAACATTTTGGCATATGCCTAATAAGCTGATCACTATCCACTTAAACAAAATCACAAACTGCACATTTTAATTAATGAGGGCAAATACAGACCAACCTGAAATAATACGAATAAACTTTACCTACTTATTTTGGTGTATGATTCATACGATAATACAGATCAGTACAGTACATAAAAAGTCTGTACTACAACATGCTAGCATATTCACGTAAGATTTTAAACATGTATAATGCGATCGATCATATTGAATATTGACGGTACTATGGTTCCCCTCAAAACGTAATTATTTTAAACAAAATGTGTTTACAAGTTAAATAATGGGAGTATGAATTTTTATAAACATCAAACTTAGATTCAAAATCAACTTTTCAATAAGACACATTCAAATTTTCATGTCTAAAAAGTCAAAACCTAAATTCGAAAATAAAATAAGCTAGGTTCTTTTTTAAGTATGTAGGTTGAGGGGAGGAAACTGTAGAAAAAAAACAACGAAAATTAAATTAAAAATCTTATAAAAAAATAAAAAATGTTTCAACTAAAAGACTCAATTATTTTATTTTTGAGGATACTAAAAGACTCAATTCTCATTCCCACCAAGAATGGGAATAATATAATAAAGCTACAGCCTAACTGGACTGAATGTACTTTTATATTCCTAGGAAAGTGAGGAATTCTTTGGGTATCCAAATGACAAGTAATGCCAACAAAAGAACATTTTTGAACTAGATTCCTACATCAAATGTGTCCAAAGGAAGAATATAATAAAGGTAGCTTGACTAGAATCTATAAAAGTAAATCATTTTCATTAAAGAGATATAATAAAAATATACTCCCTAGACATATACTTTTGCAAGACATATTCAACACTATAATATATTGTAATATAATTTAAAACATATACTTTTTATATCCTCTTTGGATTAAAGCAAAGAAAAAGTGAGGTTTTTTCAAAGAAAAAAAGTAAACAGTACTACATGAAGAGAAAGAATGAAGTGTATGGATGAAATAAAAAAATTAAAATATGTAAATAAGATTTAAAAAAGCGGTGAACTATTGTCCAAAAATAAAAATAATACAAATTAAATGAAACCAAAACGACAAATAACACAAATTTGCGGAAGAATGAGAGTAGATCACAATTTCCAAACTTTATTCATCTCTTGCTAGACACCTCATCAAAACAATATTAGCCCACTAGTTTTGATCACAAGACCCTTTAAATACTTCCAAAAAATTACACTTGATTTTCTCAAGATTTGCTATATTTATCATTTTTAAAAGTACCTTACAAGAAGATATGTAAAAATAATAGGTAAAAAGAATATATAGAAAATATAAAAAGGAATATAAATTGGTGAACGAAATGACGACACAAAATATGACGATGTAATCTTTGAACTAAATAATTTGGAAAAGTGTAATGAGAAATACATAAAGCCAAGCCAACAAATTTAACATTATTTCTTTTACAATCAAGTCGACACTTTTTTGATTCAATCCCTTTTATGTCACCACTAATCGCAATCATCTTTACAAAGTTAATATATGTCAAATCACTAAAACCTTGTAAAATACTCCCTCCGTTTCTTTTTACATGTCCACTTTGGTTTTTGGTTACTATTCACTAATCACTCTTAATTTGTATTTTTCTCTTAATCTATAAGGTAAAATATAGTCATCTGGGATCTTATTTTGTTCGTTTCAATGCAAAGATTATTAATATCAAATTTTTATAATTTTTAATTATACACAATTAAAGATATTAAAGGTTAAAATGTTGCCTCGACATGTGTGCAAAATGCAAAGTGGACATGTAAAAAGAAACGGAGGGAGTAACTTTTTGTTCTATGTTGACTTTGGTAATTGCATTATGTCCGTAAAAAAGCCCGCTTTTAAAGCGAATATAAAAAGTTATCAACTTTTCGAATTAGTTTTTGGCTATTTAATCAACTTTTTCTTTATTAACAATCAATACTAACAATTAATTTTCGCATAACTAAGAAAAAAGTCAATGATATTAATTAGTCAAACAATTAACTAAACTAGCCAGCAAATAACAACTAACAACCTCTTCGCAAAATTTAAACTCTCGACCTTTAAGTCGAAATGGAGATAAACTTAAAAAGACCCAAAGAGATAAGGACTCCTACAATCAATTGGAACATTTGGCAAATGGCCTAAATTGAAAAATACTACTGCCAACTCAGAGTAAAGACACATTGTATACATCAAGTGCAATCAAGACAAATATATACACTAACCCCAAAGAAAACGGCTTTAACAGGTTGCTTATCTTTTGGTGTATCTAGCTCTGTAGCTAAATCAATAGTAAAATCCAGTGCAAAACAGAAAACGTTGAGAAATGGGTTACAAAATCTTATTAGTAGCCAATATTTACGCCCCAGCGCGAACGTGCATGAAATAAACGTAGACACAAACCCACATCGTACGAATCGTAGACACACCACTATCACTTACCTAACAGATTGAATCTCTTACCACCAGGGTCACAATACCACTGTAACAAGATTCGCTAATTAATTCGGTTTTTGAATTTACGATTCGCTCAAATTTGTCCAAGAACAGTCCAAAACCGACCATAATTCGCTTTTATTGAATAGCGATTCGTGAGAAGATCAGTGAATCATGTGACCTGCACAATATGAACCCACGTGTACAGATCTTAACACGCCACTATCACTCACCTAACAGACCGAACATGGAACCAGCCGTGTTACAAATCCTATACAAACCCCCAAGGTACAAAATGTAGACGCATCATAATCGCTCACCGGGTCAAGAGAGCCTATTCTGAGCTCTGCGCGCCTACTTATTTTGGTGCATGATTCGTAACATAATGTCAACAACGATACAAATGTCATTACTTCTAAGCGTTGGTGAGGAATGAATTCTGTGCTACACCATATATGATACCATTATTCCAATTTCCACCAAACTAATTTCATAGTTTTGATGATAATCAAAACAAAGAAAAAGATGACAGTAAACTAACGTAATGTTATTCCATGTGTTTCCATCATATTCAATAATAGTAACTCCACCAATTCTTGTTTATACAACCACAACTATAATAATTATAATAGTAATAATAATACTTTCCGTCGCTTTAAAATAAATGTTATAAAATATAAAGAAAGAAAAAGATACTTAATTCTAAGCTCTGAAGTACTTTTACCAATTCGGTTTAGGCTACAAAACTTCTGTCTCATGAAGTTTGCTACAAATGTTTTTTCCGCAAAATGGAGGGCAAGAAAATTTTGACGATGGTATGAAGTTAAATGTTAAGTGATAGTTAATCTGCACCAAATGCACTAAACTCCGAATAGTAATTAACCATTTGCATTTTTCATTTTTGGATGATTCGGAAAACTCTAACTGACTGCCATTGATGAATTATGTTAGCTACAATATCTATCAAAGTTTACAATTCCTCAAAATCAAAATTTCCATCCCCGAACAATAAACAGGGATAAATCCAAATGCAAAAGAATCTAAAAATATGAGCAAGAGTAAAATTACTAAGTAGAGGTATGTACTGATGAGTAAAACCTGGTCAAGAAGCAAAAAATTATATCCTTATGCAGCAAATCTTCTAGAAGAAGACGCCGACTTCTTTTCCGTTCATTTCTAATACGTGATCACTTGCATCAGTAAGAGCACTCTGCAGGTTAACAGAACGATTATAAGGTATGAGATTTGCAGGCAGGAAAAGTTGCTTCTAAGAGAATTTACCTGTCCAAGTTTCGTGATAAAGTTGCTGGCGAGATTTATAGATGTCAAGGCAACATCTTCATTGGACTTCAGTGCTTGCGCTATTGCATATGCTCCAGCATCCTGCAAAGAATACCCGGGTTAAAGACGGAAATATAGTTTTTCGCATTTCTTATTAGAACAACCAGAGTTGAAGTGTGTACCCTTATTTCATTAAATCCGAGATCCAGGGAAGTCAAGGCCTCATTCACCACTTTCAAGCTCTTTGCTAGACAAGTTGCACCCTGCGATGAGAAGTACAGGTAAGATGATTACAACATAGAAACATTGGTCTTATTTATGAGAAGTTGCAGATGATGTGATTGGAAACGTCTTTGCTATCAATAACAAGGGCGAGATTGGACACATCCAAGTATCCGACCCAAAAATCCCGTCAAGTTGGGAGCCATTTAATAGCATTGGGGTAATTGAACGGATTGAAACAGACAGCATTATGTAGGAAAGTAGAATATTATATTTTATATTTTATATTTTATTATTGTGAATAGGTGTTCTTTCATTGATAATTTAATACAAACCCAATATTCACCAGACTAAACCCTAAGCAAATTCAGCATTATGATTTTCTTTACATTAGACATCCAAATGGTCGCACACAAATAACTCTTGATACGTGCGAACATGATGATGCTAACTCCTAATCAAACAAAATATGACTTATTTTGTCAATTGGCCTTGGCTAAGCAGAAATGTTTTTATCTTTTGTAACAGTTTACTTCAGTCTTAGGTCACTGTCATGTGTAGCCGTCCATTCAAATTAATTATTTTAACTTTTGGTCGAGTTGATTTCTTGATAGTAATATAAGGTGAGAAAACAAAACTAATATCCAAGAAATTAAGAGAACAAAGTAATCAAGGAACATACTTCATCCATTAATCCGTTTGCTCGCAAGTCAAGAGTTGAAATGGTAGTATTGTACTTTATCATATCACCCATGTATTCTGCACCTTTTTGTCCAATCTAAGGGATACAACCAAGAAATCTATTAGTGGATATTTCAAGGTGCATGTATGCAGACATCAGAAGAACATTCAGAATTACCTGACACCAGCCGAGTTTAAGTGTTTTAACATTCCCATGAAATTTGAGCACTTCAGCTAAAGCTTTTGCCCCATCAGGTCCAATTGGATTATAGCCAAGTTCCAACTGAGAGAGAAATAAATTGAGACTAGGGAAAGAAAAAGTAAATGGATTCGACTAAATAGAATGTGAAGGGCCTTACTGTAGTAATGACATCATTATCTTTCAAAACCTCGGCAATACAAGTGATCCCTTTAGCATGAATGTTATTTCCACCCTACGCATTTCGGAACTATATATATTAATAACTTATACACGACTAAAAGCAAATTCTTCAACACCAGATATACCAGGTGTGATTGCTCTCACCAAATCTATGGTAGTAATTGATCGGTTTTGCTTAAGTGCATCCGCGATTTTTTCAGCCCCCTAGTTAACAGCAAACATTCAAGATAATCAGGAGGAAGGCAGCAATACATCATTCCAAAGAAGAAACTAATCAAAAGACATTAATCGGAAAAGGGAACAAGTCTTAAAGCAAGGCCAGCTATATTCTTATAAAACAGAAATGTTTCATGATATAGCTATCAGTATCACCATGTGGCTGCTATTATGCAACAATCAACAAAATTAAGAAAAGAAAACTGATAAGTACAATAAACTACCAGAAAACACACTCCGATTAAAATAATTAAACAAAAATCTATCTAAGTAAGAGCATTATACAATAGGGTTTTCCCAAAAAGAAATGAATTCTAAGTCATCCATTTTGGAAAAATATACACTTTCAATAAATGTAAACATGATAGAACTACGTTAGTGACAAAACTCATAAGCACAAGTTGGTATAAGTTTATAACTACAACCTAAATCTATAAAAACAAAAAGGTACATCTTTATATCCTCTGAATGTACTTCATTGAGTTAACGAGTAAGACTTGGTCCCCTTGTGCCTGATTAAGATCTTATAATCATATCACATAAAAATTAAAGAATGCATCAAAATGTAGTCCTTTTACTAGCTATTGTATTTCTTTATTTTTATTCTTCACACTTTTGAGGAAGACAAAGTATCTCAAGGACAGGCGTGGATGAAACGGAGAATTTATTTTGGAATCAATCTGCTTGCTAAACCGCTATTTAATTATTTGCATAATTACATCAGTACGATGCCCAATAAACATACCAGAGGCTAGTGTTTGGAGAAAAGTAAGGGAAAAAAACACTATACCTCATCCCCAATGTCGTTCATGTATATATTCAACCATAGCAAGCTCTTGGTGCTCTTTATATATTCTGCTATGTGAAAGGCACCTTTAGAGCTAATTTCATTGTTGCTTATATCCAGCTGTACCAATTTTCCTGTCAGTAAGTCAAATTCAGTATTCAGCGCATTCACTCGCAAGGACAACTCCACCTTTTGCAGTTGACTTTTGCAAGAAAACAAAATATTGAGAGTGTGTACTTGCAATTTCCCCTTATGCACATGTGCATATAGAAACATGGACTCAAACCCAAAATGTCACAAATAATATTATGGGAAGAGACAGCCATGGACATATTTCCTTCATGAAGAACAATTAAGGAATACGATATTCAAATGGAACCAATAGATATATATATCAAAAAAATGGCTAGTGCAAATGGAGTGAATTTTAGAGCTAAAGGCGCCCAAACATTAAAGTAAGAAAAAAATAACCTTTACGTGCTAACAAGCCTTTCATTAAAGCCCGAACTCCTTCATTGCCCATAGAGTTACCATGCAAGTGAAGGTCCTGAGATTTTAAATTTTTTACATTTTAGATGAACTTGTGAATGCCAAAATCACATACAACTTAAATTATAATACATACCCGCACGGACTTGTTCCCCTCTATACCTTTAGCTAGAGCAGCAACTCCCAACGCACCACCATAGTTGCCACTATACCAGTATAAAAATGCAGTCAATGTCAAAAGAAGTATAGCTGTGTCATGCATGATGAATGGAAGAAGAGCTATCAGAAGCCAAAACGAGATCTAAAATAGTTTGAAACTCACTTGAGATGTAAACTTTGTATGGTGTTGTTCTCAAATAGCGCACCAGCAATGCTTGCAAAACCCTACCTCCATTTTTGGAACATAAAACATAAATAGAGACAATTCTCAAGCTTATGTCTGATATAGATACATTAGATGTAGAAGACTAATTTCAGAAGCATACAGAGTAGTCGATCATATTGTTATTAAGCTCAATAGTACGCAAATGTGTATTTTTCTTCAACATTTCTGCGATTGCTTTGGCACCCTGCAAGGGAACAATTCTTCTTAGTAGCCACTAAAATAAAGGAAGTAAAACGATAAAACTCCTTGGTCATCTCCCCTTCCCCACCCCCACTCCCACCCCCACCCCTAACACCTCTCCCCCCCATCCCCCCCCCCCCCCCCCCCCCCCCCAAAAAAAACATAGGCGTTAGTGATTGACCCAAGTCCAGAGATGTAAATACTCTAGAGCCTCTGGCTCTCCGACTATGTTGCCTAAGCGAAGAAAGATAGCTTTAAGATTTGCCAGACTTAAATAGAGCTTAACTAATTATGGCAGGAAAATTCATTCATAAAGAGCCAAATTACAAGTTGAGATGTAAACTGACCTCATCTCCTAAGTCAATACTGTTTAGTTGCAGCTTCTCAAGACCATTATTATTCACCAATATCTCACATAAGCACTGCAATAAACAAATAAATAGCAACAATATTGGAGTTAACAACATGATAAAGTCTCTGAATTGCTTTACACATATCTAGAATTGTTGTGTGGTGGGGAGGTTGGAGGCAGAGGTTGAAGACATACAATCAGAGATGAATAAACTAAAACTTTTAGTTAAACAGAAGCAGAATCCAAACAATGGATCTTCACAATATCCTCATAATACAGAATCGTAAAGCTCATAATCTGTCATTTAACATTTTTACTATGCGCGGGCTATATATCCTATAAGATATCCATATAAAAGAAAGAAAAAGACAGATTGTGCATTGCTTCTTGAAAGCAAATACATTCCAAGAAATAGGAAATATAAGTTCCCAGTTCCCAGTTCCCACTTAGCTATATTGATTGCTTGAAGCTAGCAATTCGTTTATTGAAGATGAAGACAAAGCTTAAAATGCTCAGTTAAGAGTTTCGTGGCTCAAAAGTGGAAAGTATAGGACACACTTTTAAAACCCGGATAAATTATGAGATAACCTAGCAATTCAAGCCCAACTAATTCTGAAGGACATCATCAGTGTAAAAATCACTTTAAAAGCTAGTTTGTGCTCCCTACAAAGTGTTTTACAATATAAACTCGTCAATAATGGCTGGATGTCTTTTTAAAATAGGGGTAAAAAAGATATGCCCAGGGCATTAAATAATCATTCACGTATTGCAGGTTCAGGATAGACTCACTAAACCTATCATATTTTCTATAGGCATAACCGCATAAGCATAACAGCCAAAATACAACGGGCAAATCATTCAAAGTAGAAGTCAATAAAGTCTCCATAGAAACTGCAAGACAAGGCCTTTTGACCTTCTCATATATTCTTCAGTTTCTATATAGTAAGTTGGAACAAAGAGATGAAACTAATTCATTCTGATGTTGTAGTTAGACATGTCATAAATCTGTAGTTAAGATGTGTTCTTATTTGAAAAATGCTGAAATTTATTCCAAACACTAACGAAACAGGTCTAAGTTTTGTAAACTATTTTAAATGGAAGCACTCTACCAAGAAGGTAGCTATACAAAACTGATCCTTATTCTTTATTAGTGATTCTTCTGCTACTGATGTCTATGCTGATGAATTCCATTTCTAGCTTAATTATGGTTCAAAAACTCTTACAAAACTATCCACCCAAAATCCTATATATAACTTGAAAATGAACATGAAAGTTGATATCAAATATGGAGGGTAAATATATGCCTAAAATTTAAGCATACCTAAGCCTCGATTCATCTACGTTAAAACCTTGAAAAAATTTTTAGTTCACAAAATGATGAACTTTAAAGGGGTACCCCCATAGTGTAAAGATGTGGTAACGGTAACGGTCACGGTTGCGGTAACGGACACAGTGATGCGATAACGGGGATGATGCGGTTTTACCGGTAAATATCGGCCTAAAGCATGAAATATCGCTTAGAACGGCTAAAAAGTGGTTTTTTACACCTTTGTGATGCTTAATATCGGTTCGGTAAATTTAGAAAGTTTTCACAATACGGCCAATTATGGGTAAAAGAATACATGCTTTCAAGTAGACATTGATCTTTAAAATATGCCTAATTAAAAATATGCAACTCTAGACATTGATCTTTAATCTTATGGCATCTGCATAAAAGAATACATGCTTAAGCTTAAAAAATATGCCTAATTAAATGGTAAAAGATACAATTTTGAAAAGCTAACCTTTACTCCTTCATCTCCAATTGAATTTCCTGAAAGATTTAATGTTTTCAAGTAGACATTTGACTGGAGAATGCCATCAAAAGCCTTCATTCCAGCAGCTGTGATTCCAGTAGTAGAAAAATTTACTTCTTCTGCAACCTAAAACAAAACATCACCCACGTCATCAGCATTGCACATATGGTGGCAAAGTGTATTGCTAAACCTTAAACCAAAAATAAACACAGACTTAAGTTTGCAACACACTTATGAACACAGTTAAAAAGTGGACACAACAGAGGTTTTATAAATATAATAAACGGTGAGACACAAAAAAACCAGAGGTAGTACAGCAACAGCAAAGCAATAACTTCTTTCATCTTCATTGACGTTGAAATCCAACATAGATAAGAATAGATTTCTAATAAAAGTGTAACCTGATTGTATGCCAAGCTCTCAGCAAGAAAAAATAGACCTTCATCACCAAAGTTACGACCTACAAAAATTTTAACATAAATATATCATTCAATTTATTGAAGTGTTCTCCGGTAACAAATCACAAAAAGTAATCACCCTAATAGGCAAGCAAAAAACAGCACTACTGAACACAGCTATAAAAGCATATAGACGATAATGAACCAAATAAATGATACTGAAAACCAACCTTGAAATTTGATTATGAAAGAGGAATCACAAAGAAAACCCAGGAATATATCATTCCGGAACGTACCTGTCATGTCAACTTCTCTGAAAGTCCTAAGTTCTTTGGCAAAGTCATTGAGCCTCAACTTTGACTCTCTCTCAATCTTCGGACTCATATTCTTTAACAAGTTTGTCCCAGCAGCAAATGACCACTTCAAATCTGATGAAGCAGGTTTATTTTCTTCTGTTGCAGCCTTCTTGGGCTTTGGCGAAAGAATTTTACTAACCACCTTCCACAAAACTGTGAGCTGAAAGAATAAATTAGAGAACCCTTTGGAAAACCCACACTAATACAAAGAGGATACCCCGCAATTATAAAATAATAGCGGTTCACATGGAAAAATATTCCTCTATCTATCGGCATCCAGGTAACAATTGTATGGCATGTTATGTGATTCTGCCAACACCAAGATACATACATATTAAAAAAAGGTAACTTATTCTCATGAGGGTAAAAATTCGAGGGAGGAGAAGTTATAAAGGATGGATGGAGGAAACATTTTTTTAGCCTTGCTTGACAACATATAATTTTACAATTTCTGGTAACACTTAAAATCACAACAAGGCTATCACTTGAGACATAAGTCAGGATTAGGAAACTTTCAAGAATTTCATAAAGGAATGCAGTAAAGAGTAACTCCACTCCCTTCATATTGCTGTTATGCTAATAAAGATTTTTCCTTTATGTTTTCTGCACATTGGAACTCGAAAGTACCCAAAAAACATTACATGCTGATATGCATGCTTCTAATAAAATACAATGTCATAAGTATAGTCCAACATAAGAGCTTGAAAAAACTACAATATCAAGCTACCAACGCCAAAACATTTATGAGATTGCATATTGTCCAATCCATCTCTAACTGCTTTTTACCAAAAGATTTCTAGTCCAGCCTATCATTGAACCCTACGTACATCTTGCACAACTTATCCCTAGTATTCACCTTTGACAACAACTTAGAACAGTACTGTCTAAACTTTGTAAAAGTTGACAAACAAATATAAGACATCCTTTGTATCACATATTCCTGTGGCTACGAAAACTGGCAGTTGTGGATCACAACCATGGTGCAAAAATGCGGTCGCGGTCGCGATCACGGTCACGATCGCGGGTCGCGGGAACGGAAAAAATTCGGTTGTCACGAAACGGGTCGCGATAATTATACAGTATAATTTATTTATATACTTAAATTATAAATATAATCTTTAAATGATTTATTATTATTTAATTATGAAATAATAATAATAATAATAATAATAATAATAATAATAAAATATGAAATTCATAATAAAAAGTAGTAAATTACTCAATCAAAAAAAAATTCGTTCAATATTTAAACACCATCTACTCAAATTACAATTGATATGACAAGACTATTAATAATTTATATTGAAAAAAAAAGACTTTAGGAAATTAAAATGATTACCTAAGAGTAGGTTAGAGACTTAGAGTGTATGGGGCTATGGGCGGACAGCTGTAAAGGTAAAAACTTTACTACACTCTACAAGTAAAGAGTAATATTCAGAAAAAGAGTAAAAAAGTAGTCATCTCTCCCTGTGACTCTTGAGTTATCTTCAAGGCTTAAACTCTAAGCTTTAATGGTGCCATGGTGGAGTTTGAAATTGATATTTTTCTTTAATATTTTCTTTAAAACCAACATATGTAAGTTTTGTTACCTTTTTCTCCATTTTCTTTTTGAGTTTTATATTCTACTTTGGTTTGTGTGAAATCTCGCCGGCAAAAAACTTGAATCACGGCCGAAATAAGCCAAAATTTCCGTTATAGAACGGCCAAAACGGGCGATTTCCGTGGTGGTGCGCCGTTTTTCCAAAGGGCGTTACAATTCGCGTGATATCGGAACGGTAGATTGAAAAACCGTGTCAACTCGGCCGTTCCGAGTTAACTCGGCCGAGTTTTGACACCATGATCACAACCAAACATGATACAAAATCTCATCCTTAAGAACATTTCTTTTACATCGAGCTAACAAAAAAAATATCCTAAAAATAGCAATGCACTTTTCTGACCCCTTACTTTACTCACTATCTTTGTATTCCTTAAGTATAGTTAAGGTATGTTTTCCCCAGCTCAATTTTTAACTACTTAATAGGTTCTAAGCAGTCTATGTGCCACAAAAGTTAAGTCTAAAGACCTAAAAATGTTCAGCATAAGAGTAATCAATTGAAAAAACAGCCCTTAAAGAACCGAAATTCTATGATCCAAGGTTATACTAAAACCCACATTCATGTATTTAAGGAATGCAACAAAATTCAGGTTCTCCAAGTTTTTAAGAAGAAAAAAACTTCACCACCTCAAACATATACATAAGACACTGTTTGATTACCAATCATCAATCAAGAGAAACAAGAAAAAAACACATCCAATTTCACATGATTTCTCTTAATCAACTTACAAATAGCATAAAATTCCTTTCTCCTTTATTAACTAAACTTAATCACCAACTCGTAACTCCTAATCACTTTCACTGCATTTACTACCCATCAATTTCATTTCATCTTGTTTCAAGTTCCAACCACACAAGAACAAACCAAACACTACATTGCTCTACTAGTCCAATGCCAACAAGCCAAAGCCATGTGGAAAGTCCATGATCCTAACTCTTACCCCTATAACAACAAAGAAATTGTTTCGGATTGACCCTTGAGTACCCAAAACTCAAACAAAAAAAAAAAAAACATGCATTAATACACTATGTTTACTTGCCAATCACCAATCAAGATTAACACCAACAAAATATCCAAAACTTAACTTGGCTTCTCTTAATCAACTTACAATAAGCAAAAATATCATTTTTCTTTGATTAACCCAATGTAATTATCAACTCCTTATCAGTTATTACTCCCATTGCATTTACCCATCACAAGTTCAATTCATTTTGTTCAACCATAGATAAAAAAAAAATTAATTAAAAAAAAACCTATAATGCTCTAACAGTCCAATGCCAATACAGTCTGGTCCAAAGTACATAGTCTTAACACTTACCCTTATAACAAACAAAGAGGCTGTTAAACCCTTAACCACCCAAAACCCAAAAAACCTTATACTTTACAAAAACTCAAAAGCCAATTAATATTTACCCATCAAGTTCAATTCATATTGTTCAACCATAAACATACAAACCAAAAATGATATTGCTCCAATGCCACCATAGCAAGGTACAAAGTGTTGGCAACAAGGAGACTGTTTCGGATTAACCCTTAATAACCCAAACCATAACGAAAACCAATCACAAAACAATAACCCAGAAAGAAGAACAGAAAATTACCGAAAGAAACAGCGATAAAAAGGGCAGGAGGAGCAACAGCGGACGCAATCTCCTTAAATTGTCCAATGGGTAATTGATTTTGTTCTTGAGACTCTTTATAAACTTTCCTACGACTACGAGAAGAACCGGTAGAACCATTAGCGGCTTTTACAGAAAACTTTAACTTCAAAAATCGTCGTCTTCCATCAAAACTCGCTGGCAATAGTAAATTCCGACGAAAAGGGTTATTCTTTTGGATTAAAAAAGGGAACTTGGTAGAAGAAAGAGAGAGGGTTGAAGATGTATTAGAAATTGTAGCAGCCATTGAAAAAGCTTAAAGATTGGATCGTTGTAGTTTTAGTGGGTTAATTACGCATTAAAGAAATCATAGAAATTTGTATAGATTTGGGTGTTATTGTTGTGCTACTTGGTGTTAGTGTTGTCGAAGTGAAAGATAGATTGTTGCCGCTTCTCGAAGCAGTAAGAGAGAGAAAGGAAGGAATGATTATGGAAGGATGATGATCAATTTTGGGCTGAAACAAGGAAATGGGATGATGATCTTTTATGGATTGGTGAGTTGGATATTAGGGTTTGGGCTGCAAAATACTTCTACTTTTATCTGATAGCTATTGGGCTTATAATGTAACATGGGCCTTCTAGGTGGGTTACAAATTGGGAATTTTGTGAACAAATAAGGGTTTTTTAGAAAACAGCTAGTCTTTTGAGAGACCATCTTTTTAAAAGATGCCTTTCTGAAAAAAATTCAACTTTCAAAAAAAAAATAGATGGTACTTCCTCCAACTCTAATTAATTGTCCATTTTTCTTTTTGGATCAATTCAACCTAATTGTCCACCTTTTATTTTTGCCAAAGATTTTTTTTACCTAAATACCCTATGTTCACATAAGTAAAGACCATAATACCTTCACTTATATATTTAAAATACTTCAACTACCACACTTACAATTATTAAAATCATTTAAATACCCCCACTACCACCTTTAATATTATTATAATTATAATCACTTAAAATACTCACCATTCTCTTAAAATCCGTATCCAACCCAAAGTTGACAATTAATTTGTAACACCTGAATTTCCTCTCGTCCTTTGCGATTTTTGGTTTATTGGAGGGAGTATAAAGTTTTGATCAAAGTTAGAAAAATACAATATTATATTTAAATCAATTCTATAAACTAATTACTAAACCTGTTTAATACATATATCTAACCATAGCTAAAGAAAATCTTCAAAAAAAAAAAAAAAAAACCCATAGATAAAGAAAAATCTATTAGACAGAGTCAAAATGCTTCTGATTATATACTATATGGAGTACATCTACTCATATTATTATATATTATAAAATTCCCAAAGTCAAACTTAACCAATTCATTATTTGTCTAATTCATCTACAAAACTAGTTTACCCATAAATTAACAAAACAACTCGTCTTATATGAGATCGTCTAAGTCTCATTATGAGACAAGTTCATACAAGTAAGCTTATTTTTCTAAGTGATCACTTTAAGGTTGTAAGTGATCACTTTAAGGTTATAAAGGATAATTTTAAGACTATAAAAATATCATTTTAAAAATAAATATACATTGGGTCAACCCAATTAAAATGATTTCACCAAAGACCCCGTCTCATAAGAATTTGTGATTAACAAAACACAAAATCTCACAAGAGACGGTCTATAGGATAGACAACAAAATTGGGCCAGCCAATTTCCCTTAATTGATTTTTTTTATTATAATATCAATTATATTATGTTAATCCTAAATGTAAGGTATTATAACCTCGAATATACTATTCTATAACCCCAAATATAAGTTATTAAAACCCCAAATAATTTATTATAACCCCAAATATACTATGTTATATTTTGGGCTGGGCTTCATGGATTCCGTCTATAGAATAAACCGTCTCCCATGAGACTTACCGTTAACAAAAAATTAGAAAAAACGCAAGATTCGTGCTGTCCATATGCATACTGCCGGCAAGAATAATGACAGGCTAAATTATACTTCTATATTATTTATACCACTAAGTATTTTTTAATGTATATTATTGTTATAATAAGTAAATTAATCATCCATGGCTCTTGTATTAAAACTTGCAATTTTCTTCTTGTATTGATGGGTATGCGATGGATTTTTATTCTTATATATTATACTACGATTTATCTCATTTATAATAACTATGTTGATAGTGATCAAAACGAGTCAATATTTACACTCTTATCGAATAAGATAAAGAGGTCATTGTGGCCAATAAAATGTCCCTATAAAAAGATAATTTAGAGTACAAATCATTTATAAATCGAGAGTCTAAAAAATATAATCACAAAAAAGTAGTGAAAGATGTTTTATCCAATATCCACCCACCATTTTTCTACATAATCAAGTGGTTATGTAGAAATTGAAACAATAAAATAAAATTAACCCACATTATTTTAGCATGGATTAAGTCTTTATAAGACTTATTCAATTATCAATAAGTTGTAGTATACGGCTCCATAATATAAACTACTCGAACTTACAAAAATTAAACCAGAAATATAAAAATGTATGTGGAATATAAATTAAATTAATTATGAAAAGTCATCTAGGCTTAATTAAATCATGAAGACATCAAACATTTGACAAAATCAAAATGTTACGCCCGGTGATTGATTTACCACATATTTTTTTTGATATATTTAAATGGATTGATACAATTAACAAGAGTAGGCTATTTTGCTTTTAATAATTTAATTAATAATGGTAAAATAAAATGACTTCTTGGTGACTCTTGGCCTATACAGTTATACTCGTCTGATATTTTTATATACTTAAAACCTGTTCATCATGACGAATGAAAAACTAAAATCACTACAGACGAATGGATATATGCGAGTGTACCCTCTCCCTTATATTTATATACTTGCAAATCACAATCTGCACCATGACAAATAAAATTATCATGCACACGGTTATTCGACAAATATTTATTTTACAAGATTAAACATAACCATCATTATGGTTATGTTATACCTATTCGTGTTATATATACTTCTCCAATATTTGTTATGTACCTCTCACTCTCCAATCGCTAATAAACTATATTCAATTTCGTACAATAGTGAGATTTTTCATATCCATATTTACAACTATAACCTATCAAAATTTATATTCATATATGCCCAAAACATTTGATATCTCTAATGTCAACCACTTAGTTGCCTCTCCAACGCATATTAACAATGGAACTTAATTTAGACTTTTGAATAATGACACAACACAAGTGTCGTGCAACCAAATACAACTGACTAGTACAACTGTTAGTACAATGTCCAACTATGCACATAAGAGGAATAACCAATGCAATCTGAATTAGTAAATTATAATAATACATCAATTTCATATAATATTAATATATTATCATTGACCAACCAATAGTTGTGTTCTATATAAACTCCAAAAGTACTTCATACAACAACAAAACAACAAATTAATACATATACATATACAAGTATATTATTATTACTACATAATAGTCTTCTCTTTTTTTGTTTGAGCCATGGCAAACTCTCAATTGAAATTTGTTGTGTATGTTGCTTGTTTGTTTGCCATGGCAATGATCGTATCGGCCCACGAGGGCCACCATCACGCCCATGCTCCATCTCCTATGCCTAAGAGCGGCGACAAAGGTGCATCGACCTCACTTGCACCAATTTCCGCATTGGTTGTTGCCCTTGCTGGATTTGTTTTCTCTGTTGTAAGGCTTTGAGTTTGTTCCATTTACACTATTCGTATGCTTGTTCGAGTTTTTCATTGATTTAAGTCAGGTTCAAGTCAAATATACAATTGCTCAGATTTGTACGTTTGTACAAGTTTTTGGAGCTATTTATGAGAATTTATATGTTATAGTACATGTATTTTGTGTAATTTTCTGAATTTGATTTGTGATTTTGTATGTTCAATTTCATGTATCATTCCTTTATATTTAATAACTTGATATATTTGATTTTGAATATCTCTTCCTTGATCTTATTCAAATTAGTACAAGTAGTATTTGAATTCTTTTGACTGCGCTTGTGCCTCAATAGATAGAGCATCTGCATGTGCAGCAGAAGGTTTGGGGTTCGACCCCTACTGGGCACAGGTATCGATTGGGGGTTTCTTGACTGCGCACATCTCTCTTTACTCCCTCTTTGAGGGTACGGGTATGATTTGTACGTCCACATCTTTCAAGAAAAACAAAAACCCCAACTCGGACCCTGCCTTGTGCGGGATACCAAAAAGATTCTTTACCTATACCTTTATTTGAATTCTTTTGACTAGTGAATTACTGAATTAGAAGATCCTAGATTATGTAATTAAAAAATAAAATATCTAAGATATTTTAGTTAACATGTAACCAAACTACTACCATAAATACCCCCATTATGTGCAATGAAAACCATAGCCATTTCATACAATTCCTTCCCTTCCTCTCCTAACAAAATCAATTCATCACTTTCATCTCCAAATTTTCTTACAATAACCAAATACAGCGGCAACGACAGCTAACTAACAGCAGCACAAGTTCTCTTCGATAGCAATGTTGCAATGACGAGACATAAACAATTAACAAGACATTATCACATTTGCGACTCCAATACAACAACAATGACAACCTCGCTTGCAGATTGCGTGAGCAATAGAGGAAATGATAAATTATAGAACTATTGTTCTACAACATAGAGTTACCACGAAATTTAAACGTCAAAATCTTCAATTAATGAGGATGAGTGTATTAAATTAGTACCATTCACCTTTAACTCTACTGATATGATAAAACAATAGCTAGCATCAATTTTAATTGATAACACAGTCCGAGAAAATTAAGTTTTATTTTCGTTACCTTGTACAACTATTTGAACTTTTTCATAGAACACATGGGAGTAAATTTATACTCGGACAAATATATAACTTTTTTTAATCTCTTTGCTACAATCAAAGTGATAATTTTTTGCATTCGCTGTATCAAATTCAGACAAGCGAAGTAAGCTCATCCAAAAAATCCAACCAATAATGGTAATGTTTTTGTATATGTGAATCTTTCATGAGTAACACCTTCAGAAAGATAAAAGCCAAGTTTCTAAATTGAGTGAGATGTATGCAAAAATTCAATGAAAATCGATATCTTGAATTGTTTTGAGATGCTTGAAAATCTTGAATTGTTAAGTCGATGCCAACTCAACTCTTAACTTTCAAGAATCGATGTTGTGACCAGTATTTACATTTTTCATCCTATTTAACAGATTCAATCTCAAATAGAATCAAATAATAAATTAATAACTGAAAAATTGATGAATATTGTAATCAAATTAATTACCTTGTATCAAATATTGTTATTCAAGGGCATTAACATCTAAAAAGATATATCCTGTAGCAATGGAAGTTTAACTTGTGAAAATGAAACTTTTGTAATCAAATTGTTTACAGAGTACAAACCATCTAATGACCTAAACCTATTTACAATTACATCAATTATCATTATCAATAGTGATAAAACTGGAATTTGCCATATTCATGACTTTCTCCCGATTTTCACACGCAGGAGATATTTTTATTGCACTTCCCTTCCACAGTCCTTTTCTCTGCAAGAACAGTGTCCTCTAGACCACTAATCATATAGGAAACTTTATTGACTTTCCATGTCTCCAATCCCTTTAATACTATATTCTTGGCCACCGTTACATAATCGCGTGAAAAATTCTTTACAAGTCGCTCCTCACGACTTTCATTGTTAAAAATTAATGGCAATCATTGTTAAAACACCATTCACATCGATATACAATAAAAAAATGAGCTCTTATCTAAGTCGAATGTTGTCAATTAATAACATTAGCTAAACATGGATCAAGTACCGTTACTAAAACGTTGATGATGTAATTTTTTTAATATTATCAATATCAACATCATTTGATATTTTACCATATCCGCTTCTGTTCAATATTCACTACCTCATCATCGAAACTAAAAAAATCTAATAATGGTATTTTTTTCCTTTTCTTCAATGTCAATTGTTAATATGTTATTGCATTTGATTTGATTTGTGAATATTATTTGTTGATGTAATTTTATTTAAATTTCATTTTTATATAATGTTTTTTATTTTTTATTTTTATATTACCGAGAATTACACTAATGTTATAAAACAATGATATAAGAATTATATAATCATATTATATTTTAAAATAATAAAAGATTTGAACACGTATCACTTTGATAAGAAGAGTTTTTTATTCGAATTCTATATCTATTTTGATTAAAATGTGTTTTTATTTTTTATTTTTTATTTTTTATATTATAAAAAATTATATAGTTTAAAACTTCAGTTTTTAAAGGTTATTAAGAAGTTACTTAGAAATCCATGAAAATCCCACAAATGAAAATATATAGAAAGAGCATTAAATGATTAAATGTTCCATGCATGAACGTACATCACGTTCAAATCCTTGCCTGCGAAAACTTTTCTTGGCACTCATACTATTTAAACTTGACTGCGAAAACTTGATAGCATTATTAGATTCCCTATAATCTAATAAAAATTGCTTGAATGCCTCGTGGTCTCCATTGGCAATGTTCGAATCATCCATTTAAAGAAAATAAGGAAAACTTACTGTAACAAATATTTCAATTACATAAACAAAAATATCAATAAACAAATTCAAACAAAATTCAAGAATCAAGTTTAAGAATAAAGATTAAAACAAGAATATTAAGAATTTAAGATTAAGATAAAGATAGAGTGAAAATACCTAAAAAAATCAAAATTTTGATTTTAGGGTTTTAGTGAAGAGAAACCGTGAGCAGCCACAACCCACAAAAGGCCACAATTCCTTATACATTGAAATTTGGTATAAAGAATCAAGTAAAGTTAACAAACTAAATATGACAACTTTTTAAAAAATGAAAATTTTTTCCCTTATATTCCCTCATAAGCATCTCCTTTTGTATTCCTTTTTATCTTGTTTATCTCTTAGTATGAAAAGGAAAAATATCCAATTAATTCATTTTTTATTAAATTCGTTTTTGAGATAATTTTGTTATGTTGATCTTCTGGGGGTTTTATTTAATAAAAAGGCCTCTAAAGAGACCGTCTATGGCATAGACGACACTCTCAGCAGTCCAGCCTAATGAAAATTTTAGTTGTTTTTCTTTTTGGAAAGTATAAAAATAAGCTGGACCATTACACCCGTCTATGCTATAGACCATCTATAGTAAGAATTTGTGTTATTTAATTGATTTGTTGGGGTTTCATTAAATTGATTTTTTTGGGTTTTATTCAGAAAAATAAAGCCCATTTCAAGCTATACAGTGGGCCTTCTATCAGCCCATTAAAAAAGCCTCGGAATAGATACTTCAATAACTCTTCGACACTTGGATTAGACGGAAACCCCTTCTCTAGGGTTATTATTTGCCTATAAATAATGAATTTCATAAACATTGTTAATAAAAAATTTAACATTTAAAAGTTTCTAATACCACTTGAAAGTGAAAATCTAGATTCTAGAAGAAGGGTTGAAAACTATATTAAATTATCAAAGGATTTTTAGAAATCACTCTTGAAATCTGTTTTTGTATTTACACCAATGATCGTACACGGTACAATTACTAAAATTACATTGAACAATCCCTTTTCTATGGATGTTTGCCTTTACATAATGAATGTTCTAAAAAATTATAAGATAGAATTTTGAACACTTAGAAGTTACCTTAGAAATTAATTTACGCATATTGATTACTAGTCATCGTATTATACAATAGTGCTTTCAAACTTAGAAGCTCTCTAAATCCAGATTAATTATCTATTGTGTGTACCAAATCAACTTAAGCAGAAAAAACAAAGAAAGAACTGACATAAGACCACCATATACTAACTATGCAGAAAAATCACATCATAAAATCAATTTGATGTATAATTCATCATCATCATCATCATCATCATCATCAATTTGATGTACAATTGATTCACAAATTTAGATCCATCAAATAATAAAAAACCACAATGTAAATAAATAAAAAGCCCATAAAATAATTATTACGAACAAAACACATAAAACAAAACAAGAGACACTAGGGCAAAACAAACATGAAAATCGCACAAATAAAAAAATGTATATAAAGAGCATTAAATGATTAAATGTTCCATGCAGTAATGTATGTCACGTTCAAATCCTTGCCATTGAGAAAAGGAATGAAATGAGACCGGCAACCATAAGCACAGGGAAAGGAGCAACGAAACTCGAACCACCATGATCATGATCTTTATGAGCATGTCCACCCATTGGACTAGGAGCATGATCGTGATCATGGTCATGGTCATGATCATGATCATCAGCCGCAAATGTTGCCACCACCATAATGATTAAGCATATAGCAAAGAGGTAATTTTTAACTCGAGAATAAGCCATACCTAAAAATGATTTTTTGATTGTCACTATATTATATGATAATGATTAAATATAAAGTGTTGCTTGTTTTTAGTTTTTATGTGATGGCATGGCTAGTTAAGGCAGTTTATATATAAGAACTTGCGGGCATACTTAAGGTATATTTTTAATTATATTTTTATATCGACATTATGTGTTAATGATGAAGATTGTACATTTGTACTTAAGATTGTACTTGCATTATGGAACAAAATGCACAAAAGAACTATTTCAATAATTTATTATGTTAATTTGTAATTAATTAGTTTATTATTATATGTCTATATTCCTGTTAGATAACTGGATCAACCAATTGAGAGTTGACATTAAGAATTTAATGCATTTTATATGTTGTAGTTTGTTTGTCACCACTAACTAAAAAAAATAAAGATTAAATGATCAACTGATTAAATACATAATAAAGTGACCTGATGAGGCGTATACGGTATATCTGATTAATCAAAAAAATAGTTATAACTATTGATATAGCGTCAGGAAAAGGCGTCCAGATGGAACTTAACACCACTGGCGACGAACTGGCAACGAAGAAGTCATCGTTTGTTGTATTAAAAAGGATAGCGACAAAAAGTTGGACGCCGCTGCTGGAGCGACGAGAAAAAGCTGAACGTCATCATCAACGGTCATTTTTTTACTTTTTGAAAATGGTGACGGGTTTTTTGGTAGCCATCTGGTTGCCATTCTTAAAAATTATTTTTTTTAGTTGGCGACGGATTGTTTATTAGTAGCCATCCGGATTCTGGTCGCCAGTGTGTGGCCTCATGTTTCACGAAAAATGGCGTTGAAATGGCGTCCGTTTTTAATTTAGCGTCTAATGTATTGGCGTCCGGCACTTGATCCCGTCGCCAGATCCACTTTTTGACCAATTAGCTTTCAAATGGCGTTGAAAACAGTTGTCGCCATTTTATTATTCTTTTGTAGTGTTAGGATACTGATGTATTTTTTTATTAAATAGTAAATTTGATGAACGAAAAGTAGGGAGCATATAAACATTATAAATTCAACTATTAAAAAAGCTAGTGAAAAAATATGAAAACCCAACTATATATTAAAAAAATATTTAATTAACGTTAGTGAGAAACATGTGAGAATTAATGATAAGCAACAAATGATCAAAAATATCAAATGGGAACGACTTTAAGGAACTAAGAGAGTATTATTCATTGAAACATTAATGATCCGTTTGGTTGTCTTTATTAAAAGGTGAAAATAGTAAAAAAAAAAAATATTAGTGTAGTTGTGATAGGAAAATATGCACATTGATAAGTTTAATGCTAATATTTGCTATGATTTATCAATCATTTTATTTTCTTCATGAATTTTTATTCAATCGCATTAACATCTAAAAAGATGTAATGAAAGTTTTAATTGTGAAAATGAAACTTTTGTAATCAAATTTTCTCATCATGAAACTTTAAAAAAGAAATCATTTTTATTATTATCACTTAGTAACAAAAATCAAATTGGTACGGAATTGAATTGAATAGGTGGTCCGAGTGTTATATTTACTTTATGTATACTGTACAGAAAAATAAATTGAACAATTTGAAAAGCTCGAGTTTTAAAGTACACAAATTCTTGTGAGAGACAGTCTCTTTGAGAGATCATATTTGATTGGGCCGGCCCATTATATTTTTTATAAAATATTGTAAGTTGGCCTTAAGGATGATATAAATAGACATTTAAGACATTGAAAGTAGGAGCAACAACATAGCAAAAATTGACAAATTCTTGAAGACCCTTGCAATTTAAAAAAAAATGGCACTTCTTTTCTAACAAGTTTATATCTTCAAAAAATATTAAGGACCCCAAATATTGAAGTCCTATGTAGTCAAACATGCTCGAAACCTCCCCTGAGGAGGACGATATATGTTGCATGCACACTTATTTTAATCCAAAGCATTTCGTGTAAGAAGGGCGTGATAGACTGTATTGTAAGTTTTAAAACATCAACTTAAAATTTTAGTTAAGTAGAATTTTTCGAAAATTATTACCGTCTTGTGTAGAAGTTGATAAGTACTCTTAGATGAGCTGGCCAATAACAATCATAATAATTGGATTCTAGGTGCATAACGTGACAGTACGATGAAGTCTTAAATTGGGCTCTATAAACGTGAATACTAGTATTAATGTTTTCAATGTTTGATCATCATTAATTCATCCATACATTTCATATTTAATGCAACAGAATTTTAGTTGGTATTTTATATGGCTGATGGATGAACAAGTAACAACATACGAAAGCTGCAACGTGTGTGTTTATTTTCACAACAATATATTTAACCAAATACACAATTTAAAGATATTTATTAACTTATTGTAATTACATTATGGTATGTTTGGATTTTGGAAATGATGATTTCATTTGCAAATATGGATTTGACTTATGTTAGTGTTTGGCGAATAACAAGAATTTAAATTTGGATTTGAGTAATTCAAAAAAAAAAAAAGGATTTGAGTCAAATCCACTAATATTATAAAAGTAGTTCATTAATATAAGGATGTGAGAATGATACCCCAATCCTTGTTATTCTCAAATTCTTTATCATGATTTCATAATTGAAATCCACAATTTGAAATAAAATGTGTGTTCCTGAACGCATCCTTATGTAATTCAGTGGATGATGAAGAGACATGCAATGCAAGGTGATGAGTTTATACAGTTAATGCATGCCAACATAGTGCTTGAATAAGGCACGTTCAAGCTGCCACAAATGCTTTTGAGTTTTGAATGACTAATGAGCCAAAAAAATAAAAGAAGTCACTAATGAAGTTTTCGAATGAGTAGATATGGAGCTCGAATAGAAAAAGTCTAGCATGGACTTCGTTCACACTAATATAAGTGGACCAAGTCTTATACTCCCTTCGAATCATTTTAGTTGTCCCATTTTCTTATTTAGCAAATTTGTAATTTCATATCAATTGTCTCATTTTCTTTTTTGTTTATCTTCTTTTTAGCTATATACCCCCACTTTTACTACTCCCAATACCTAACTACCACATTTATAATTAATTTAATCAATTAATTAAAGTACCCAACTACCACATTTTTAATGGACCCCACATCACCCTTAATAACCGTGAAAACCCAAATGGGAAATCTAAAATGATTCGGAGAGAGTATTAAACTTCACTCCACTCCATTATAATTTACTCCCCTCTCCATTCTTTAACTCTCCACTTCCACTTTATTTCACCCTATTTTTATACTCTTATACTTAAAAAAAAATCAAAACAATAAAAAAATTAAAAAAAATAAAAAATTTAATATTTTTAAAAACTAAAAACAATTAAAAATTTTAAAAAATTTAAAATAAAAAACAAACAAAAAATAAATAAATATTAAAAGAATTAAAAAAAATTAAAATTAACATATTTTTTAAAAAATATTTAAAACTTAAAATATTAAAAATATTTTTTTCCAAAAAGTTTTTTTCCATTCACTTGGGAGTATCTAATGAAAAATAAAGACCGAAGAGAGTAGAAATAAAAGTCTTTAAGTCCACACAAGAAGTTCTCGCTCGAACGAGCACTCACAAGGCCCAACCTCTGTTTAGCGATAGTGCTACTTTGTGGCGAACTTGATCTTTCCTTTCATTATGGGCCCTTCCAATATATCATTCGAATATATGTCACCTAGTGTAAATAGGAGTGATTGCACTATGATTCTAATTAGCACTTATGACCCATTTGGTAGGTATTAGAACAGTTTATGGGCAGGTTTGGGTGGGTAGCACCTAAAATTCCACCCGCGGGTTCAAATATTCAAAAGTCCGCCCGCATTCGCGGACATATTTTTTTGTTGCTACCCGCCCATTTTAAAATTTTTCATAAAATCATGTACTATATATTTTTATTGTATTATTTTGATCAGTTTTTTATTTACAAGATGGCAATCAAACCTGCTATGTTGTATGGGGCAGAATGTTGGCCTGTGAAGAAGATTTTTGAGTATAAAATGAAAGTCACAGAAATGTGCATGTTGAGGTGGATGTGCGGGCACACATTGATGGATCGAATTAGGAACCAAGAGTTTAGAGACAAACTAGGGGTTGCTTCTATCTCTGAAAATTGCGCGAAAGTAGATTGAGATGGTTTGGACATGTGCAACGAAAGACATTCCACACCCCTGTTCGGAGGGTTGAAAGCATTATCGTAGAGGGTAAGAGAAGTCCGGGAAGGCCTAAGAGAACATGGGATGAGCAAATTAAAATTGACATGCACGAGTTGAACCTCTCTAAGGACCTGACTAGGGAAAGGGGTAGTTGGAGGCGTCTTATCCATGTTTTAGAATACTGATTCCTTGAGGATTCTTCTCCTCATCTTTTCTCGAGCCGAGAGACTCCTTTTGGTTGTGCTCTCCTTTATGGGTATGAGTTGCCGCCGTCCTTCCCTTCCCAGACCCTGTCTATAGTTCTATATGGGCGGAAAACACTGGGTAGGATGATGATGATGATGATCAGTTTTTTATTTACAATCTCCGCCTAATACAACATCTCCAAAAGGTAGTGTTTTCAAATTAATTTTTTTGAAAATAAAATTATTGAAATAAAACAAATATAACCATTTAACTTTCTAAGAGATTTTCCAATAAAAACTAGAAGTGATTTTCTCAACCAAACAGAAATTTTCTCTGTTCTGAAATACTTGCTGCATTTCATTTATTGTTACTATTCATCGTTCAAGTTCAAGCTTATTTTATATATATTACGGTTAATGTGTTAGTTGTATAGTCAAGTGGGATTTTATTTTATTTTTTCTTTAGTTTCTATTAATTATCTTTAATTAGCCCATTTATATAATGCTTCTCGTAGAAACTCGGTCTCTCACAACAATTCCTGATATATAATGTCTAGCGAATAAAACTACTTTTTAGTTAGTAGTTTTTTAATTATAAAATAATAATAAATTGATAACTTAATGGGTCAAACTTGACCCACCCGCAATTGAATAAATGTGACATGTCTTGAATCTTGATATATGTTGCACCTTTTATTATTTGTAGGGTTTCGGATCAAATAACGATCATGATCAAGATTTTACATATGAGGCTGTTAGATGAACAACAAAGCAAAATATGTGAGAACACGACACTTAGAAAATTATTGAGGCTGATAGATGTAATAATACGTATAATTTGTACGGTAATACGTATAAAATCCCAACCTTAGTTCTTTTGAGTTCATTATTTGGTTTGTTACATTTATACAAGCCTAGGATGTCTCTTTCAAGTGTAGATAACCGAAATTGAATTGATTACACATAAACTTAACGAAGTAATTTTTTAGTTGTTGGTTGGTCAAAACAATTAAAAAAATATTAATAAATGCTTTTTAAGCTAGCTGAAAAGCTATCTTTTAAACCTAAAGTATTAAGGTTCTCCGGTTATAGCTATTTTTTGTTGGCTTTTGGTGTTGACCCACTTTTTCTAGCTATAAGAAACAACCAACAACCAATATCTAAATTTACAGAATATCTCCCTAAACAGTTGATTTTTTCAGCTAGCTTAAAAGCCAACAAATAGCAAATATTTTTAGCTAGTTAAATAAGTCAACTAAAAAAGCCAACAGAAAATAATCAACAACCAATTACCAAACATCCTTTTACTAACCTGACATATATAATTGACAAGCTTTTCCTTTATGCCGTGTTTGAAAATTATGCTTTCATTTGAAAATTTGAAATTAGCTCAAATTTATTGTTTGGCAAATTATGAATTTTTAAATTTAGATTTGGATCACATTCCAACATTGTTTGTAAAGTAGTTAAAGTTGAGGATTTGAAAATGACTACCCAAACTTTGTCATTCTCAAATTCTTCATTTATGAATTCATATTTGAAATCCATAATGTAAAATAAAATACTTATTTTCAAACACTACATTATTGAATCTGGACAATTGGGTGTACTATACTTATAAAGTTCTATATATATTCATGAACTAGTGGAATCCTAATACCACAACCATAATTCCCACCATTTACAAACACAAAATACATAGTTTAGAAAAATGAGCATCAAAGTGAAAGAATCCACAATGATATTCCCATCCAAAGAAACTCCAAGACTAAATCTTTGGTTATCAAAACTAGACATGATAATTAGAACACCATATTCACATACAAACGTTGATAAGTAGAATTTTTCGAAAATTATTACCGTCTTGTCTAGAAGTTGATAAGTACTCTTAGTTGAGCTGGCCAATAACAATCATAATAATTGGATTCTGAGGTGCAAAACGTGACAGTACGATGAAGTCTTAAATTGGGCTCTATAAACGTGAATACTAGTATTAATGTTTTCAATGTTTGATCATCATTAATTCATCCATACATTTCATATTTAATGCAACAGAATTTTAGTTGGTATTTTATATGGCTGATGGATGAACAAGTAACAACATACGAAAGCTGCAACGTGTGTGTTTATTTTCACAACAATATATTTAACCAAATACACAAATACACAATTTAAAGATATTTATTAACTTATTGAAATTACATTATGGTATGTTTGGAAATGATGATTTCATTTGCAAATATGAATTTGACTTAAGTTAGTGTTTAGCGAATAACAAGAATTTAAATTTGGATTTGAGTCAAATCCACTAATACTATAAAAGTAGTTCATTAAAATGAGGATGTGAGAATAATACCCCAATTCTTGTCATTCTCAAATTCTTTATTATGATTTCATGATTGAAATCCACAATTTGAAATAAAATGTGTGTTCCCAAACGCATCCTTATGTAATTCGGTGGGTGATGAAGAGACATGCAATGCAAGGTGATGAGTTTATACAGTTAATGCATGCAACATAGTGCTTGAATAAGGCACGTTCAAGCTGCCACAAATGCTTTTGAATGACTAATGAGCCAAAAAAATAAAAGAAGTCACTAATGAAGTTTTCGAATGAGTATGAAAGGAACGGTGCCAAGCAAGATTCTTAACAAGTAAACACAAATAAAATGAGCAAAATAAAGACACAAGTGTTTATGAGGTATCTTGGATACCTCCCCCTCAAATGATATTTTATTATAATTGACTCAACAATACAACTATAATAAACTCCCTTTGATCTTAAGAACAACCTCTTAAGATCCTCACAAAGCTTAAGCAAAATGTAGAACACTCTCAATAGTTTCTAGCAAAGCTTAAGACCTATCAATTTGTGTGTTTGTGGTGAGTTTGTTCTATGAATGATGTATCCTTTTATAGAGTAAGAATACATCATTCTAGAACCACATCAAAAGTCACCATAAATCACAAAGTAACATCCACAATAATCATACTAATAAGTATGATATAATGTCAGCTATTAAACAAAGCAATAACATCCAAATGAATGCAATAAACAACCGAAAACAGTAATGGAATTCCAAGAGACAGCTGCTGAACTACCCTGCTCGAACGAGCCAATACATGCTCGAACGAGCAGGCCAACCGAGCATCTTCTGCCAGCTTCTGATGCCTACTGACTTGCTGAACCTGCTGCTGCTCGGACGAGCCTTGATGCTGCTCGAACGAGCAGCCTAGTCGACCCATACTGTTTTGCTTTACACCTTGCATTCATCGAATATATCCCTTGCCATGCCTTGACTCGATCAAGGCATGGTTCCCCACTTTATTGAGACTTTAAACACCCATTGTTAAGCACCTCGTGTATAGTCCCAAACCGCAATTCACTTACCTTTGACACATCTTCATCGTAACCATCCAAAGTACATGATAAAGCATGTTCAATTAAGTGATCAAATTTATCATCAAAATTAGGAATATTGTTACTTGCACTAACAATCTCCCCCTCAAGTGCAATATTCTTACCATCATCAAAAGACACTTTCTTTGACCCAAAAACACACTTACCAACATTTGTGTGGCCTAGGCTACCACACCCAACTTGTAGCTCATACAAGTTCCTCAAATTTCTTACTCCCTTCATGAGCACTATGCTCCCCCTAATGACTTTCAAAACCCCTCTATGTGCTTTAAAAGTGCATCCTTTACTCTCAAGTCTACCCAATGAAATTATGTTCCTCTCAAACTTAGGAACATACCTCACATCACCGAGCCTTCTCTTGACCCCTCCGAGAGTCTCAATTATAATTTCTCCAATACCTTCTACTTTCACCTTCTCATCATTTGGTAAAGTAATAAGGCCATAATCCCCCACACTAAGCTTAGTAAATTTTTTCCTATCACAACATATGTGGAATGAGCAACCGGAGTCAATTACCCATTCCTTACTATGAACCTCTCCCCCATCAACTAAGAGAGCCCCATCATAGTCATCATCACTTCCAATGCCTAGAGCCGCGTTCCCGCTAACCTCATCATCATTTTTCATATTCCTTAAGGATTTCATCTTCCTAAGGTCTTCCTTAAATTCTTTACACATCTTTTGAATGTGCCCCTTTTTCCTACAATAGTAACACTCTTTGTCACTATAATCACCCTTCCCTTGAGACTTTCCCCTCATTTTGTAACCTTGGTCTTTGGTCCTACCCCTTGAAGAACCCTCACCAAACAAGCCATCCCCAACATTCCTTCTCTCTTCCCCATCTCTTCTTACCATGAATCTATCATTCTCTCTCAACGCCGCCAATGCTTGATCAAGAGTGATGGATTCCCTTCCTAAGAGCAACGTTTGGACTATGTTCTTATAGTCCTTGGGAAGTGAAGCCAAGAGTAGTAAGGCTTGTTCCTCATCGGTTAACTTTTCATCCGCATTCAACAATTGGCACACCAACTTGTTGAACGTGTTTATGTGGTCTTGCATAGATGTATCCTCATCTTTCATAAGTTGATACAATTCCCACCTCAAACATAGTTTGTTAGTTAGAGATTTAGAAGCATACACCGTTTGTAATTTCTCTAACAACGCACGGGGATTTGTCTCGTTCAAGTAGTTGTACTTGATTTCGGGTGCAATGGCAAGCCGGATTGTGCTTACCGCCTTCTTCCTTATTTGTGTCCATTTTGCCTCCTCAATGTGAGTTGGCCTCTCTTGCAACAAAGCCTCATCAATGCCTTGTTGCACTAGGCAATCCTCCACGGAGCTTTTCCAAACGGCAAAGTTGATTTTGCCATCAAACAACTGAATTTGGAACTTTCCCCCTTCACTCATTGTGTTTGTTGTTCTTTTAACCTTACTTTCTCACCCCAAATGACCCAAATGATCTTCCCGCTCTGATACCAATTGAAAGGAACGGTGCCAAGCAAGATTCTTAACAAGTAAACACAAATAAAATGAGCAAAATAAAGACACAAGTGTTTATGAGGTATCTTGGATACCTCCCCCTCAAATGATATTTTATTATAATTGACTCAACAATACAACTATAATAAACTCCCTTTGATCTTAAGAACAACCTCTTAAGATCCTCACAAAGCTTAAGCAAAATGTAGAACACTCTCAATAGTTTCTAGCAAAGCTTAAGACCTATCAATTTGTGTGTTTGTGGTGAGTTTGTTCTATGAATGATGTATCCTTTTATAGAGTAAGAATACATCATTCTAGAACCACATCAAAAGTCACCATAAATCACAAAGTAACATCCACAATAATCATACTAATAAGTATGATATAATGTCAGCTATTAAACAAAGCAATAACATCCAAATGAATGCAATAAACAACCGAAAACAGTAATGGAATTCCAAGAGACAGCTGCTGAACTACCCTGCTCGAACGAGCCAATACATGCTCGAACGAGCAGGCCAACCGAGCATCTTCTGCCAGCTTCTGATGCCTACTGACTTGCTGAACCTGCTGCTGCTCGGACGAGCCTTGATGCTGCTCGAACGAGCAGCCTAGTCGACCCATACTGTTTTGCTTTACACCTTGCATTCATCGAATATATCCCTTGCCATGCCTTGACTCGATCAAGGCATGGTTCCCCACTTTATTGAGACTTTAAACACCCATTGTTAAGCACCTCGTGTATAGTCCCAAACCGCAATTCACTTACCTTTGACACATCTTCATCGTAACCATCCAAAGTACATGATAAAGCATGTTCAATTAAGTGATCAAATTTATCATCAAAATTAGGAATATTGTTACTTGCACTAACAATCTCCCCCTCAAGTGCAATATTCTTACCATCATCAAAAGACACTTTCTTTGACCCAAAAACACACTTACCAACATTTGTGTGGCCTAGGCTACCACACCCAACTTGTAGCTCATACAAGTTCCTCAAATTTCTTACTCCCTTCATGAGCACTATGCTCCCCCTAATGACTTTCAAAACCCCTCTATGTGCTTTAAAAGTGCATCCTTTACTCTCAAGTCTACCCAATGAAATTATGTTCCTCTCAAACTTAGGAACATACCTCACATCACCGAGCCTTCTCTTGACCCCTCCGAGAGTCTCAATTATAATTTCTCCAATACCTTCTACTTTCACCTTCTCATCATTTGGTAAAGTAATAAGGCCATAATCCCCCACACTAAGCTTAGTAAATTTTTTCCTATCACAACATATGTGGAATGAGCAACCGGAGTCAATTACCCATTCCTTACTATGAACCTCTCCCCCATCAACTAAGAGAGCCCCATCATAGTCATCATCACTTCCAATGCCTAGAGCCGCGTTCCCGCTAACCTCATCATCATTTTTCATATTCCTTAAGGATTTCATCTTCCTAAGGTCTTCCTTAAATTCTTTACACATCTTTTGAATGTGCCCCTTTTTCCTACAATAGTAACACTCTTTGTCACTATAATCACCCTTCCCTTGAGACTTTCCCCTCATTTTGTAACCTTGGTCTTTGGTCCTACCCCTTGAAGAACCCTCACCAAACAAGCCATCCCCAACATTCCTTCTCTCTTCCCCATCTCTTCTTACCATGAATCTATCATTCTCTCTCAACGCCGCCAATGCTTGATCAAGAGTGATGGATTCCCTTCCTAAGAGCAACGTTTGGACTATGTTCTTATAGTCCTTGGGAAGTGAAGCCAAGAGTAGTAAGGCTTGTTCCTCATCGGTTAACTTTTCATCCGCATTCAACAATTGGCACACCAACTTGTTGAACGTGTTTATGTGGTCTTGCATAGATGTATCCTCATCTTTCATAAGTTGATACAATTCCCACCTCAAACATAGTTTGTTAGTTAGAGATTTAGAAGCATACACCGTTTGTAATTTCTCTAACAACGCACGGGGATTTGTCTCGTTCAAGTAGTTGTACTTGATTTCGGGTGCAATGGCAAGCCGGATTGTGCTTACCGCCTTCTTCCTTATTTGTGTCCATTTTGCCTCCTCAATGTGAGTTGGCCTCTCTTGCAACAAAGCCTCATCAATGCCTTGTTGCACTAGGCAATCCTCCACGGAGCTTTTCCAAACGGCAAAGTTGATTTTGCCATCAAACAACTGAATTTGGAACTTTCCCCCTTCACTCATTGTGTTTGTTGTTCTTTTAACCTTACTTTCTCACCCCAAATGACCCAAATGATCTTCCCGCTCTGATACCAATTGAAAGGAACGGTGCCAAGCAAGATTCTTAACAAGTAAACACAAATAAAATGAGCAAAATAAAGACACAAGTGTTTATGAGGTATCTTGGATACCTCCCCCTCAAATGATATTTTATTATAATTGACTCAACAATACAACTATAATAAACTCCCTTTGATCTTAAGAACAACCTCTTAAGATCCTCACAAAGCTTAAGCAAAATGTAGAACACTCTCAATAGTTTCTAGCAAAGCTTAAGACCTATCAATTTGTGTGTTTGTGGTGAGTTTGTTCTATGAATGATGTATCCTTTTATAGAGTAAGAATACATCATTCTAGAACCACATCAAAAGTCACCATAAATCACAAAGTAACATCCACAATAATCATACTAATAAGTATGATATAATGTCAGCTATTAAACAAAGCAATAACATCCAAATGAATGCAATAAACAACCGAAAACAGTAATGGAATTCCAAGAGACAGCTGCTGAACTACCCTGCTCGAACGAGCCAATACATGCTCGAACGAGCAGGCCAACCGAGCATCTTCTGCCAGCTTCTGATGCCTACTGACTTGCTGAACCTGCTGCTGCTCGGACGAGCCTTGATGCTGCTCGAACGAGCAGCCTAGTCGACCCATACTGTTTTGCTTTACACCTTGCATTCATCGAATATATCCCTTGCCATGCCTTGACTCGATCAAGGCATGGTTCCCCACTTTATTGAGACTTTAAACACCCATTGTTAAGCACCTCGTGTATAGTCCCAAACCGCAATTCACTTACCTTTGACACATCTTCATCGTAACCATCCAAAGTACATGATAAAGCATGTTCAATTAAGTGATCAAATTTATCATCAAAATTAGGAATATTGTTACTTGCACTAACAGAGTAGATACGGAGCTCGAACAGAAAAAGTCTAGCATGGACTTCGTCCACACTAATATAAGTGGACCAAGTCTTATACTCCCTCCGAATTATTTTAGTTGTCTCATTTCCTTATTTGGCAAATTCATATCAATTGTCCCATTTCCTTTTTTGTCTATCTTTTTTTTTTAGCTATATACCCCTTTTTTTACTACTCCCAATACCTAACTACCACCTTTACAATTAATTTAATCAATTAATTAAAATACCTAACTACCACCTTTTTAATGGACCCCACACCACCCTTAATAACCGTGAAAACCCAAATGGGAAATCTAAAATGATTCAGAGAGAGTATTAAACTTCACTCCACTCCATTATAATTCACTCCCCTCTCCGCTCTTTAACTCTACACTTCCACTTTATTTCTCTATGGGCGGGAAACACTAGCCTGAGTAGGATGATGATGATGATGATGATCAGTTTTTTATTTACAATCACCGCCTAATACAACATCTCCAAAAGGTAGTGTTGTCAAATTAATTTTTTAGAAAATAAAATTATTGAAATATAACAAATATAACCATTTAACTTTCTAAGAGATTTTCCAATTAAAACTAGAAGTGATTTTCTCAACCAAACAGATACTTTCTCTGTTCTGAAATACTTGCTGCATTTCGTTTATTGTCACTATTCATCGTTCAAGCTTATTTTATATATATTACGATTAATCTGTAAGTTGTATAGTCAAGTGGGATCTTATTTTATTTTTTCTTTAGTTTCTATTAATTATCTTTAATTAGCCCATTTATATAATGCTTCTCTTAGACACACGGTCTCTCACAACAATTTGTGATATATAATTTCTAGGGAATAAAACTACATTTTATTTGGTACGTAGGATTTTTAATTATAATGTAAGAATAAAATAATAATAATAATAAATTGATAGCTTAATGGGTCAAACTTGACCCACCCGCAATTGAATAAATGTGGCATGTCTTGATATATGTTGCACCTTTTATTATTCGTAGGGTTTCGGATCAAATAACGATCATGATCAAGATTTTACATATGAGGCTGTTAGATGAACAACAAAGCAAAATATGTGAGAACACCACACTTAGAAAATTATTGAGGCTGATACATGTAATAATACGTATAATTTGTACGGTAATACGTATAAAATCCCAACCTTAGTTCTTTTGAGTTCATTATTAATAATCGCTATTGGTTTGTGTTACATTTATACAAGCCTAGGATCATAGGATGTCTCTTTCAAGTGTAGATAACCGAAATTGAATTGATTACACATAAACTTAACGAAGTAATTTTTTAGTTGTTGGTTGGTCAAAACAGTCAAAAAAATATTAATAAATGCTTTTTAAGCTAGCTGAAAAGCTATCTTTTAAACCCAAAGTATTAAGGTTCTCCGGTTATAGCTATTTTTTGTTGGCTTTTGTTGTTGACCTGCTTTTTCTAGCTATAAGAAACAACCAACAACCAATATCTAAATTTTCAGATCCCTAAACAGTTGATTTTTTCAGCTAGCTTAAAAGCCAACAAATAGCCAATACTTTTAGCTAGTTAAATAAGCCAACTAAAAAAGTCAACAGAAAACAATCAACAACCAATTACCAAACACCCTTTTACTAACCTGACATATATAATTTTATGTCGTGTTTGAGAATTATGCTTTCATTTGAAAATTTGAAATTAGCTCAAATTTATTGTTTGGCAAATCATGAATTTTTAAATTTGGATTTGGATCACATTCCAACATTGTTTGTAAAGTAGTTAAAGTTGAGGATTTGAAAATGACTTCTCAAACTTTGTCATTCTCAAATTCTTTATTTATGAATTCATATGTGAAATCCATAATGTAAAATAAAATACTTATTTTCAAACACTACATTATTGAATCTGGACAACTGGGTGTACTATACTTATAAAGTTCTATATATATTCATGAGCTAATGGAATCCTAATACCACAACCATAATACCCACCAATTACAAACACAAAATACATAGTTTAGAAAAATGAGCATCAAAGTGAAAGAATCCACAATGATATTCCCATCCAAAGAAACTCCAAGACTAAATCTTTGGTTATCAAAACTAGACATGATAATTAGAACACCATATTCACATACAAACGTTCTATACGTTTATCATCCCCAACCTCAAAACAAATCTTCACCAAATTTTTTTGACACCAAAATTCTAAAAGAATCTCTTAGCCAAACCCTAACAAAATTTTACCCAACGGCCGGGAGATTAATTTTTAACGACAAAAATGGTCGATACGAGATCGATTGCAATGCACAAGGAGCATTATTTGTTGAAGCTGAAACAATTAGTCCTTTAAGTGATTTTGGGGATTACTATAAGCAAGATTGTGAACTTAGAAAGATGGTTTTTGAAAAATGTGATTATTCACTAGGGCTTTCTATGTTTCCTTTAATGATGGTTCAATTGACCCGGTTTGGATGCGGGTCGGTTTGTATCGGGTTTTCACAACATCATCATGTGGCAGATGGAGCTTCACATTTACTATTTAATAATTCATGGGCGAGATTAGCTAAAGGGTTGGAACTTTTGGTTGAGCCTGTTCATGATAGGGCTAAATATTTTGGCCCTCGTGATCCACCTCAAGTTAAGTTTAGGCATTTGGAATATGAGCCACCTTTGCCTGCTATACACCCTAAGGACTTTTCAGGTAATTTTCTGTATAAATGTGAAATTTAATTTGGAAAAATTGTCAGAAAGTATCCAATAAAAATTAGTTTTTTCAAAAAGTATCTAATATAAAAATTTTGTCAAAAAATACATAATAAAATTTTTTTATTTTCCAAAGAGTACCCATTAGTGTTTTCTTTCAGTTGACCGTCAAATATAATAATTGACTGGTCAGAAAAAAAAATTCTTGTTCGTCATCTTCAATTTCTTTTCCAATTCAATTTTCTTACTATCTTCTTCCTCAACTTTTTACTCAAAATCGATTAGAAGGTAAGTGGGAAGTCAGACTCACAAGTCACGTGGGAATTGTGAAGCATTGCTATGGGTTTAAATTAGAGGGGAGTTTTGAGGGGAAAATAACTAACTAGTTTTCTTATATCAAAAGGTCTCCTGAGAGACCGTTTATGGCAAAGACGGTTCTCCTAACAACCCAACCCAATAATTTTAAATTTAGAAATAAGACTGATGACTAATCAGTTACTAATTTTGCGAAATGGGCTGACCCATATTTATCCGTTTATGCTATAGACGGTTTATAAAAAGAATTTGTGTTCTTATATTGATTTTATGTTATTTTATGTCCTCTGAGGTAAAATTAAACATACATCATCATTATCATCATCATCTGAGGTAAAATTAAACATACGTATATTGATATACTCCCTCCGTCCTATTAACTTTGTAATATTTTTTATTTTGGTTCATTTCACTTAATTTGCATTATTTCTATTTTTGATAATGGTTCACCACTTTCTTCTAATCTCATCCATACATTTTAACCCTGTTTTAATTTCATTCACACAATTTATTTTCTTATTAGGTGAAATGGCGACAACAACGGAGAGTATGTTCAAGCTGACTAAAGAACAAATGGACACCATACTACTACAAGCAACATCTCAATTAGCACCTCAAACAAAAAAACCAAGTACATTTGCGGTTCAAGCTGCGCACGTGTGGCGTACAGCATGTAAAGCGCGTGGACTAGCACACGATCAAAGCGCCAAAATTTACATCCCAGTAAATGGACGGCCAAGATTGAATGATATGGCATTACCAGAAGGGTACTATGGGAATGTCACACTTTTTGCAAGTTGTATAGAAAAGGCAGGAGACATAACAAGCAAACCACTCTCCTATACAGCGCGTAAATTACACGAAGCACTAAAAAGAATTGATACAGAGTACATAAAATCAGCCGTTGATTGTTTGGAATCACATCCAGATCTAACGGCTATTACTCGTGGACCAAAAACTTGTACTTGCCCTAATCTCACGGTTAATTCTTGGGCAAGATTGCCTTGTTATGAAGCAGATTTTGGATGGGGCCCACCTTCATTTACAGGTATTAATGGAATTAAATTTGAGGGACAAACTTATATTACACCAAGCTCAAATGAAGATGGTAGTTCTTTTGTTGCTATTAAGCTTTTCACCCCTCATATGAAACTCTTTGAAAAGTACTTGTATGATTTCTAAGCAGGGTCGTCAAGAGGTGGGCAAGAGGGCCGTTGTCTAAGACCATTATTTGTTAAAATAGCAAAATTAACGGTTATAGAAAGGTCTATATAGGTGGTAAATTGCAAAGAAAATGGACCCTAATGTACTATTTCGCTCAGGGCCCAAAATATCTAAGACCGACCTAATTCTTAAATGTATCTATTATTGGTTTCTTTTATCAATTGCAATAAATACCAACCCCGCCTATTATAGTATTACTAGAATTATACCCATGCTATGCACGGTTGAGGTTTGCTTTGTTTTTTATTAGATTGTTTGGGTTTATAACATGTAGGGCATTTGACAAAATTTAGTAAAGTCCTCGTATAAAACCTTTTACCACTTCTTAGATATGCATGCATGATAACTATCGATTAAGGCTTAAACATTAGCAAATTTATACTAAACGTAATCATAATATATATAAAATATTTGTGATGTTATTGTAGTGATACACTTGAAAATATATTATGATGATTATATATTCCCTCTTAAGTCTTAAATTAGATGCTAGAAATAAATCTCGAAAAGGTATACTAAAATTGCCAAGGGACTTTTTGGTCGTACTCTCCTTTATGGGTATGAGTTGCCACCTTCCATCCCTCTTTATAGCTTAATCATAGTTCCTATGAGCGGAAAGCGGTATGATGATGATAATGATTTGGTATGAACTTGTATATTCATAATAACGATTGAAAGTAGTATTAATTGAAAAATATTCAATCGTACCATATAATGTTGATACATGTAAGTTTTGTTTGCATATTATGTACTATGGATATCTTGAATGTCTCTTTTGTTGGAAATTTATATAAAATAAGGTAAAATCGCATAAATTACTCATAATGTATTACTCTTAACTTCATTTCTCAAACTTGTCACCTTCGCTAATAAACTCTCACTTTATAGCGCTTTACATTTTAGGAATATGAATGGAGAGGTTAAAAAATAATTACCTTACATTTATTAGTCTTTACATGAATTAGTGGGTTAGATTAATATTCATATCTTATATTAATATGAATTTGTAGAGTTTATGTCATCACTAATTGTTACTAATTTTTACAATTACAAACACTTCAAATTAAATTAAACTCAAAAAAAATAAAAGACTCTTCATGTTAAATGTATTGTAATAGTGACACATGGCATAAAATGTTTGTGAATTAGTATATTGTATGATGAGAAATAGTATTATGTAATCTTTAGATTTATTTTCGAATTTTATTAGTTTTTTAAAGTATAAATATGTATTTCCGTTACATACTTTAAGTGATAATAATAAACTAATATTAGTATTTTATTTTTATTAAATAAAGTACGGATTTATTTGATACAAAATACAACAAAATAATATCATCACTACTCCCTCCTATTCAAATTATTTTATAAAAATGATTTACATAATTACAAAGATACCCTTAGCTAAAGACACTATACATATACTTCATCCGGATTTTATTAGTTGTTGTTACAGTTCCTGTAGCAACTACTGTTTATCAATTGATCTTATTTGATATATAGTTTTCTATGTATAATGTAAAACATAGTCAAGTAAGATCTTGTTTGATTCGTCTTAATGTGTATTTTCTTAATATTAACTTTTTAGAATTTTTTATCATATGAAATTAGAGATATTAAAGATTAAAATCGTGCATTGAATAATGTGAAAAACAAAAATATAACAACTATTAAAAACCAAAGGAAGTATCATACACTAAATTAATTTTGTTGTATAGTAAAGCAAATTAGATTGAATAAGAAGGTGCCATGTGTAATTTTTTTTATTTATTTATGGCAGAGATATTAATTGCATGATTTTCAATTCAACCAATTTTAATCATTTACGGAAATCAAATATTGCATTCATATTAATGGCAGAATAATTGCAGGAATTTCAATTCAGTCAAGTTTATTCTTTACAAATGTAAAAATTTGGGATTTATATTAATGGCAGGAATATTAATTGTAGGATTTTCAATTCAGTCAATTTTATTCTTTTACAAAAATAAAACGTTGGATTCATAATAATGGCAAGAGTAATAGTTGCAGGAATTTCAATTCAGACAATTTTATTCTTTTACGAAAATAAAAAATTATGATTTATATTAATGGCAGGAATATTGATTGAAGGAATTTCAATTCAGTCAATTTTATAAGCTAACAAAAATAGAAATTGTATTTCAATACATTGGCATGAACTACAATATAAATACACCATTTGACCAACTTAATTATTTGCTCATATCATTTCTTTTTTCTCAAGCTTCAGTGTTGGTGAATAATATTTTAAATTATAACCAAAAGCTTAAATTACATTCAGGAAATACAGAGTGATAGGGGGCCATGAAAAATTAATGCAAATGTCATACATATGTGCGTATATAAAGAGAGAGATGTGAACACATCTATTCACTTAATCCTGATGGACGAAAAGGGAACATCTATAATGGCTTCAATGGGAAAATTTACAATGTTAACTCATTCTAAATCCTGTGTGTTAGGAAAATCATTTTTTTTTTTGCAAAATTTGAATTTAACCTTGCAGTGAGTGAGTATAGGTCAACCAAATATGAATGGAAGATGTTCTTTTATAAAACATCAATAATCGAAGATGTTCGTTCATCTAAAATTTCATTAAGTTATAAACGAATTTAAAAATCCGTGCATTGCACGGATTTCTATCCTAGTAATAATAATAATAACACTATTTATTAGTTACCTAAATTAATCTATGAGAAAAAAATTAAACATTATCTACTAGCCAAAAACTTGAATCAATAATTATTAAACATATATTCATTATTAAGCGAAAGAATTTTCATGATTGAAAAAAGTATTGATGTAGATTACTCCCTCCGTCCTGATGAGTTAGTATCAAAGAGAAAATGGGTGAAGATTAAAAAGTGGTAATAAATGATGAGAGAGAATGAATTGTATAAATGAAATTAAAATAGAGTTAAATGTATGGATGAGATTAAAAGAGAGTGGTGGACCATTATCCAAAAATAAAAATGTTGCAAATCAAGTGGGACGGACCAATATGAAAAATGCTGCAATTTCAATGGGACAGAAGGAATATATGATATTTACATGTGTTGATAAAAAAATTAGATTCTTGCATTGCTTTTTTTTATTAAATTACTTCCTATGTTCTTGTGGATTCTTGCACTCTTAATTTGTGATTAGTTTTAAACTATAGAAAAAATATAGTCAAGTGAACTTGTTTGATTCATCTCATTGAGAATTAAAGATTATTAATATTAATTTTTTATAATTTATTATTATATATAATTAGAGAAATTAAGAACTAAATTCATACATTAAAGTGGGTGAAAAAAACAAATGTTTTGAAAGTAAATTGTGAATTCGGGTAGAATCCATTGTTGCAATCTGACTAATCCAATTGAAACAAGTAGCCGGCCGTTAATTCCCCTAGTTTGAAACCGTGTTGTCGTCCTATTTCTACGCGACAATGCATTCAACTTATATATTAATTAATTACAAATTTACAATTTACAAATCCGAATAAGGTATAAACGTCATCTTTGAACCATTCCTATGCACCTTTTTGGCTTTTTCATATCATTAGGAAGAAAATTTGAATATACTATTGGTCAAATTTGAACTAATATTCTTATCATATATATCATGCATAAATTGTAATCCAAAACATATCCATACAATATCTATAAAATCACAAATTAACATTACATACATACAACATAATTCATAAACAAAAATGACATTTTCTCAAAGAAACAATATTTCTAAGACAACAACTATAATTTTCGTATGTCTTTTACTAAGTATGTCTATTATACAAATTGTTGAAGGGATTGGTTCAAGGAGTTCGTCGTCGAGGAGTTCATCGTCGTCGTCTAGTTCGAGGAGTTCATCGTCGTCGACTAGTTCGAGGAGCTCACCTGCATCAGGAAAAAGTCCTGCTACCACCACTCGTAAAAGTCCATCGTCGACAAGGTCAAGTACAGCATCAACAAAAAGCCCTCCAAATTTTAGGGGAAGTCCGCCGATTAGAGACGATGGAGACATAAGTACTCAAAATTCTAATGGCTTTTATCCTTATAATCATGGAACAACATATACTACTAGTAGTTCGTCAACCTCTCTTGTTTATCAACCACCTTTTTTTAAGTTGATTTTTGCTCTATTGTCCTTTTTATTTTTTGTTATTTATTAATTTGGTGGTAAATTCTTTTTTTTTTTTACTTCGTGATCAAGCAAGGAATTTGTGTATTATATATATGTTTTTTCGTTTGTTTAATATATATGTATATATATGGAATTTATATATATTGTATAAAATGATACAACTAAAATTTAGCCAACTAACACTATCGGACGATTGTTTAGCAAAACACTTGGATTTTGGTCGGTTAAGTTATGACTTGGTGACTAGATAAAAAAAAAATTTGGCCCCTTTTATTAGGTTTTTGTGTTAATTTAATAAACTAACTAATTATTAAATATGTTTGATAAAATTAGTTAGAGACTGAGTATTAGCAATTTATTAGAAAAAATAAGTTTATATGTAGAGTCTAGTACATATCCATCCTAAACACTGTTTGTAGCGAACGACCTGTGTTTAGCAAACAAAGTACAAGCTGATTTTGTTCAGCCCACATTTATACTAGAGTGAGTACCGTTCCACCTAAATAAGTACTTCCTCCGTTTCTTAAATCTTGCTCCACTTAACTATTACTACTCCCGTTCCTTTGAAATTACATTAAAGAGAAAATTGTGTATTTTTAAGAAAGTAGTAATAAATGATGAGAGAGATTGAATTGTGTGGATGATATTGGAAAAGGGTTAAAATGTATGGATGGGATTAAAAGAAAGTGGTGGGTCACTGTCCAAAAAAGAAAATGATGCAAATTAAGTGCGACAAACCAAAATGAAAAATGATGCAAATTCAATGGGATGGGACGGAGGGAGTATGCATTATGATCATCAATAAAATTTGACTCTAATATTGTTAATCTATAAGTTAAAACATTGTCATGTGAGATTTTATTTGAATTGTCTCGATTTAAAATATATTAATTTGTAGTTCCATAACTTTTAATAAACATAAATAGAGATATTAACAATTGAAAACAATTAAAATTGTAGTCAAATGGTACTAATTAATGCTAATTTAAGTAGGAGAAAAATTTAACACAAATTCTAAAATTGTGACAATTTCACAGTGAGATTATTTTTATTGGGTTGATCTAATGTATACGTACAATTTCAAGTTGTCAATTAGATAAATAAGTTAATTATATATATGGAAATATCTCAAGGTGAGACAGTTTCATACGGACATTTAGCTCAAAATTTTTATGATATATATTTATTTAAAATTGTTCAACTTTCTCTAAAAGAAATTAAAATATTATGGCCTAAATTGGGTGTCTTCTTAAACTCTTAATTGATATTGCTTAGATCTTATCTTTAACTAACAAACTACAATAAGGTATTTACCCTAGTGTTTAATACCAAAACACTGGGAATGACATGGAACTTTGACGAAAATTTACACTATAAATTATTCTCATTACCACAATTTAATACCACTAACCAAACAAATCGTTAGTCACTCACCTACAAGCTAGAGATCAATTAGATCTTATCTCAAAGCAAATTTCATTTCTAAATTCGAATTTGATCACTTAGTCTTCCTTTCTCTTCAGCCCACCTTTGCTTGCATAGCTAAAAAAAAAAGTAAAGAACCTTCCCGGTATCCCGCTTAAAGTAGGGTTCGAGTGGGGTGTTTTCTTTTTCTTGAAAGATGCAGACAAATTATACCCATATCTCTAAAGAGGGAGTAATTAAAGAGAGATGTGCGCAGTAGAGAAACCCCCCAATTAATACCTGCGCATAGTAAGGGTCGAACCCCTAACCTTCTGCTGGACATACAGATGCTTAATCAATTAAGCCACAACGCTTATGGTCAAAGTTGAAAAAAACTCAAAGAATTGATTAGTATTAATGTTAGGCAATTATAGCATATGATCTATCATATAACCTGGCAACTGATGAGTGATGACTAGGTATTTTATAATTATACTATATCAACATGCAACCAACTTCTATGTTATATACGTTGTGTAGCCATTGCCCATACAAGCCGCGGATGATCTTAGCTGTTTTTTTAATTACCTTTTTAATATATTTTATAATTTATAATTTCATTTATTATATGGTAAAAATCGATATGTATGTATGACAATTTAATCATATCTTATTCCAATGAGTTTAATTAAATGTCAATTTGAGCAAATGAACTATCATTTACTTGTAACCGCTATAGATGAGTATTAAACCTAGACCTTCTAATGATTCTTTAATCCAATTTATCAATGAACTACAAACTTAATTATATCGATATTATAATTATGAATAATTTATCAAATTTACCACAACTATGTTTCAATATTTAGGATAAAAATTAAAACTTTGGACCAAGCTAATTGATATAGCTTAAAACACCCCTTTGAATCAATTAAAACCATTTTCATATTAAAAGTTGTCAAATCAAGAAGCATTAAAATATAAATAATTATTTCAAAACACAAATATATAATTAATCCCGGGTGTACAAAATAACATACACAAACACAAATAATAATTTAGAGATCTAATTAATTAATGAAAATGCCTTGTTTTCAGGTAAGAAAAACAATTGTTGTGATTCTCATTGTGTGCATAATATTCGGTATTTTTAGCATAAAAATGGTTGAAGGAAAAGGAGGGGGAGGAAGAGGTGGCGGTGGCGGTGGCCGTGGCGGTGGAGGAAGATCATCAGGAAGAAGCTACCCACGTTATTATCCACATGGAACATCATCATCATCTAAATCCCATAACTCTCAAAGCTCCCATATCCATCATCCATCATTCAAGAATATGCTTTCATTATGTTGTTTGTCTTATTTTTTATTTACCATTTGGTCATGATAAAAAGTAAAGGTGTTCATTTGAATTTTGAGAATGTGTTTCAGGTTGAGTAATTCATATTTCACATTTTTTTAAATTACTATATGTTTGAAGTTTGAAATGTAATATAAAACGGGTGTAATGATTAGAGATATTAATTCATTTTCATCTATATTGGAAGTATTTTTTATTTTTCGTTTATTTTGTTCAATATGATTTGTGTTTAATTACCTTGAAAATTGATGACTTTTTGCATACATTAAACTCTATTATTATACATTTTTATTGGAAATTTCTCTGAAGTAATTAAAATGGGAATTCTCTATAAATTGATTTTTAAAATTATTCTCATTTTAGTGTCTACGATCTGATCTACCTGGTATTTTTAGCTATGATTGCGTTTTTGATGGAAGCGTGTTATATATGCATAGTAGTTTCTTATTTTTAGAATAATTCTCAACTTTTTAATAAAAACACCCTAAAATTGTAGAAATTACATGATACTATCATTTATTATATTGGAGTATTTATTAATTTTATTTTCAACCATCAGTTAAGTTGTATGAGGAAGGACCGAAGGTACGGGAGTTACATCCACGTACACTTCTAATTTAAAGAATTCTCATGTAACGCAATGTAACAACGTATAAAACATATTCTTTAATCAAATTGATTCTTTGATAAAATCATATGAAGGAAATGAGATAACTAGAATGAATCGGAGGGAGTATAAAATTCTTTATGCTATTTTTTGGAATGATCATTTCATTTGAAAATATGAATTTGACTCAAATTTAATGTTTGTCAATTAAAAAATATTCAAATTTGAATTTGAGTCAAATTCACTATAATTATAAAATGGTTAAAAATGAAAATTTAAAAATGACTTCTCAAATCTTGTCATTTTCAATTCTTGATTAATAAATTCATAATTAAAATCTACAATTAAAAATAAAATAGACGTTTTCAAATGCAACCTTACCGGACTTCAATTTCGTGTGCCAAACAACAAGAGTCAGAGATAATTTATTTTGATTGTTTCTAATTTTCTATGCAAGTTGAGGCGTACCACTGTACAAGTTCCAAAGTTGACCATCTCAAAAAAAAAAAAAAAGAAGGTTTTCCAAAGTTGACATTTGACAAACTGGCCGGACAATGTTATGTACATATGTTAATGATATTTATATACTCTAAATTCCCTTTTATTTTTTATACATTTCTCATTACACTAATTTAACTTATAATATTTCTAATTATATAGATAAAAATTATGAAAAATTAATATTAAAAATTTTTATATTGTGTCAAATTAAATAAAATTTTACTTGACTATATTTAAATATATAAATTTTAAATTAAATATAAATTAAGAGTAAAATGTAAATAACGTCAACATAAATAGATTACATTAACGTTGAATTTGAATTAGGAGTTAAAAAAATACTCCCTTTAATACCTTAATCTTCACATTAAGGATCGGATATAGTTTGTCCATCCACATGGGACTTACTATACACGCGTAAACCGAGTAGCGTAGGCGTGGAAGTCAACATGGTCGTTTAGAAAAAGTAAATTCAATTGCAACATAAGCCTCTTGGTCAAATTATCAATATACGAAACTAATCCGTACCTGTTAACGTCCCTTTTTAATGATATATATATATACTTCCTCGGTAACACTATTTGTGTTATATTTGATTTTTTTTAGCAATTTGATGTATTAATTTGATAATTTATATATTAAATTATTCATGTTTAAAATTATAAAAAGTTAATATTATGAAAATATATAATTAGACGATTCAAACAAGATTTCACTTGACGATATTTTTCTTAAACATTAACCGCAATGTATAAAATGAGCTTGAACGATAAATAGTGTCAATAATAGAAATATAGGGAATATTACCGAACGAAAGAGCAAAGAGGTAGTATATATCCAAAATTGGTCAAAATGTATGCATCATTAAACCAGATTATTTATATATATAATATAATATAATGTTGCTTCTCAAACATGGATACAATCATACGAATAGACCTAGACGATATTATATAAGCTAGCAAAATACTTGCAAATTACATATAACAGAAATTAAACACAAAATACAAAAATGGCTAATTTTGAAAGAATTATGATCCTTATTATTTGCATTGTTGTAGTAAGTGTAATTGTTAGCATAGATATGGTTGAAGGGAAAGGTGGTAGAGGTTCTTCATCAGGTGCAAGGAGTTCGTCATCGACCAGAACGACAGCAGGAAGAACTTATCCTTACCATGGAACCACAACCACAACAAGATCACATACCTCTCAAAGTTCCCCTATCTATTATCCTTCTTTTAACATCTTTTTCTTTCTTTTTTCTTCTCTTCTTTTTACCTTTTGGTTCTAATCACATATATTTATTTTTATGTAATTTAATTCTTTTTATTATTGTATTTATTTGTACAGAAATTTATAAGGGTAAATCTAGAATGCAACATATGTATATAATTATTTTGATTGTTATTTTTTGTATTATATATATGTTACATTGTTTGTTAAATTGTATGATTAAGGCACTCTTTTTAATTGTCATTCTTTTTACCTTCTCTTACTTTGTATTATCATTTTGATAATTTATAATAATAAGTACCAAGGTAAGACTTTAATTTAATACTCCATGATATGTTATAAACTCTATACCCTTTCATATGAGAACCCTTATAAGGGCTTGAAATGTAGATCCAGCTTAGACTCTTCTCATACCTTATGTGAAATATTCCACTTGAATTTAAGGGGTAGTTGAGATTCGAACTCATGATTTCTTGTGAGGTTAGCCTCTGATATCATGTTAAGAAACCAACTTAACCAAAAATATAAGATAATCATTAAGGCTTATGATATGTTATAATGTACATTTGTTGACTATAAAAGTCAACTATCATAAGATTATTCTTTGTAAGGTTTGTTGAACCTAATTTTAAATCGAAACCAATTTATCTTTGACTTTTTTCTTGGTTTTTCAACTAGGCAAATTTGAAGTATATAACATTGTAGAAGACAAGGTTAATTTGATCATTAGGTAACATAATTAATACAATGAATATTCTTCTTTCGCAAATTTTTATTTGAGACCGTCTTTTGTAAAGACGGCTCTCAATAGCCCAGTCTAATTTTAAATATATATTGTTACAACTCTAAATATAAATTTGGACCGGACTTTTGAGAGCCGTCTTTACAAAAGACGGTCTCTTAAGAGAGCATCTGTTCTTCTTTTCATTACATGACAGTTGTAAAACTCCAAATATATCCAATCTCCTCCTATAATCCCTCTTATCCACAAATCCTATTCTTCGGGTCGAGCGAGCATCAGGTACTTGGCCAGAAACATCAGAATGTGGACAGAAGGATTGGATTTGGTCTGCTTGACCCGAGCCATCTCGCTCGACCTGGTCGAGCAGATGTCTTGTGCCTTGGTCTTGGCTGCTGCAATTGATCAGAAGCTACTGGAAGTTAAAATTCACTTCGCTCGACCGAGCCATATTGCTCGACCTGGTCGAGCGGCCTTGAGGATGGCTTAAATAAGCTTCTGATCTCAACTATGGGTCCCAGGATGCTCGAGCCACCTTGGCTCGACCCAGATTAGGTCGAGTGGCTTTGAAATGGCTTATTTTGGTTCTCGTTTCGGCCTATCTTCTTTACTTGGCTTATCGAGGCCTTGCTTCCTTAAGTTTTTGGAGTTGAATTCAAGCTACGAGATCGACAAGTGTTGGTGACAGGAGCATCAACAACTTCTTATAAGTTTTTGTACTAGATTTTTTAGATTAGGGGGAGTGAAGAAGTAATCTAGAAAAATCTAGTTACATATCTAGTATTTTGTTATATAAAATAAAAATATCTAAAGTAAAGAATTTAAAAATAAAATATCCAAGATATTATAGTAGAACTCCCTAGAAAAAGTATTAAAAAATTAAATTATCTAAGATATTTTAATAAACTTGATCACTATAAATACCAATGATGTGCACAAGAGATGCACACCTTACACTTTATGATGAGAAGTGTGAGAGAAGTGTGAAACATGAGCTCACATAAAAACACAAGTGGAGTGTGTATAGGATTTTTAATTAAAAATAAAAATAACTAAACTAAAGAATTAAAAAATAAAAATATGCTAGATAATAAATTAGAAGTTCCTAGAAAAAGAATAAAAAATTATAAATATCAAAGATAAGATAATATGTTAGAAGATCTAGATTATGTAATTAAAAAATAAAATATCTAAGATATTTTAGTTAACATGTAACCAAACTACTACTATAAATACCCCATTATGTAATTATTGTGTGCAATGAAAACCATAGCCATTTCATACAATTCCTTCCCTTCCTCTTCTAACAAAATCAATTCATCACTTTCATCTCCAAATTTTCTTACAATAACCAAATACAACGGCAACGACAGCTAACGAACTATTATTCTACACCATAGAGTTACCACAAAATTCAAACGTCAAAATCTTCAATTAATGAGGATGAGTGTATTAAATTACTACCATCCACCTTTAACTCTACTGATATGATAAAACAATAGCTAGCATCAATTTTAATTGATAACACAGTCCGGGAAAATTAAGTTTTATTTTCGTTACCTTGTATAACTATTTGAACTTTTTCATAGAACACATGGGAGTAAATTTATACTCGGACAAATATATAACTTTTTTTAATCTCTTTGCTACAATCAAAGTGATAATTTTTTGCATTCGCTGTATTAAATTCAGACAAGCGAAGTAAGCTCATCCGAAAAATCCAACCAATAATGGTAATGTTTTTGTATATGTGAATCTTTCATGGTAACATTGATCATGACACCTCCAGAAAGATGAAAGCCAAGTTTCTAAATTGAGTGAGATGTATGCAAAAATTCAATGAAAATCGATATCTTGAATTGTTTTGAGATGCTTGAAAATCTTGAATTGTTAAGTCGATGCCAACTCAACTCTTAACTTTCAAGAATCGATGTTGTGACCAATATTTACATTTTTCATCCTATTTAACAGATTCAATCTCAAATAGAATCAAAGAATAAATCAATGACCGAGAAATTGATAAATATTGTAATCAAATTAATTACCTTGTATCATATATTGTTATTCAATGGCATTAACATCTAAAAAGATGTATCCTGTAACAATGGAAGTTTAACTTGTGAAAATGAAACTTTTGTAATCAAATTGTTTACAGAGTACAAACCATCTAATGACCTAAACCTATTTACAATTACATCAATTATCATTATCAATAGTGATAAAACTGGAAGTTGCCATATTCATGACTTTCTCCCGATTTTCACACGCAGGAGATATTTTTATTGCACTTCCCTTCCACAGTCATTTTCTCTGCAAGAACAGTAAAGCCTCTACGTCCTCTGGACCACTAATCATATAGGAAACTTTATTGATTTTCCATGTCTCCAATCCCTTTAATACTATATTCTTGGCCACCGTTACATAATCGCGTGAAAAATTCTTCACAAGTCGCTCCTCACGACTTTCATCAAAGAAGTTTATAAAAGATTCCCTTCTCGTAATACTTTTTAAACTCATGTGTGAGAACTTGATAGCTGTATTAAGTTCCCTATAATCCATCGAAAATTGCTTGAATGCCTCGTTGTATTCCATTTAAAGATTGTTAGAATTCACTGAAAAAGATCTTGGGAACTTGTCTATTTTGATTGTAGGCAGAAACAGAAGGGGGAGAATGAGAGAAGAGGAAGAGAAAATAGGAAAGTAAATAAGGAGAATGAGATTTTTATTATATTTTCTGAAGATTTATATAGTTTGGCTTAACAACCCTTTACTAACTCAATTACAATATTACCCTTATTAATCTTTAAGGCTCATGATATGTTATAATGTACATTTGTTGACTATAAAAGTAAACTATCATAAGATTATTCTTTGTAAGATTTGTTGAACCTAATTTTAAATCGAAACCAATTTATCTTTGACTTTTTTCTTGGTTTTTCAACTAGGCAAATTTGAAGTATATAACATTGTAGAAGACAAGGTTAATTTGATCATTAGGTAACATAATTAATACAATGAATATTCTTCTTTTGCAAATTTTTATTTGAGACCGTCTTTTGTAAAGACGGCTCTCAATAGCCCAGTCTAATTTTAAATATATATTGTTACAACTCTAAATATAAATTTGGACTGAACTTTTGAGAGCCGTCTTTACAAAAGACGGTCTCTTAAGAGAGCATATGTTCTTCTTTTCATTACATGACAGTTGTAAAACTCCAAATATATCCAATCTCCTCCTATAATCCCTCTTATCCACAAACCCTATCCTTTTCAAATGTTCAGCTATTCTACTATTACCATCTCTTTTTCCCTAATCAATTTCCACACATCCACAAATTCCATTTCCTCCACCCTGTCCTAAATTTTTCAACCAAAATTCTAAAAACAAAACCTTAAAAATAAATTTACATTAAAAAAATAACCCTTAAAATAACTATTAAACCAAAAGGAAAAGAACAATAATAAAACAACGCCATTTTTTAAAATGGCGAGGTTACTATATTCATCAAATAAAATAATGAATATCATCATCAATATCAAATTTTCTCATTTCTTTTTTATTTTCTTCCTTATTTTTCCATTTATTACCCTAGCAAAAGATTTAAAAAAACACCAGATTTCTCTCTCAAAAGATTATTATAATAAAACATGTCCTCGTTTCGAGGATATAGTGAGACAAATTGTAACCTCAAAACAAGCCGAAACACCTACGACCGCAGCTGCAGTCGTTAGGGTTTTCTTCCATGATTGTATGGTTGATGGTTGTGATGGTTCAACGCTGGTAGCGTCGAACCATTTTCATGGTATAGCTGAAAGAGATGCTGATATAAATCTGTCTCTTCCAGGAGATGCATTTGATATAGTAACTAGGATTAAAACTGCCCTAGAATTGGAATGTCCTGGTGTTGTTTCATGTAGCGATATTTTAGCTATTGCTGCTAGGAATCTTATTAAGATGACTGGTGGTCCTAAAATTGATGTTCTTTTCGGACGTAAAGATGGCCTTGTTTCTCAGGTTTGATCCTCTTTGTGTATACAATCATAAACTTTAAATTTATCCTCGGATCTACTTAAGCCATGATCGAAATCATTTGATTAATTAAAAACTATATCACAATGATAAATTTAAGTCCAAACTCAGGGTTATTTAATCTAAAACTAACTATTAATCTTGAGTTTTATAACATAACACAAACAAAATCTATTAAATTAAATATGAGCAATCTAAATTTGGATCTACCTAGGTTATGACTTAAGTTATTTGATTAAAAAAGTTATCAACATTTAATGTGTACTAGCATACTACATAAAAGAATGTTAATCGAGTTAGTTCAACACACATACAAAAGTTACAAATTAATTCATTATATATCAGTAATCTGTATTCGCCCTAATTTATAATAATAATTAGATTTCCATCTAATGGGATATTTTGATATAAATTTGAATATAGTAATAGTATTGCATCAAATCTATAACATTGTAATAATGTGACCTCGGGTAATTTTGATGTATGAGAAGGTAACGGAATTTGGCAATATAAGAGGTTTATATAGAACTTTTGTGCAAAATAATTTTTCAATTAACTACCATTATTTTTTTAATTTATGCTAGAGAATGTATAATCAAATAACAGTACCATCACCTAGGCAGATTCGAACATAGATTTCCTGACGCATTGTTTCCTTTTGCTAGGCTTCAAGAGTGAAGGGAAATTTAGCCCTTCCAAACATGACTATGACCCACATCATAAACATGTTCAAACTAAAAGGATTCACAGTCCAAGAGATGGTTGCTCTAGTAGGGGCCCACACAATTGGTTTTTCTCATTGCAAAGAATTCAGCAGCAGGATTTTTTCCTACAGTAAAAACCAACCTGTAGACCCTAAAATGAACCCCAAATATGCTGATGGGCTAAAAAGATTGTGCGCCAACTACACAAAAGATCACACCATGGCCGCCTTCAACGACGTAATTACACCTGGCAAGTTCGACAACATGTACTACAAGAACCTCCAACGTGGGCTGGGCCTACTCGCAACGGACCAGGCCATGGCAGACGACCCGCGAACCAAGCCCATTGTCGACCTCTACGCTGAAAACGAGGATGCCTTCTTTAACGACTTCGCTAAGGCGATGCAGAAGGTTAGTATGCTGGATATTAAAACTGATAAGAATGGAGAAGTTAGACACAGGTGTGATACGTTCAACCAACAAAGTGGAACTTGAATGTGAGATTGATTTCATTTATTTGATTTCTTGTATGTAATATAACCAATCTTCTTTGTAACTAAATGAAAATTTTCTTTTTACATTTGCATTTTGCTGGGTTTTTTCTGGTTGAATGTATTCGACTCGAACTATAGAAGGTGCATATTATTTTGTACTTCGTGTGTATAAAAATAAAAATAATTAAGGCCTTGGATTACTAACATAATAGAAATAAATACAAAGTAAAAGCAAAATGCACAGACTGTTATATGAGATGGTCTCACTAAAGATATGACTCATAGATAGGCTAAAGAGCCATCTCATATATATATTATGCAAATATAGGCTCCTGCCTCCTTGTTTGAGGTTGACTCACCGAGAACGATCCTAGTCCATTTCTTTGAGTTTGAACAAGAGCTTAGTACGATATGTCTGAATGACGTATTTTACGGAATAACTAAAGAAAGTGGTAGGAACATTTATGTAAAATTGTGTCTCTCTTTATTCCATGAATTTGCAACACCATAGATTAACACAAAAATTAAGAAATGTTGGGACACTAAATTTGTGTGGATGGTGTATTAAAGAATTGAAATTGTGTGAATGTGAATTAAAGAAATTAGTAGAGACATTTCCATAAAAAGAAATCTTTCAAAGTTCAAGGGATTCACAAAAATAAAAAGTGTTGTGAAATCAAAGAGACGGAGAGCGTACATGAATAATATTACGGATTTTATAAGGTGTAAATTTTCAAAACTCGGAATACAAGAAATAGCAAAAGGATCTCTTACAAGAGGATAATTGGGAAAGCATAGAAACTACAAGAATGAACTTTTATAAAAGAAATGAATGACTACAAGCTTTACAAAGGGCGCTACCAAGTACCAAATTGATAGGTTTCAAGACATGCTTGCCCCATATCCTGAACCGTTGCGAAAAATCGCAGTCACAGACATGTATTATCTACAAATCCAAGCATCTGGATTCGAGATAATCCTCATATCGCCCCATCTGAATATATAAGAATAAGCTTATAACATTATCACGCGGTAACTTACAGTGCTTAGCATGCCTTCCTTTTATCGACCTTTAAGTGGATATTGAACCATTTCTTCTTCTTTAGCCGATCCCTAACAGGCTTTCTTTCTCTCGAGCTAGTTGAGTATCCTTCTTCTTTAGGTTCTTTAGGCTCTTTAGGCTCTTTCTTAGAACTCGTCCTCTTGGTTTTACTCAAACTACGCTTCATTGGAGGAGCAGCTGTGTACGAGGCATGGATTTCATTTCGCTGTTTTAGAAGGTCATCAATCTGCAAAATCATGTTTCCAAATACACGGATGAAGTCGGAACTTTTTATACTGACAGAAATGGGAGATACCGATATTTTTTACTAAAAATTTTTAAATAAAAGAAATATGGAGTATAGAAGTTCCGAACTCACTGATTGCATTTCTTTTGTGTATCTACTTGTCATATCTGTAAATTGGGCAAGAACCTACACAAATAGCAACATGTAAGAGAAAAGAAGAAAAAAGTATAAATAATATTTAACAAGAGGAAGCAATTACTTCTCTGTATTCACTCTCGAACTTCGAGAGTTCCGCCCTTTTTTTTAATAATTGTGCTTCTACATCTCTGAGATCATCCTTTTCTTTCACAAAAGGTGATGCACAAAGAGCTTCAATAGTGTAGCTCACACTTTTAAAGAAGTTGTCGCCTGTAAAATGCAAGAATCAAAATGATGTTAAGGTCTCTCTACTTACGGTTTCTACTATTTACATAGGATTTACAGGGTTACACACTAAAATTCACTTTGCAGTTGACCATGGAGATTACCATTGACCCGTAAACATGAGAAAAAAAAAGATAGTGAACACATGGGCGGTTCCCAAACAAAGTTATCGGAATATATAAAATGAGCAGCTCGGGGGAACCTTGATCTGAAGGTGACATAGTTCTAGTACAACCAACTCGTTCAAATCAAAGTGATGTCAAATGACAGCATTGACATCATTTTGTATCCGCCACATAGAGCGGAAAGGAGATGACAGAAGTATTTCACAACGAAATACTCCTCCATCCCTTGGAATTTTCTACACAACATCTAAAAAGCATACGTGAGTTGCTATGTAGCAAATTCAAGGAACAAAGGAGTAATAATTGATGGGGTGATGTTAAAATGGGAAAGTATCTTTTATGGAACAATCCCCAACAACAGCCTTGTAATTTACTCGTTTTCATTTAAACAGCCTCCAACTTCGTTTATCCTCAACAACAGCCACCAAAGTACCAAAAGTGACATCGAAACAGCCACATTGCCCAAATGACCGGTTGTTAGCCTATTCTTACCTTTGACTCTTGTTTATGACCGTTGACCAAAAATTAAAAAAAAAAAAAAATCACTTCCTTCATCCCTTACCTTTCACCATTCACTCTTGTTCCTCATGGTAGTTGTATGTTGTTTGTGTTTATTCATTATCATGGTAGTTTTTACAGTTTTAACTCACTCCGTCAGGCGTTAACTCCAGCCACTGACCGGCCCACCGTCAGGCGTCATCCTGCCTTAGCCAGCCACCATGTATATCTTCTTTCTCTTTTTCTTTCTTTCCATAAAAGTTTTAAATTTATGCAATTGTTATTTATTTCTCATTTCTTTGAATGTTGTTAAACATTGTTTGTTCATTCATATTGATGATTATACAATACCCTAAACCACATTTGTTAATCAATTTAGGGTTTTGCTTAATAAAGTGGTAAATTTATAAATTCAGGGTTTCATATTTAATTTGTTGGAATTTATTAGAGTTTCAATTTGAATTGGGTCCAACAAATGGTGAACTTGTATGTGATTTTATTTGGTTATATTTTTTTCACTTTCAATTTTGTTGTCTACTGCATAATTGATGAATCTAGCAATTAGGAGAGTTGATTTTTTGGTTTTTCTGATGAATCTAGCAACTGGAGGAAGAAAGGTGAATGGTGAAAGGTAAGGGATGAAATGGAGGAAATGGAAGGTAAGGGATGAAATGGAGGAAGAAAGGTGAAAGGTAAGGGATGAAATGGAGGAAATGAATCTACCAATTAACAAAAGCTGAGTTGATAAACATCATCAACATTCGACCCACTTCAGCCGTTGAAATAGCTTCGGTATACATGAAAGGTAAGGGATGAAATGGAGGAAGAAAGGTGAATGGTGAAAGGTAAGGGATGAAGGAAGTGATTTTTTTTTTATTTTTATTTTTATTTTTGGTCAACGGTCATAAACAAGAGTCAAAGGTAAGAATAGGCTAACAACCGGTCATTTGGGCAATGTGGCTGTTTCGATGTCACTTTTGGTACTTTGGTGGCTGTTGTTGAGGATAAACGAAGTTGAAGGCTGTTTAAATGAAAACGAGTAAATTACAAGGCTGTTGTTGGGGATTGTTCCTATCTTTTATATAATAAACCTTAGCTAAAAAAGAAAGTGTGACGTTTTTCTTGGGGCATCCTTAATGACAAAAATGAAATTCAGTACTACTGAATAGAAAAAACCAGCTATACGCGTAGAAATAACAGAATTAAGCAAGCGCAAAATTCGAGCACTTATAGGTCAACCTACCATAAACGGCAAATACATGAGTTCCAGCTTTCAGTTCAGTCAATTCACACTGTTGAAACCCATCTAGCTTTTTAAAGAAGGCTGCATCGGGATCCTTGGCAGCAGCTGCCTGCAATGTGGACAACACAGTTAACATATGATTGCTTTAATTGAAGTAAAGAACTGATACATAATATTAGAGATCACTCACCGAAATAGCTGCACGATCCAACCGATAAACAGGGAAGCCAAGGAAAAACATGCCGGCAGACGTAACTTTTTTAGTCTTGTTGCTGTCTTCCTATGTTAAAGGGAGCATAACTTTAGCACTTTCAAAAGATCAACATAGAGATATAAGCATATATTTTTCATATGATAACCTTCGAATAGCCTCACTTGTAATAATCTAAGAAACTAGCACTAAATTATGAAAGACCATAAATTATGCATCTGTACTAACAATTATCCAGGCTCACCGAAAGTAAATTGCTATCGAAGATGGAAATAACGAAGTGAAGTACCTGTAGGGCAAGACTTAAACCGCCATTATCTTCCTGTTCAAAATACAATAGCTGTACAAAACGCAAACTTCAATAAGCAGAAATGAAATTGTCATAACCAAATATCAAGTGACAATTTCAAAGTCAATGTGATATCACTAGAAAATAGCAAGCATTGGAAATCAGAAGTCAAATGCTCCGGAATATCAGCCTTCAAAATAAGCAGATAAATGCTTTTAATCAAAATAATGTGGTAGTATGATACGAACCTTAAATTTGCTTTTATCAGATGATTGCACACGGCAGACAAGTCCACCCTGCGCCTCCTCGTCAGTTATTGTGACAGAGTAAAAATGGGCAGATTGTTTTTCTACCTGCAAACCAGGGTGAAATTCAATTAGCCGTTTGAAAAGATCAACAGAGAGAAATGATTGAAACACACTTCCTTTATACCTTTCTAAACAAAGGCTGACCCAATGGAAGAGGTGACACAGAGACTCTTCCATTTAATGCCTCTTCTAACACTGTCGCTGAAACTGTGGTCTTGATGGGCACACCGAGTTTACTGTCCAACACAAAGGAACAAAACCAGGAGTCATACATATTAAGGACGAAGAATCGGGAAATCGTGAAAACGGATTTTAGAATGCATAAAGGGGGATATAGTAGTAACCTAAATAGTGCTGCGAACATTGTATTTACAGTTCCCAAACTTGAAAGATCGAGCTCAAGTTCTTGACTTTCAGATTCAACAGCCTAATTTACAAATTCGAAATATTAGCCAACTAAAAGAAAAACTAAAAATCATTGATAAAAAATTCAAAACTAATTTACAACTTCACTTGGGAAAAAAAAGAAAACATGACAATTCACATGCCTTGACAAATGCTCACCTCAAAACCAGCTGCATCATATTGGCGTCTTTTCTCGGGATCTGATATTATGTTGTAGGAGAATGTGACCTCTTTGAACATATCTGCTGCTTTAGGATCATTTGCATTCTTATCAGGATGATACCTTTACAGTTACAACAGTAGTTTAATTTAACCGAATAATAATAGCTACAATCATAATATGACAACTAACAACTGCTTCGTACTTTGTCATCATCAATATTGTTAGTAGGCTTTCTTTTCAACGCTATTTAAAGAATATAAATTGAGAAAAATCTAATAGATGCTCAATATTTTACACATGTCACTACCCCAGTGTCATCGAGGGCCTACCAATGAGTGGGGTATGAAGATTTATATTGGATGGATGGAATACTAAAAATTAGCATTCTAGATTTTCCCAATTGAATGGCTGGATGTGATTACAAAGAGGATTGTTTTACTTTTACCAAGTACTTATACTTTTACCAATTAGTTTCAGATCAGGGAAAATCACCAAAGCTTAACCCAGTCTTTCAATTGGATATAAGAGTCGCTTTAATCCAAAACACTTAATGGCCCGTTTGATAGGTGGTATTAAATGGTGGTAATGGAAATGATTAATAGTGTAAAATTTCAAAAAAAAAAGTTACATATCATTCCCATGGTAATGAAATTTTGATCACAATGTTTGGTATAGCTCACTCTCCTATTTAAAATTCAGGTCTAAATAGTTGTAAAGACAAGGAATGTATTATCATGCGTAATTTCTTTGTTTCCATTTAAACTTAAACTCAGACAATAATCCTCAACCTATTGCACACTACATACTGATAAATTGAACCATTCAAGTCTAATAGTCCAAACGTCTAACTTGGGCCTCGCTTCCCTTTTCTGCTCCAAAACAACAAATTATTCATAATACTGTTAGATACTAACAGCAAGGTTTTAGATGTTATAAACAGTCAGCACGCCTTGCAAGCGTAATACTTTACAGAATAGACACCACATAGCCGATATGAGAATCTCTCCTTCCAAACCGATGGGAAGAGAAATTTGAGTTTATGATTAATAAGTCCTTTCTCAACTCTCTAGTTTCCCTTGTCCACATATGATTTTTGCTGCATTATTGATCCCAACATACATCATCAAGAACCCAATAAATGTTCAATTAGAAGTAGTTTTCATTCCTATCAGAGTTATTGCAACTGGAACCCTAATGAACCTGATTAATCTTGGAAGCCTCAACTGAAGAAAGATCAAAACTTGAAAGCTGAAAGACACTTGTACAGTTGTACTCATTCTATAAACTGCAACCAACTCTATCCTTCTTTAATACCAAATGAAATACAAGTAGTTTCCAAAATTTTCAATCCACCAAACAAGGGTACCAAATTCCAAAATGCAATAAAGATTAAAATTAACCCATTAAAAACCTTTTTTTTTTTTTGAAAAAACTGAAAACCCATAAAAACCCATTGAATCATTCACCCCAAACACTTTTAAATTGTTGAATTTTGCAATTACCACAATCACCTGAATTTCACCTTTCATCTATCAAGTTCCATACTTTACTACAGTTAACTCTTTAGGGCTAACTTGCTATTGGTTCATTTCAATGCCATTAATACAAAAAAATCAATCAAGTTCCCATTTTTTACTACATCCAACCAATCACTCAACCAAATAAGGATTTGAATATATCAATTGAATAATTCTCTCAAACACTTCTACATTGTTGTACTCTGAAATACAAAAACAATCACCAGACTCCTCTCTAAATCCACCGAGTTGCCGCCTTTACAACATTTTCATTTTTTCACCATTGCCTCAATCAAAAAAATAAATTTCATTTTAATACCATCAAAACAAAACAATTTCCATCATTAATTCTAAATAAATAAATAAATAAATAAAATCCCCATTTCCACTCAATAATTAAAGAAAAAAGAACAATAAATTTAATTACCCCTTAATGAAAAACAATAAATACCCATCAAAATCAATAAGACTAACCAAAAAGAGGCATTAAACTCGGTAACATATCAAATTTCGGCAAAAGAAAAATAATAAAGATACATACTTTAGGGCTAATTTGCGATAAGCAGATTTGATTTCTTGATCAGTAGAGTTGCGAGAAACACCCAGAACTTCATAAGGGTCTCTTCTAAATTGTTGTTGTTGTTGTTCATGTTCTTGCTTCTTCTTTGAATCAATTCTTTCTGGCTTTGATTTCTGAGCTGCAGGCATTTTTTTGCAATTGATTTGGAGAAACTCTCTCCGCAAACCAAGAAAAAAACCTAGAAATCTACACTTTTATAGTAATGAAAATCACCCAAAAACATAATGATAATGCTAAGAAACATCATAGATTTAGTGGGCAAAAAAATGGGATTTTGAAAGTGTAAAATTGCTATTTTAAAAAGAAATAAATTTTAAGGTATAGTTGTAAGTTGGGTTTGATTTATAAGAAGATGAACATGTAAGTTAACAAGCTGGAGTTGGAAAGAGAAGAGAGAGAAAATGGGACAGAAGGAAAGGAATACAATGAGTAAAACTTTGGAGTAGGTCAATTTTTTATGGGTTGTTAATATAAAGAACATGAACTTTCAAATTTTTAAAATTTTGAAAGCTATTCTTCATTTTAAAATATTCTTCATTTTAAAATGTGCCATGTTTCCAAAATGTCATTGTTACTTCTATTGTGGTAAGGAGATGCCCATTGTCGAGTTCAATAGAAGTTTGTAAGTCGATTATGAATCATGTTCAATAAGATTTTAATTTAGATTCAGACTATTTATGTTATGAACTAACATTTGAACATATAGAGTCTAAAATTTTAAACTCGAATCGAAACCTAATATAAATTTGATGGATTTAGGCCTTAAACGAAGTTTTAGTTGATCTTAAGAGAGACTTCATATAATTGTTCATATTTTGTCCTTTTACATCTTTAAGTTCTAACTAGAACTAAAATGAATCTATATGTTAAATATATGTTCGTTTAATATTAGTCCAAACAAATATATAATATGGGTTTAAAATAAATCTAAAATTGACTATAAATTGGATTCGCGGATGAAGTTTAAATTTAGGGAAAATCTTAAATAGGTTTGGGCAAGTCTTGATATGTATTCTTGTAAGTCGTAACTCATATCCTAACATTAAAATTATGTCAAAATCATATTATTTATTAATTATATTAATAATTTTGTGGAATTTTCAAATGCTCGAGGTTTTCATAAATCATAATCATATTAAAGTTGTTCTCATTATCTTTCTCCTTCAATTTTCCTTACTTTTTATTTTAACTTGGTTTGATAACAATCCTTCACATGCTCTAATGTTTTGAGACACAAGTGTAGATTTTTTATAAAGCACTCCATTACCTATACTAGAAACGAACTCTCAATAAAATATCGTCTTAGATCAAAACTGCTAGTATATAATTTACAACATCGATCGATTTAATAAAATATTATTATGATTTAACTTTCTTCTGATTATAATTTCAAAATTGAGTGGTAATTCAAATCAACATAGTTATAAAGCTCTTCTACACTTGTATATAGATGTTATTAGTAGAGAAGTTTGGTAAAAGACAACAAATCAACCCAAAGCATTACATAATTTGTGACTCAACTATATTGAACAAATACTTTATTATATGTAAATGACTAAGTTTGAATAAAATAGAAATAAAGTTTTTTGTTAATAAAGATTGCGAGTTATAATTTTTCTATGTAAATAATTTTAACTAATATGATGAAAAAATATGCGCTGACTTAGTGATATTAATCACCACTAAATTAATTTTCTTTCTATTATATATAGTCCTATTAGATTTTTCTAGTCATAAAAACTAATTAACATGTGTAGAATGTTTGGCAACTCTTGGCTTTTCTTTATGTTGTCATTTAAAATTTTTATTATTTTTAGCAACCCAAATAATGGATTAAAATTAAAATTGATCTGGATATTAGTCTTATTAAATTAAGGCATTTAATGCGTTGTAGATTACAGATTAAAATGTACCCCATGTGATAAGGAGTGGGCAGTGTGCAACTTTACAATGCAAGATTGACATGTAGATATTTTAAATAGGTTATACTCCTAATTAAATAATTATTTCTACTTTACAATCTAAATCATCGTTGATAATTTCTTGCCTTTTATTTAAATGTCTTGAATTTTAATCGTTTATTCGTTCTATACATCGGTTCAATCTTAATGAATCAAATAAATATTTGAAAAAAAATAAAGATTAAGAAATGACGAACAAGGAAAGAGAATGAAAAATGATAGCCGTAATCAAAGCAGAAAAGGTAGGCCATTGAGAACTGATTTCACAGACAATTACTAGGTTGGGGATTGGGGAACTGATCACACAGCAAGCATTGGGGAACTGATTTCACAAATAGCTCATATTTTTTTTGTTTCATAATATTAGCTATGTATGTTAGAAATATAAATAAAGATTAACTTTGGAACAGACTTTATAAATTTCTAATTTTATTATTTGGGTAAGTTAATTAAAAGACTTTAAACATGTTTTGCAATTCTTCTTAAATTAATGGACAAATGAAATTGCCTTATCGTTTCCCCAATCGATTAGAAAAATTTTCCCATAAAAGGGAAAAATTTATAATGTAATCAACACAAGAAAACACCTAAAACGAAATATGTAATCATTGTTTTAATACAGAGGGAATATTAATATGCTTGCACAATGTTTGTTGACAATAAAGTAGAAGGTTATAAGTAGATTCAGCATCATACGCCATTATCTTCCACTCATTGAAGCTATAAGTCTAAAAATGATAAAATGAAGACAAACTATATCCATATCAAATGAGATAAGGAGGTTGCAACTAGTAACACTTAAATCGTGTGTTAAACACACAGAGGCAAGTAACAAGAAAATCCAAGGCCAATAAATATAGATAATAATAATTATGACTATGTAAACGAATCAAATGAAATACTAAAACACACTCCACAATGATATTTTAAGTAGATAGGAGTAATTTTTAACTAAGCTAAATTAAATCAAGTAGTACCCCTAATTATTGAATTATTACTGACTGCTAAATAGTTCCTCTTTTTGGATTAGAAAGTAGTTCCTCTTAATATATGCTTCTACATAGTGGCATAGAAAACTCCTTATACAGTTATTTTTATTGGAGAAATATTTGTAAAGATAGGTTATTTTCTGGCTAATCTAGTTATTTTCACTCAACGTAATACACAAAAGACGCAGCTTTTTTATCAAGAAAAACAAGACTTATCATAAATTTCTAAATTAGTCTCCACTAGGGTCTTCAAGTATATCAATATTTTGTAAACTTTCAATAGCAAGAATCAACCTAATTTCCAAGAATAGAAAAAATGATGCATATGCCGAGCCAGGTACTACTATCAAAAAACAGGAGCTGGCGACCGAGAGGACCCAGAGCCAAAGCAATCCATTGCAAATGTAGAGTTCAATGAACCCAAGATTACCTCCAAATTTAATAATAAAACTTGTTATCTCCAACTGGCGGAAGCCCTTGAATTTGAATTGCTCCGAGATTCCTTCAGGCTCTAATAAATCATAGAGATAGAATAATCAGGTAAAAGATTATATGTAATTGAGATAAGTTTTATATAGACAAGCAGTGCAGCTAACCAGTCGCTTGAAGGACGTTTTAGTCCCGACTTTCTTTGTCTTATCAGGGTCTGACTTGGCGCGATCTAGTGCCTGTGAGTTGCAAAAGGAAAATCTTTCAGTTGTATCATCAGACATACTAGGGACATAACAGAAGGTTTCGTCAGCTGTCATTAGTAGATAAGAAACAGAAGTAATAAATGAAGTCCTAATACCCACCCATTTAGATCCTAGAATATATGTTTATGTATAAGTTCTCTTTTCCAGTTTTCCCTGCATTTGCATAAGCAAGTCTGCAAGAATTTAACTAACTACTTTTTCTCTATCTAAATGGTAGAGATCTAGCGATTTGTGTAATAGGTCCTGTTGAAATCGGCTTTTATGTCATTCAGAGACTGTACAACAATGCCACAGCTTTATTCCCAACAATATGGGGACATCAGATACATTCGGAGTCAGACTGTTCAGAAAATCTGTATAAGGAGTTTATCCATTTTGCAGTAGAGAATTTCTTTGTAATATATATATCGCAGGGTGTAAGGAAGGAAACAGGGCATAAAAAATTAAGAAAACTGAAAAGAAATGAGGTTAAAGAGAATAAAAAAGCTAAACAGAATGCATGCCAAGAGGGCCATAGAAGCCGGTTCTTTTTCCCTTACTCGAGTCACCGCAAACATAATAATGCCAAAGCCTTAATCCCATAAAACGGCCTTTTAATGACAAGCTTGGGTCACATAGTCATGTTAATCAGATTACAAGTTTTCGTAACAGGTTAGCCACTTTCCAGAGATATTATGCATTACATGCAATATAATACATCTTCATAACCATGTTAAGTGCCAAGAGTACCGGATCAACAGACGTTAAATAATTGTGCAAAATATTCTGAGGTGTCTTTTTTCTAACAGAATTCAAGTCTTACCCAAGTGGTCATGACTCCCTATAATGAAAATTCCGGTCAAAGTAGCATGACAACTAAAGGCTACTGAAGTAAAAGGAGTTCTACACTCAGTGAAAGAAAGAATACCTCAATCAAAGATTCCACACGACGCCTCATCCGAGTATGCATAAACCCTTCAGAGCACTGATGAAACAAATGAGTAAATTTCAAGTAAGATACAACATCAGGAACTTAAATGTAGTTTACTAATGTTAAAGAAAGCTGAGAAATGGAATCTCGAAGAAGATCATTAGACTAAACACCAAAGGAATCTAGTTTGGCTGTTAGTTTCAGCTCGTCAAACATCGCAAGAACAAGATCTTGAGTTATATGGTACTCACAAGTCATTGATTTTTGTGGCAATGCTCTATTTTATTAAAAGTCAACACCACACAACTGATAACATATCAGGTTAGCATAACATTTCTTAGTATTTCCTTTTCCTCTTTCTAGGATAGTGAGTGATAAGAAAATAGAACAGGACAGCCTCCATGTATAAGTAATATTTCATAATCTCTTAACTGCAAAGACTGCAATCAAATTCTTTCAAGCACATGCTATAGAAGAGATGACAGCAACAGAGCTAAACATAATATTTTCCACAAAATTACAACAAAGGAATAAGTTTTAGAGTCAAAAAAGGAGATAATAGTGGGCTTGAGAGACATCACCTTGACATGGTAACTCACATATGCATGAAAAGTCAACAAATTCCAAACAGTTCTATCAATCTTTCTGCCGTCAACATGGCGCGGGAAAATAACTGAACATTAACACAAGGTCCAATTAAATTCAAATACATATATGCGTAAATAACACATGGCATGCAACTAGTGTTGGAATATACCAAAGGAAACAAATCCAGCATTTGCAGATAATGCTTCTTCAGGGACTCCCTCAAGCTCTTCTGGTGGTGAGGGTGACCATTGACAAGATGGAGCATTATTAAGCCCAGGACCAGCACTGCGGCGAGCTTCGACAAATTCCTAAAATTTTACATCAAAAGCTATCACAGAGCAAGATCATGAAGCTGTCTAAATAAAATGGACACTTATTGATGGACAACCATGACATTCCCAAAAGCCAAGTACATTTGAGGGCTTTGGTCCGACAAAAATTTTGATTGTTTTCCCACTAATCACCAATGTTTGATCTCGAACAAATCAAAGAGATTATGCAGTAACTATGAAAACCCAGCCTTTCTGGATACTAGGTAGAGGCGTCATCTAAACTTTTCTAAACTAATAGTTCCCCCTGAAGGTGCTTTGGATCATTTAAGATTCAAAATCTACTTTAAGATTGATATATAACTGCCCACACAAGATGTACAAAGCATGCAATCTTGAAGATGAGCAATATGAATATAAATGCAATAATAGATATAACCACAAAAGAATTTGCTAAGTTCTTTAGTAAAAATGTATATAAGAGAAATTCTGAATTTCAATCATAATTTAATTGTTCCCATTATCTACTATTTGTAGCACGAAACCCCTTAAGAAAATACATTCAAAGTTTAGAGATTTGTGTTGGTTAGATTAAACCTTACATCTTTTAATCAAACAGAGACAATGTTCCACAAAAATGTGTTTTCGTAAGCCCGTTCCATCAAGTCTAGCATAACTGCTTTGTCTAGCGGTGCACGTCGACTAGAGCACTTGGTCGAGTGTGAGGCTAGTCTGCTTTTTTCTTGGCATCATTTTACTTTGTCAGTTTTATCAAGCACTTGCACAGCACTTAAGCATCATATTTATGATATTTGGGACACTGAGATTTTATACTAATACTCTGAATTATACAATTAACCCAGTCATTAATTTATCAATTGTTAACCTAGTTTGATTTGATTTCTTTTAGTTGAGATGTTTGTTCTTGTTTTCTAATTCTCCCTCCCTCCCTCCCCCTCTCTCTCTCCAATTCTCTCTAAGTCTACATTCTAGTTATGCTACCTTCATCGGTTACTTTATTTTAGTATAGTGTTGCTTCCCATTCCATGACTTTTACAGGTGAGTTAAATTCAAAGTCACCATAGAAAAATACAGATACGTTGAACTTTGCACCTCTTTAGAGATATAACTTGCCCATGGTTTGATGTTCTATGTGTGAGCGTGAATCCTCCCTTTGTTTTCATCTCTTCTAGTGTTCTATGACAAGATAATATGTATTGGAAGACTGTATGTGTCGTATGGCCACGAGATGGCAAGTGTAAGTTTTTGCAAGTGGTGTTTTAGTTGAGAGAGAGCAAGCACTATGCTAGTGGAGGGTAAGGGAATTCAATACATCAAGGGAGGGAAGGGGGATAGGAGAAAGTGGGTCAAATGTTAGTGAATTCCTTTTCCTTCTGTCTTCCCATCTAATTACCAAACTAAACAAACTCTCAAAGTGGAAATATAACATATATTCCCATCATGCGTACTTCGCAAAGATCAAACTTACGAGTGTGAAGAATGAGATGTACCTGTAGGAAAGAAGTTGCAAGAACTATATCTGTGGAATCCTTGAATCTCATAGGATATATGACAGTCACTTTATCAGTCTGCCAACAAAAAATACCTTATTTGAGTAGCACATAAAGAATTGTAAAAGGACTACATGTAAAATTTAATTTTGGCTAAAAACCTAACCTTTATGGAAAAAACTAAAACATAACTCACCTGAGGAAAAACAAAGAATGATTCGTTAGGCCGATGCACTAGAGCGACTAATTGATCCATACCCGGTGGAAGTGCCCTTGATGCTAGATGTTTTAGGATCACCCTTAAAGGCGCACCAAGCACCACTTCTCTTACAGAAGCTACCTTCATCAGCAGAGCCTGTCTGGTGTCTGAAAACCACAAGCAGATCACTGTCACAAGAGGTTCGCTAAGAAAATGACAGGATCGGGGAAACAATAATACAAGAAGGTAGGTGAAGAGTTCATCCATAATGCGGATTTCAAAAGTGTGGACCGTATTTCAATAAAAACTCAGATATACCTAATTATTCAACCAAAGTCAATTTGCAGATACTTAAGTGTTTGTAAACTCGTACACTACATGCAAATCATTAGGTCAACCATAACACATAATGTTAAGAATCCCTCACTAAAAAAATAATACCACCACGAGTCCACAACCCACCACAAATACCATCTAGCCTAAAAAATTTCTAATGGCTGTTTTACTTTAAACCATCATCACAGGTTTTACAAGAAAGCTACTCAAGAAACTTGACCAACTTGATCAAGGGAGTTTTTATAAAAGTAATAGTTTAGGAAAAAAAAAACTATTGCAACATTGAGGGAATCATGGAGAAGCCACCATCTAAATCATACAGACAGACAAAAGAAATTTTAATACAAAGACATGTTTAAGATGATATGATTCAACTAGTCACAGCAAGATCATAATGACCTTAGAAAGAAGAACTCGTAAGACCTTCATCTGGTGAGATCTTTGAGAAGTTCAGCTTCAGTGTGAGATTAAAACCATCTTTAGGAGGATCAAGAATTTGCACCACGGTTCCATATGCCGCTTTTATAGCTTCAATGGCCCCATACGGCAGTCCTCCAACAAATATTGCTCCAGGAGGTGGTGTTGGCAATGATACTGACAACAGCAAGAGATGAGGATTCTTCATAGAAGTCTGTAAAATTGATAGAAATCAAACAGAGGAGCAGAAAATAAATAAGTCAGGCTTGCTCTCTAGTATTTGTCTATTCAAGTTATTATCAAATACAGTAATAAGACCTCCAAAGAAATTACCTGGACATTGAATCGTACATCATCAAACTCAATCCATTGGCAGTCCAGTTCAACGCCTTTGTCAAGACTATAAAACATCACATAATGAGGAATTATGAAAGACAAAGGCAAAGCGGTAAGAAAGTAAAACTATCAGAAACCACTAAGTTCAATAGACAAACATAGAGTGGTCTACCCTCCGATTCAAATCCATGACAATTGTACATCATTTTCAATTTCTCTTAGCAACGTTAAAAAAATATTGGTGGTCTCAAACACGGTATTTATCCAGCGTAAGTGAGCATCCCAACGATAATTACGTAAGATTTCATATGCAGAAGAAATGTTGCATGAATTCCGTAAGGTTTACAGCAAATAACACATCCATAATTTCAAGTTTTGAATTTACCAAAAAAAAGGGATTTTGAAAGCTCAATTTACATTTATCAAATGAAAACAGATAGTGTGTAAACTAAAGTCTCTATGAACTTAATCACTAGAAAACTTAAAAACTTACTTTTGAAGGCGATTGGTGAGGAGCTGAAGAAGATATTTTGATTGGGACTGCAGAAGTATCATTTGATTAAACCACTACCAAACTGTAACTTTCTCAGTAGCAAATGGTAGTGGATCAAAGGAAGCAGCGCTCTCTAAAACTCGCTTCAAAAGCTTTAAACATTCCCAACATCAAACTTCTCTGCATTTGTCAACTCAACATCATAAGTTCCTTTTCCTAAAACTAAAGCCCTAAATGCTAACAAAGTTTACGGAAACCAAATAAATTAACAAAATAAAGAATAAAGTAACTATATTTTACAAAGAGCATATTGGAAACAAAAATTTTAATCGATTCTAAGAATAATGGAAGTAAAAGGACAGGAAACACCTAAAGCATTTATTTGTCATCTAAACCTTGACAGTTTGAATAAACAAACAAATATTATTTAAAATATCGCAATTACATTACTCCCATAGTCTTATATAGAACAGATTTAAATCCGTTGAATATGGAATAAACAAGGCAGACTTATCAAACAATTGGAGAGAAGATCAAAACCCCCGATATGCTACTGCTGGGAAAAAGAAACAATCAGCACAGAAAAAATAGCTTTATAAGTAAATTGTAATCAACATTATGCTAGAGCTCAGAGCCTCAGTAGATATGTTTGCCTCACTTCTCTAACCAGAGTTTGTTTTCTTCTGTAGGGGGCTTTGTGCACTATGAGCATTTGAAAAGGGAATACAGAATGCTCTTATTGTGCAACATTTTGTTGCCTATTTTGCAGGCTAAAGACAATGGTATTCCAATTATTACTCTCATCTCCAACATGCACTCAATTATCTGCCCTCTAGAATTTGAATGCAATGCGTAATCTCAATTGTTAACCTTAACTTCTTCATGCTCAAGCTCATATTAATTAACAGATGCTCGCTCAAGGATCTCAAAATTTAATTCTTGCCTCAGCATTTCTAAGTTCCAAAAGAGCTTAAGTTCAAATACAAACTCATGTAACAAATGTTTCCTAGTGATTCCCACAACACTTGCTCCAAAACCAATCACTACATGCATCGAATGCAACAAATCGATTGACATAAAATGTAATCATCAACTAAATATCCAATCCATGAATCAATTCCATTATCTTTGACCTAAACTACTCAAATTTTCAAAAAAAAAAAATACATTCCCAAAATCGAGCAAAAACCCTAATTTTCAAACAGCTACAAACTAAAAACCCTAACTTTCAAACAGCAATCCGAAACCGGCGTAATTAACCTCCAAAATGTCAGATTGAACTCAAAAATGAATATCAAGCAAATAATCAACGAATTTTCACCATTGACAAAATAATCAAGCATTTAAACAGGGAAATGTGATCCATAAACAAAGCAATACAATCTTTAGTAAATGCTAGGGATACGATTGATAGAAAGGAAAGAAAAAGAAAGAAAAAAATCAAACCTTGGTAGAAGCAGAAGATCGTGAGAGGGAGAGATACGATCACTGATCAGCGCTGAAATGATGGGTGAAATCGTGGAAGTTTGTGTTGCTGTCTTTATGCGTTTCATTACAAAAGAAATTATTTTTTCTTTTTTTTTTTTAATAGCCAATGGTTTTTAAATTTGGAAAAATTGTCGAGAATAATTTCATCACTCATCTGTTATGAATAATTCATACTGTGAATTATTTCACCCTTTTCATATTTGAACTAGCTATTATAGGTACCTACTAGCCGTTACACTCAATTCTTCTTCCCCTTATGCTTCTTCGTTGGTCTTACCCTACTTCTTTTAGTGATACGGACCTATATTAGCCGGTAAAAATGTGAAAATGGTTGTTTTCAGCAAATAAAATACAAAAAGTTGGATTATATTTAAATAATTAATAGTAGAGATTATTCACAACAGATGAACAATATGTAAGATTATTCTGAACGCTTTTTTCTTTAAATTTTAATAAATGGATGTCGCTAATGTAGGATTTTCAGATGTTTGTTAATAAAAAAAAGATGTTTTGTCAATAAAAATATAAATCAAATTTTTTAACCATTAAATTATGAGAGTTGGATTTATCTTAGTGGCATCAAAACGTTTATTGGTAAGAATATAAATAAACGTTAGCTACTAAACTAAGAGATTTGGGTCTCTAGCCTTAATGGCGGTAATTACCTTATCATATATTGACATTTTTCAAGCAGGAGCATAACAAAAATACACATTATTTTTGAAAGTCCTATTTATTTTATATTTTTTGATGATTTGGTGTCTGAAGAGAAGTAATTAGAATAAGTAAGTATTGTAAACTAACGCCGCCGACTAAGATTTGAGGCTCTTTAATTTAAGAGGTCTTATGGGATTGGACATCTTGTATATGCTTAGAGTCACTCTTGTTGCCATGCGAGACCTAAATCCACTTTTTTTTTTATTCTCTAATATCTTGACCTACCTTATAAGTTATAACCCAAAAAATAGTAAAGTTGATTATATTTTAGACTTTAAATTATATAATTATTAATTATATTACTTAATATGACATAAAATTTGGAATTTATCAATGAATATATAATTTTTGTCATTTTTTTTTCTAATTATACTTCAGTTTCAAATATATTACTATTATTTTTATTAACGAATATATTATATATTCTTATTAGCAAATATCAACATCGCATAGAATAAATTGTCGGTTTTTGCATTAGTAAATTGATGTCACTAATCATTAATCATATTAAATAAAATGGCATGTTTAAAAAGCAATAAATTATATAATCATTAATTATAGGAAAAATTACCTACAATAATCCAAACTATTCATGATTTTCCTACAATAATCCCACCTATTGATTAACCATGAATAATCCCAACTTTGAGGGGTATTTTCCTAGAGTAAGCTTGGGTAACCCGATGACCTGCTATAGTAGGTAATTCACCAAAAAAATAAATTAAATATTAATTTATAATTAGAAAATATTTTTGAAAATTTACATAAAAATTCTAAATAATAAAAAAATCATAAATTTTTTATGAACATTTTTTTAACATTTTTTTAAAATTTATCTTTTTTTTTTTAAAATAAAACTTACTATAGCAAGTCATCCGGTCACCGGGTTTACTCTAGGAAAATGCCCCTCAAAGTTGGGATTATTCATGGTTAATCAATAGTTGGGATTATTGTAGGAAAATCGCGAATAGTTTGGATTATTCTAGGTAATTTTTCCTTAATTATATTATATGAAGTATATAATGTAATATAAAGAAGCGGCGTCCTTTAAACTTACCACCAAATTACGATCAAACGATAAATGTAATTAGTATTTTGCATTTTCATTTTTAGTATACACGTAACTTGTACCTACGGCTATAAATAGTTTTTTTTTTATGAAAAAGTACCCACAAATTATCTTAAATAATTTAACTTTTTCATGATTTTCCTATAATAATTCCACTTATTGATTGACCATGAATAATATCAATTTTAAGGGATATTTTCCTAACAGGGCCGGCCCTGAGTTTTTGGGGGCCCGGGGCGAAATATATTTTGTGGGGCCCTAATTATATATAAAAAATTTAATGTCACGAAAGGAAAAGCTGTATATGAATTGATATAGAATATATAATATAAAATCAGATAAAAATATTCCTACGAGCATCTTTTGATGCAAAAATCACTAATAACATTCTAAATAATAAAAAAATAATAAATTTTTTTGAACATTTTTCCAATATTTTTCGACATTTTATTTTAATTTATCTTTTCTTTAAAAAAAATAAAACTTGTTATAGCAAGTCATCTGATCACCATGTTTACTCTAGGAAAATACTCTTCAAAGTTGAAATTATTCATGATTAATCAATAGATGAGATTATCGTAGAAAAATCACAAATAAATTGGCTTATTCAACACAATTTTTTCTCTTACGGCCCGTTTGGTAGGTGGTAATAAAACGCGGTAATAGGAATGAAAAACTAAAGTAATTTTGGTTGAAAAATCTCTTGGCTACTTTAATGGCCATACTTGACAACCTTCAATCATCTCATTTTATTCATAAAATTCATTCCAATGCATTACCAATTAGAGAGGTGGTATTAGGTGGTAATGGAAATTTGTGAACAAAAATTTTTTTTTGTGATCAAAATTTCATTACCATGGGAATGACATAAAAGTTTTGATTAAAATTTTACACTATAAATCATTCCCATTACCACCATTTAATACCACTAACCAAACGGGCCGTTTTTTTTTTTTTGATAAAAACCAAACGGGCCGTTAATTCTTTCTAGATTCCAAAAACAGGAATAGTTAATTTTTTCAATCCACTGATTTAGGAATACCATCATAACATCACCTAATATTGTTGTTTTGTCTTCTTAGTATTAGTAATTAGTATATCTTCTAAAAAATTTGATAAATTGTATTACACCATATGTTTTATTGCCCAATAAAGTTTACCTAAACTTTGGACGACATCAACTAATAAATCTATTTTATGTGTAATTTTAAGAAAATAAATTAGTTAAGCTAAGTCAAGCTATTGGAATTAATTAGTCTCAAGTATATTAATACTCCATCAATAATTATATTGTACTTGGTATGAAATAAAATAAAATAAATGGACAACAATTATGCAGGTGTGAATTATTATGATTGATTCCATTAACTAATAGAAAATTGTTTAATCTTGGGGCACCCATGCAATAATTAACTTAGAATAGCTCTTTTGGAAATTTTAATTTTGATGATAGTACGTACCATAAATTAAATTGTGCTGACCGGTCCAATTTTGGAGCTTTTTTCATTCTAATTCTAACATACAATAATCTTGCATATTATTCAAATTAATACTCCTAGTAGATTTTAATATATATTATTTAAGAATTGGGGTGCATGTTTATAATTTTTTTCAATTAATATCTTAATTAAATAATACTCCCTCTTATTCCAAACAAGTGTCTCGTTTTCTCATTTGTTAATATTTACATTAAATATTTCGTCATTTCTTAATTGGCCGGGTTACTTTTTTTCCTTAGTTCTATCCTTTATAAAATCTAATAATTATTTATATAATTGTCATTGATTCACTACTCTGATGCAGTTCGTGTAATCCCTCTCTCTTTCTTTTTTTTAAAAATGGTGTAAAATCAAATGAGATTTCGATTAAAATATAAGGGGTTCTAAATTAGGTGTATTCATTGCTTTCCAAAAACATATGGTATTAGGATCAGGATTAGTTCACCCAATATATATGCAAGTCAACAACCAACTATTTTATCGATATGGGATCTTGTCTCACATGTGAAATATTTCCAACAATGTGAAGATCATACGCCACTAATTAGGCTATCTCATCGATTGTAGATGCTAAAACTTTTACACATAAACATCAATAATAATGTAGTGAATTTAAAGAGACATAAAAGTAAGCTAGAGAAAATCAAATTTTGTCTCAATAAGAACATATATTATTTTGTTATTATAAAAATCGGAGTTAATTTGATTGTTGTTGGTATTATGGAATATTATTTGTTAGCCTTACACTACACCCAAAACTCAGTCGTTAATTAATGATCGAAAACATAGGTTTAAAAAGAAAATAAAGATGTTGATGATGACTACAACAACAAAAACAAGTTGTTAAAAGGCATGAACACAATAAGTATTAATAGTTAGGAATCTCCAAAGGAGACAGTGATGGGTTTAATTTGTTTTATGGGTCACGAAGAGCCATTCATTCATATTTGTGAATTGTCCACCAAAGAGGTGGTATTGGTACACTTTAATGCCAAATCATTCTCATATTTGCTAATAACATCTATCTACAATTTGCCATCACTTTGTCTCATCTTCTGTAGTTAACATCTCATGTGTCTTACTCCTTGTCCTGTTGAAATAGCCCCAAATGGGTGAAAATTAAAAATAAAAGATAAAACAAATATGTATCTATATATTTTATGCGAATTAATGTTTGGCAAATTAGAATTCATTTCCAAATATTAAATTGGGCAAATATTATGTTTGACAAATCTTGAATTTGAAAATGTGAAATTGGATCAATTCCATAGAATTGCAATAACAATGTAAAATTGGTCAAATATCAAAATTTGCTAATTCCAAGTATATAAGTGTCATTTACAATTCTTGAATTTGAATATCAAAATTAAATTCCATATTTCCAAATGAATTCTTTGTTGGACAAACACTACCTAAGAGAAATGTGCAAATAAAATAAAAACATATATCAAATATATGGATGAGAATTAAAGAAAGAATATGAATTATGACTAAAAATAAAAATAAGATAAATTTAATGAGATGGACTAAAATGTATTACTTCAATTTTTTCGAAAAATCAAATAAATCTACTTATATTAGTTTTAAGGTATAAATTCAGCACTTTGAATTTTGGTGGATAAAAATGAGTAATTAAACTAAAACTAATTAATGTAAATTTATAAATAACCCACCTTATTTGTAAAATTTTTATATAATTTCGCATCTTGTAATGTTAAAAACACTTCTACTTTGTTAAATTATGCACTTCAAATTTGCCTTCTATTTTCCAGACTACTCAGCTTGTCTAGGAAAATAAAATGTCTGAGAATATTTTTAAGTTCTCTTCTACTCTAGGACCTAGGTATTCAAGAAAGTATTTGTTCAGTACAACGTACTAAAGGAACTCATAATCTAGACTTTATTTATTGTCTTTTCTATCACCGCATTGAGATAAATATGGGTCTATGATTCTATTGGATCCGCTTCAGATATGCCCATGTTAAAGTGTTTAGGTCCAATTTGCGGATTTGGTTTTGCGCATTGGGATAATCTAGACCCTCTCTCTATGCTCATTTAAGACCCAGACGTGCTAGACTCGTCTCAGACCCACCAGACCCTCTAGAACCAATCTCTTATACAATTTAAAAAAAAAAAATTGTTTTTAGGAGTGCGGATCCAAATTGGTGTATGAGTCCACAAAATATAATGAGTCTGGATCAAGATTCATACTACCTTTGCTCCACACATCATTTGATTATGTGGCTAGCAATCCAACAGATTATCGATCATAAGATATTTGATTTCATCATGCATGGTTAAAATTTTATCTAGGTAAGTTCAAATTTTTTGATCAATACTTAGTCAAAATTTAATACTTCCTCCTATTCAGTCTAAATAACCTATTTAGTTTTTTCACACTTGTCGAGGCAACATTTTAACCCTTAATATATCAAATTATTCTTAATTAAAAATTATAAAAATTTAATATTTATAATCTTTGTATTGAGACGAATCATACAAGATCCCACATGACTATGTTTTAACTTATAAATTAAGAGTAAAATACAAATTAAGAGTGATGCGTGAATAGTGCCAAAAAACTAAATGAGACATTTAGGCTAAATAAGAGGTAGTACAAACTAGCTCATTTTGAATTGAAAATAATTGAAATGTTTAAAACTCGATTTGATCTATTGTATATATCTCCCATATAATTTACTTCTACATCCTCCATTCTATATTAGTTGCACTATTTATTTTTTCACACTTCCCAATGTACGAATTGCATCATTAATATCTCTAATTATACATATCGAAAAATTATAAAAACTCAAAATTAATAAATTTTGAATCGAGACGATTTAAACAAGATCTCATATGACTATGTTTTAACTTTTAGATTACCGACAATATAAAAGTCAATTTGCTTAATGAATAGTACCGAAGTCAACAATGTAGCAAGTAAAAAAGAATGGATGAAGTATATGATAAGACAATGTTTACCCAAAATAGATTCCTATCCCTTTCATATGTATCAAGTCATCCTTTTTCACCTTCTTCAAACTAAGTATAATATTAAAATTTTTTGAAAAATACTCATATCAATGCAACCTTATTTTGATTAAGATTTTATCCTTCGTATTTTTGTAATGATGAAACAATATATCAAAAAATATTCGCAAACATCATCAATAATGATGATTAAGGGTGCAAAACCGTCTATATTCATTGCATTTAAATTTTAAACTGATCTCCTCCTTAATAAAATCTATTATTGAGCTGATTAAAAATCATTGGATTCCATATTACATCTATAGTAAATACTATAGAAAGAAAATAACTTTTAATAGAATTCTATCTATTAGTCATGAAAATACTAGCCTTGCCTTCTAATCAATCAATTACGATGATCATGTTTTGTACTCCCTCCTATTCATAGAGAATGAAACATTTTTTTATTGGGTCAATTCACTAAAAATATTTCATTTCTATTTTTGTCATTTTTTTTCACCCTTTTACCCTTACTACAACAACAAAATAACACATAAATATCAATTCTACTCTTTATGGAAAAAAGAGAATTTTCCACTCACTTTTTAGTAGTCCCCCACTCCTTTTTGGTTTTGGTACAAAACTCAAATGTTTCATTCTCTATGAATAGGAGAAAGTATAATTATAATTGCACTATATTCCATTTTCAATTGAAAAAATAATAATAGAATTTCATATAAATTCCAATAATTTACAAAGAAACCAAAAATATATAGTAAACTAATTAATATATATTTGAGTATATAGTATATACCTAGCTAATATAATTAAGAATAATACTAAATTTTCAAATAAATGGGAGAGGAAATAAATTTAGGCCCGGTGCCTTCATATCGTTTGATTAGAAATCCTATATATTAATTAATATTACATTTGTGTAACATTTAATTAACACAGATGAATTAAATTGCTAACTAGCCGACTTGGTTCAACACACATGGGATACGGGATCTCGATGGGTTTAGATAAAATTAGAATCTAAACTAAGCCCTAATTGAAGATCTATAGATTTACAATTTTGTTTTGCAACACCCAAAGAAGAACCTTGTGGCTTAACTATAACAGGCCTACTTTGTGAAGAACACTTTCCAGCATGTGTAAGTGTAAACTGTTGAAAAGCAGCCGTCTGATTAATATGATCTTGATCAAATGGCCCAAAACTAATCTGGGATTCTTCATAAACACCAAATTGATCTGCTGGTGCATAGTAAGAAGGATCAAAGTACCACAGAGAATTACCTGATGAAGAAGTATTTTTAAGAGATTGATGATAAGGTTGTAAGTAAAAATTGATACTTGCTCTTCTTGCTTGTAGTTGAAGTCTTTTCTTTTTCATTCTCTCTTTTTTATGAGCGTTCTGATGACCGCCTAATGCTTGAGAATTCGCAAATTCCTTGTAACAATATTGACATTCAAATTTCTTTTGTTCAACCTCTATATTATTATTATTATTATTATTATTACATAAATTAAAATCATTTTTTTCTTTATTATTGATGGTTTTACAAGAAGAATTTGTATTATTTGAAGATATTGTGTTTGAAGAATTTGTGCTTTCTTCTCCTTCATTATGATTTTTGTTGGGATCAAGCTCAAACCCAAATATTTTTAGCTTTTTCTCTACAAAAAATGAGCTACTACTCTCCATTTTTTTTCAAGAATTAATTTTTAGGAAGAAAAATAAGGTAGCTAGGTTGAATATTATTGGGTATTTGGTATATTTTACTTGGGAGTTTAATTTGGGTTGGGTTCCTTTATATAGTACTATAGTTACTATTTTTTGTTATAAAAAAATTTGGAATTTTTTGAAGTATCATGAATAGCAAGGGTCAATTTTTAAAGATTTAAAAAAATAAAGGGAAGGTGGGAAAAAAAGTCAGATAAGGGAAGCTCATGCATGCAAAATGGTGGGTTTTGTTTATAATGAAGAGAAAAAATATATGTTTTGTATAAAATACTAGATACTCCTCTAACTTTCACTATCAAAAGGGATTCAGTTGATTTAATTATATATAAATTAATAGACAAGATTTATGGCAGATTACCATTATATATGAATAGATTAAACTAATTACCATTATAAAAAAAAATTTTTTTTTTTATTTTAAGTGCTTTGTACCAATTGTATATAATTAACTCTTAAAATAAAAAAAAAAATCAAAATACAATTGACTTATTAGAAGAGAAAAGTAACTAAATATAGAAAATTGGACCTCTTCAAAAATTAAGGCACTATACTCTAGATCATTTTGCACATTACTCCCTTCTATTCATCTTACTTGTCTCATTTACCTTTTTCACATATGCCGGGCAATATTTTGACCTTAATATTTTTAATTGTGCACATTTGAAAATTATAAAAAAATTGATATTAATACTCTTAGTATTGAGACGAATAAAATAAGATTCCACATGACTATATTTCAACCTATAGATTAAGAGCAAAATATTAATTAAGAATGATTAATGAATAGTAATCATAAAGTAAATGGGACTAGTATGAAAAATAGGAGGGAGTATAATAATAAGTAGACGGCAATTTATAAAATAATTAGAGTAAATAAATGAAAAAAATATTCCATGTTTAAAGATGTGAGAATGCTAATAAAATAATAATAAAAAAGGTAAAAGTCAAAGAAAGATGAGGGGTGTAATCATCCTGGTTAAAAAAAAACATATAATAAGAAAGGTTCCTAGTCTGTAACAAATCTAGCATACTGTGTGTACTTAAAAATTATAATAAAATAACAATATTTATCTTGACCAACTTAAGAAGCTAGTGGAGCCATTATATAATGTCATCTACCAATAAGCTTATCTTATAATTTAATCTACCTAGCAATTATACTAATTTTTAATTAATGCAACTATTTTAATCAACTAAACACCACTTTGGTCTCCAGTCCCATCCATTCAGCTTCAAAAAGGATACATTATTATTATTCATATAATTATTTTAAACCTAAGTTTCTGTAGAAGCTATGATTATTCAGCATTGATATGAAGCTTCTTTATTTGCAATAATCAAACATCTGGACCATATCCAACATTTACATTTAATAATACATATCATATTATCTTGTCTTATAGGAGTAATACATAAATATTTTATTATAGATATCTCATTAATTACATTCATAATATTTAATAAATTTTAATATACATATATCGCTACTGAGATCAGAACCAGGTTTGATATATAATTAAATTTATCATCATCATCAGTTTAATAAGTTCCGTCCAAGGCAGGATCTGGAGAAGATATGATAAAAAAGAAGGCAGACCAATACCCTCATTACGAGGTGGTCGTGGTTGATTGGAGTCGTCCCTTAATCGAAGTCTTATACTACATTTATATAATAACAAAGAGATGGTTTTCGATTATGATAAAGAGCGAGGCACTCGAGATAAAAAATAATTAAAAAAAAGAAGAAAAGAAGGCTCTTTAATTAATAGAAGTATGTTTATTTATTATCTTGACCATGTATGAAGAAAAGGTTTAGGAACATAGAGGGTAGTTGCTACAACAAGGAATATTAAGAAGTGGGCAATGATGCAAGCATTATACTTTTAACAAATAATTAAAATTAAGGAAGGTCTTCGTTAAGATCTCAGCATATCTTCTTAGAAGAAGCAAAACAAATATTAAATACCCTAAAAAAAGCATATGTTAATAGGTGAATCAAGTCATCAATTATTATTATTATATTTCAAACCAAAGTAGTTTTTGTTGGACAGTTGTTATAGTTGGACCCCTCCATATATAATTCTACTACATTTTTATTAATTATTAATTAGGTTTTTATTAAGGACATTATATATATATATATATATATATATATATATATATATATATATTAGAGAAGAAATTAATTAGATCATGTTGTTTATTCTATGATTGTTTATCATCATGATTTGATCTAATCTTTTCATTGGTGGAAGGATTCCACCAATGAGTTTCCTAGCTATATTCAAATCAATTTAAACTTTTTTTTTTTGAAGTTTATCAAAAATATTTGTTAAATTTTGAGGATATTTGCTAAATATAGACTTAAAAGTTACATAACAATAATGACTAAAAATGAAATTTAAGAGCATATATAAAATCATAACGTTAATTAATACTTTATTTGTTCTTTTATGTTTAATCACATTTCTATAATGATAGTTTTAATTAAATAATTTATCCACCATCGAATTGCTTTTTAGTTTTTTGGACAATTTAATTCTTATGAGGTTGGGTCGACAAATAACATGTATTTTTATGGAATTCTCTTTTTGTGCATGTATGATTCCATTTTTAATATCATTGAGTTTTTTTTATGAAAAATAAATTATTTTTAGCGTATTTTCAATAATATCAATATTATGAGTATTTACACTATTAAATTTAATATGTATGTTTCATCCTATAATAGACAGATAAAAGTACAGACCCAAAATATTTAATTTTATTGTAATTTCTAAAATTGATAACATTAAAGACATATAATTAATATCTAAAATCAATTCTAAAAATGTATATGCCAAGACTATATTTTTAAATTGGTTTTTCTTTCTTCCTAGCTATCTCCTTCATCTAATCTTTTCAATCATATTCAAATAGGTTTCTTCCTTTAGGGAGAAGAATTTAATTCAAATATATGAACAAGTTTCATTATCTTGCCATGTGGAAGAATATGAGGGGTTTGTAACTTTTTTCAATTGTATTTTTTATTATTAAATTGTGGAAAAAGGATTGGATTAAGGTGCTGGCCATGGTCTTAGTGGGTGGGTTGGTTGATTTGATATCATCTAATCTATTCCCATTTCATTTCAAATTGTCTTGTTAATAAAATTAGAGAATCCTTGCTAATTAGATAACCCCACTAAAAACCCACATTAAATTTTTATTTAATTATTTATTATTTCCATTCAATTGTAATAATACCTTTCCTCTAGACAATTCTTGTCACTAAAATTTGTACCATAATTGACCAATTGAGCATATACTTTTATAAGTAAAATCATGTGGTGCTTTAAAAACATTGAAATTTTTTATATTAAGGTTAGCATGGCATTTTTACACAATAATATTATGGCATTGTATGTTCTTAGTAAAAGTCATGCAATGCACAACAAAATAAGAATAATACACTAATAAACATGTACCCCTTTTCCTTATGCTAATGTAAGTTACATTATATCCTTGTGATCAATAGTAAGTAGAATCATAACAATTGGATAAAATGATTTCATACTAATGCTAATTATTTACGATTCATAGTCCCAATAAATCAATATCATGAACTGAAAGTTTGCATACAATGGAGCAATACCATGGTCAGGCATACTAAATTGCTAGAGCATATGTGTGGGGAGGTTCTCAATATACGAGCTTGTGATGGGAGAATCAGGTCTTGGTGACTTGTATCGTAACTTTCTTGAAATGATAATCAAGAAATTAAGCATGTCGCGTGATGAAGCGACATTGCAAGGAGACAAATAATATCATTGGAGAAAAGGAGACCTGTGATGTAGTTCTTGGTATGAGGGAGGACTGTTGAGTATACATCCCAAGTCTTAAATAAAAAAAAAAACAATATCTACGTAAGATAATCAATATCATATTAATAGGGATCATTCACGCAAATAATAGAGCTGAGTATATTCTATAATATATACTTGCAAAAGATGTACTTACCAAACCTAACAAACAGAAAAACAGCATATTCAACTATTTGAAAGGTCATATATATATATATATTATAGATAAAAGATGTAGTCCATAACAACTAATTGCAACTTAAAAGACCTAAATACATCAGGATTAGTCTAATCAACAGTGAAATGAGGTAATTAATTTAGAAAAGACGTTATAATAAATTAGATAAATTGTTGTGTAAGGCAATGTTGCAAATGATGATTGGTGATTGCTTAAAAGAGATGGGTATGATGAAGTAACATTCATGTTCTAACTTATCTTAATTATATTCTCGCTTTCATCATAAACAGTTTTCAATACCAAATTAAAGCCCTAATTATATTATATATTATTATATTATATTATTATGTTCAATAATCCATGATATCTTGTTGGTGGAAAACGAATATATATCTGGAATAAAGGTGCATTGTTTGTGTTTGGATTGGCAAGTGCCACGTACTTATCTTCAATTTATAAGATCTTGTTTACTTCTATAATTAATGTTGAATAAATAAGATTTATAATCATTGATTAATCTTTTGCTAAATAATTTTCATAATAAGATTTTTGTACATTATTAATAATAATGTTATTGTGCACTTATCTCTCTATAGATTTAGTGTATTATGCCACACGACATGATGTACATTTAATTAATTTTACTTTAAGTTTTTTTTTTAACTTTATGTCATGTCTTTGTTTGATAAGTTATGTCAATATATCCGAATATTAACAATAATTTTATCAATGAACTTGTTTCAGGCTTATAAGTGAGTTACCCTTTTTCCTTCTTATTTAAGTAGCTCAAGCTCATTTTTTAAATTCTATCGATTTATTATTTTGGCTTTCATCCCCTAAAATTGATGCTTTTGATAAGGGCATGACACGATTAAAATGAAAAAAATGAATGTTTTAGTGGGATATTATAATTAAATATATATTCTTTAGTAAAGAAATTACATGTTTTAATGTATAAGTTACACTCAACTTAGTTATAAATAGAGTTATGTTCGTAAATAATAATGAGACAAACTCATATCTCGGTGATACTGACTAAAAATAAATACTATATAGGGTAATGTATACTTTTATAATTTTATTATTGCACCTTGGAACAAGTTTGATAGAAAACACAAAATACTATCCTAATTTTTCTTTATATGTATTGAGTTTGAAACATTTAAACTCTTTATTTATATAAAAGCTTTTTTTGAAAAAATTGTTATCTAGTGCAATAGTTAGACAATGTAGCTGAGCATCTGTTGACGATGCATGCATACGAGGTCAATATTGCAGCAACAATTTCTTGTGAATGATACCAAAAAATCTGGTGACTTAACACAAAAGAAAACAGGATAACTACATGATTAGACTCAAGTTAAATCATTTAGCTTAACCACTCTTCTGTTTAATGACATTTTTTATTTATTTTCTTACTTCAAATTTCAACCTAACACTATGTTTATGGATAGATTAGACTTAATTGAGGTACATTCATTCAACTCTTTGTATATAATTAAGAAATTAATTGATTGAGTAGATAATTAATGGGTCATTAATGTTGCCTGGCCAATATAGTTCCGTATCAACATTTTATGATTAACAAACAAATGTGCCCATTAATCATTATTATTAGAATGATATTTTCAGCACAAGAATTAAGGGTTAAACTTGGCTATATAATAGCGTATATCATTTTATAAAAGTAATTGATGTTTAATTTGTAACATATAACAAGAATAGTATCACTCAAAGTGATTCAACACATACAGATTAATGTTCAACCTCTCATTTACTAATACTTTACATTTACCCCAAATCATCATATCAGCTAGCTTATTAAGCTGATAAAGTTCTATATGTATGACACCGATATCCTACACAAGGTAAGGTTTGAGTGGAGGACTTTTCTTTTTTACGGACAAATCATACCCGTATTCTCAAGAAGGGAGTAAAGAGAGATGCACGCAGTTAACAAAACCCTTAATTGACACTTGTGCCCAAGATTTAATATTTTCTACATCTTAATTTTTAAGCGGCTGTCTAAACTGAAATTCCTACTTGCAATTCATTTTAGTATCTCCTTTGGATTGTATGTGAATTACCACTTTTTTTCTTGAGATTCAAACCCGTGATATTTTATCATGTTAAGAAATTGATAAGACCCACTAACGAAAATGGTGAAAACTTTAACACGCTCCCTCACACGAGTGTCCTTTGACAATCTAGAAGTGTGGATGCAATACATGCCCTCCTCATATATGGCGCTAAATATTCCTTAAATGAGGGGTGGTTGAGATTCGAACCTGTGACCTCTTGTGACGTTGGCTCTGATAACATATCAAAGAACCACCTCAACCATAAGTTTAAGCTTATAGTTGGAGCCCAATGAAATATTATACTACCTCCTATTCAGCAAGATTGTCCCATTTGACTTTTGGCACTATTCATTCATCACTCTTAATTTGTATTTTACTCTTAATCTATAAGTTAAAACATAGTCATGTGGGATCTTGTTTGATTCGTCTCAATACTACGATTATTAATATCAAATTTTTATAATTTTTAATTAACAATAATTGGAGATATTAAGGGTTAAAATGTTGCCTCGGCATGTGTGAAAAGTCAAATGGGACAATCTTGGTGAATAGGAGGGAGTATATTCTAACAACTACCTAAAATAAAAATATTAAAAAATTAAGAGACGAACTAAAAATAAAACACAGGGTGAGAGGGTATGTGTAACATATTTTCATGCATTGCATATAATAATAAAAAATCCATGGAATAAAATCTTAAGCCAATGTAGATACAAGATTTTATACCAATCTATTCTTATATATGCTTCAACAGGCAAGGTTCACTGCACTGGTAAATGGTGATATTGTGTGTTTGAGCAATTACAAGTGCTCCTCATTTTTGTCATGCACCAATCACGCACAAAGTGAAACTTGTACATTGATTTTTCATTTATATTAATTTTTACTAGCTAAGTGAATTTATTTAATTAACTGATGATTGTTAATCATAAAAATTTAAATAAGTTAAAGATCCCAACTAGTAAATTTGGAAATAAAACAAAAAATTGAATTATGCTAAAAAAATTTACTCGTGCGTGAAAGTAAGTCATGACCCACCCTTAACATTATAACAAATTTAGCTTTTTGCGACATTAGATTTAATGGTGTTAAAAAAATGTCACTGATGAGTATTTTAGTGTAAATAATTATTGGTTTTTATTTTAAGTTCCACCATAAAGTGATTTAGCGACACTTAATTTGGTCTTTAGTGGCATTTGTAATTGTCACTATAGTCTATAGCGGCATTTGTAAGAAGTGGCACTAGATCCTATGTCGCTAAAAGCTTTAGTGTGACTTTTTAATATGCTGCTAAAAGGTCTAATAAATGTCACTAAATCCTCTATATATACTATAAGAAATTTGAAATAACAACATTTAAATTAAATGTCGCTAAATATATCCCACTAAAAGTAAATTATGCTGTAATGTAAAAATCAATGAAAATAAAGTTTAAGTGGGCATTTGTCTTGAAAATTATTTTAACTATAAAAATGATTTTTAAATCAAAATAATTATTTTAATGCACATAGGTGGACTTTACTATTTATGTGTAATTATATTCAGGTGTGTTGATCTATAAAAGTTGGTAAATGTACTATTTATGTGTAATTTATTAAGGTGTCTTCATCTATAAAAGTTGGTAAAATTACTATTTATGTGTTAGTTTATTGACCTTTTGGAATTTGAACTTTAGGTACAAATTAAACTAGACATCAAACCACTAGAATTTAACATAACCAATTTTCAATGTTCTTTAACCTTTTTTACTCTTCAAGACAAAGAACCAACAGAGAATATAGACACGATTTGTTGTCAAAAATATTTTGTCAAAAAACAACCACCCAATTACTTACCTTAATTAATTTAGTGGATTTTTATAAGTTACTTTAAGAAAAATACATCCAATCCAAAAAGTGAAAAAAGAATCAATACGGTTAAAGTAAAAGTAAATACTTCCACTTTTTAATAAGTTCAGATTAAGCTAAAAAATAAGTTTAGATTATGACCATAGTTTATAAATCCATATATGTATATAATAATTTTACTATAAAAACTAATAATTATACACCGAGTATGTAAAAACCCCTAAAGCAATAATTATTTGCATTAATTTTGTAGTGCATTTTAAGGAAAGATACATCCAAATTAAATAAGGATTGATACATAAAAATAAGGTGTATTTCAATTTTACTATTTACTCATTTCAGATCTAAGAAGGTTAAATAATTATAATAAGTCTAGACAACTATTATTCATATAAAAATTAGAAAATAGAAGTAATAATAACAATTAGAAAGTTATATCAATCAAAGTCTTATACGTCAAAGCATCTATTGTTAACGCAATACCTCACATGTGAGTTTTTTTTCATAAAGAGAAGAGTAATACGAATCCATAAATTTAAAGAATAATTTTACTACTATTGATTGAATTAAGGATGAAAGTTCAGTATATTTTTGTGTATTCAACTCTAATCTTGTGTGAATCTTGTGCGGGAGAATGGTAATGACGTCAAAGCGAGAAAGCAGTATTGACCTGTTTCCTAAATGTGGTTCTAGTAAGTTTGACACTTTCATTTAGACTTCATCAATGTTGCTTACTATTGTTTGGAAGTTGATATTGGAGAGTCAATAATTGCATACAACTTCTCTAGACTCTATTGACTATTATAATTTTTATATACTTCTATATATACAATTATTATTATTATTATTATTATATTATATTGGCTTACTAAATTCTTAAACTATGTTCATATACTAGGCAGTTAATTAATAATAACATATGTTCAATAATGTCGATGCAATTATTGACCCAAAAGAATCCAAGGGTTTAAACTTTACACAAAATCTCACAAGAGACAGTTTATAGGATAGACCACAAAATTGGGCCAGCCCATTTCCCTTAACTGATTTTTTTTATTATAATATCAATTATATTATGTTATAATCCTAAATATAAGGTATTATAACCTCGAATATACTATTCTATAACCCAAAATATAAGTTATTATAACCCCAAATAATTTATTATAACCACAAATATACTATGTTATATTTTGGGTTGGGCTTTATGTATTCCGTCTATAGAATAGACCGTCTCCCATGAGACTTACTGTAAACTTTAACCTAACACTCAAACAGTGATAATAAGTGCTGCCTATATGACCAAGGTGCATGATACAATGGCACTTTAATTTGCGTAATATATTAGATTTAAAAGGAGAAAAAAGTAATTATTAAAATCACAAATTGTTGTGAAAGATTGTGTTTTCGAGAAAGGCATTAAAGATATGAGTTAAATAGCCCAATTAGTAAAAATTAAGAAGAAAATAAGAATATAAGCTTGTTATTTTAAGATCGTTTATTTAAAAAACGGTCTCTCATAAGAGTAGTTGAAAATTACAAATAAATGGCACGAAGAAATTATCAAACAAGAGTAGGGGTTAACGAGTGAATTTGGACTCAAGGAAGTGTTGAACTGGTTGGGTGAGTCATTGTGTTGGGTGAGTCATTGTCTAAGTTCACCTAACAACAAGCAACAATACATATAGCCGGCCGAGACACATATAACATTAAGTCGTATCTTGTTTATCTTTGATTACTAGCTTGATCCCAAACACGTCAATACAATCTGATTGTTGAATATATTATTATTACATAGCCCAACAGCATTGGGATAATAAAATATTGTTCTCTCATAAAATGTTATATATCATAGCCCATAGATTTTAAACCAAAATTTTGGTATGCGGTACAGATTTCCATTGTGTCCTAGACCTATCATAACTACATAGAGAAATAGTAGTAAAAATTAACTAAACATATAATAATTTGATTAGTGGATAAGAATACATCTACAATAGTTATGATTCAGAAATGATGAATGAATTTAAGCACACAATTTCTGAATTGGCTAAACATTATTATATTGAAAGGATGATAACATCAAGATCTAGAGCTTATTGACCTTTAAAGATAATAAGAAAAATTCTATGTACAAATTAGTAATTACACTTGATAATTGAAGGTAAAGCCGCCTATATTTATCTATATGTAATTTATTCACCAACAAGATTATGTAATTACCATTATAAAATCATTGCAAAATCAACAACGTTACTTATTAATAATTATTTTTGGATTTTGATTGATTCATGAAAATAGAACTATTTTAGAAGGAATATTAATCTACCTATCAATTTCTAATGATGTATGTATAAACTGTAGCAAAGAGATTTAGAGACAAGAAAAGTTGAATAAGAAAAACAAAGTATTTAAATAAGAAAAATTACCTAGAATAATCCAAAGGAAAAATTACCCAGAATAATACGACCTTTCACTGATTTTCCAAGAATAATACAAACTTTCAATTAACTACCAATAATACGAACTTTGACATGCATTTTCCGCTGGCATACATGACTTATTTATAACGGGTAGTATAAGTCTTTTTTTTACCGTTGCTCAGCAAGTTTCAACCGGTAGTACGAACTTTCAATTAACCACCAATAATACGATATAAAACCTGCTGAGCAACGGTCAAAAAAAGACTTATACTACCGGTTATAAATAGGTCATGTATGCCAGCGGAAAATGCATGTCAAAGTTCGTATTATTGGTGATTAATTGAAAGTTCGTATTATTCTTGGAAAATCAGTGAAAGGTCGTATTATTCTGGGTAATTTTTCCTAATCCAAACTATTTATGATTTTTCTACAATAATCTCATCTATTGATTAACTATGAATAATCTCAACTTTAAGGGGTATTTTCCTAGAGTAAACTGGTGGAACCCGATGACCTGCTATAGTAGGTCATTCACCAAAAAAATAAAATAAATATTAATTTAAAATTAGAAAATATTTTTAAAAACTACATAAAAAATTCTAAATAATAAAAAAAATCATAAATTTTTTATGTACATTTCTTTAACATTTTTTTTGCCATTTTATTTTAATTTATTTTTTTTAAAAAAAAAATAAAACTTGTTATAGCAAGTCATTCGGTCACCGGGTTTACTGCAGAAAGATGCCCCTCAAAGTTGGGATTATTCATGGTTAATCATTCAGTGGGATTATTGTAGAAAATCGTGAACAATTTGGATTATTCTAGGTCATATTTCCTTTTAAAAAAAGTAAATCTTATAATAATTCAGCCTGCACTTAAATATCGTAAGAAATTTCTTCAAAAAAAAATATCGTAAGAATTTATGTAATATTTCTATGTTTCTATTTAAAATGCTTTATTGTATTTGGACTATTTAAATAGATAAAAGGTGCACAAATTCAGATTTTGAATTAAAATTAGAGAGCATGAAAAAACTACAAGAAGAAAAAACAACAAAAAAGTATAAATATTATTTAAAAAAGACTAAGGCAAAATGTGTACATATTTTTAAAAGATAAGACGTCACAATCACAAACTCTACCGTTAATCTAGAATACATAATCGATTAAATATATTTCAAATATATTTAGCATGTGATTTGATTTTAATAACATAAAGAGTATGCTTTAATTAGCGATTATAATTAATAAATCGATCACAAGTACTATGCAATTATACTCTCCCAATATGTTAATTTTTTCTGATTATCTCATTTACAAATTGTTAGACTAGTTTCATTAATTTTTTAACATTTTTTTGTTTTTGTGTCCTCTTACAGTTTTTTTCTTCTAATTATCTCATTTACAAAATGTTTTGAACTCTTTGTTTTATCCACTTATTTCTTCGAGGAGTATTTATTTTAGGAATAAAGCGATTATCATTACCATAATCATTATCATTATCATTATCATTACAATATTGGCTATAATTATAGTTTAGGGAGGGATGAAAGATGAAAGATCATACTCTTAGCAAAAGAGATAAGAAGGTTATGGCCAGTAAGACACTCATTTCAGAAAAACCTGCAAATGAAAATAAAAGACACAACATGTCATAGGCATCAACAAGACATAGCAAAAGAAAGCAAGCCAAGACAATTATATAAACACTAATAAAAAAAATAAAGAAATATAAATAACAAACATAAATGGCACAACACAATAATCATGACAAAAATAAGTACGCCAATTCAATGTTTACAATTTATTTTATTCTAAGTTAGTCCCTAAAAAGGTATAATACGCTCATGCAATTCCTAATTTTCTAATCTCACGTTTTCTTAGGCCTATACAACTTCTATTTCCATAATCTAAAACTGTAATGTTTTCTGCTTTTATGAGCACATCGTTGGTTTCACTTTGCATATGCACAGATATTCTCGATCTATTTTCACACATATTTACGATACTAAATGCAACCCATGGCTTTTCTCTAATTTTTTAAATCATATTCTTGCATATGTTATTAGAAATTTGCGTAACAATATTAAGTTAGTTACACTCTATACTTTATTTATTACTCTATTTGTCTGATATCAGAGTAGGACAGTAGGTGCATGAATCACCATCATTTATAAAGATCTGATTTCACTCGAATCTAAAGAAATGCCAAAAACTTTTCACGAAAAAGAAATCTATAAATAAACCCACTTTTTATGTTTGTAATTTTTAATTCCTATAAATTTACCTCATTTTTTTCATTTTTGAATCTGAATATTAGAGAAAAATAAGAAAACTCTATCTCACTTAATCCAATCATTCTTGGATTCCACCGACAAAATTATACTCCATCTACTCAGGTAAGAATAGATTAGCAGTCTCAGGACGTAGAGACACCAGTGTAAATCCTTGGCAATTACCAGGAACATCGATAGCATTCGCATAATCAAAATGCATATCGAAAAATTCACATTCTTATGACTAAGTTTAGAGCTGAGAAAAAGAATCCTTTGCTTTTCTAAGCTCAATTGCATATTCATGCCAAAACATGTAAAACAACCATAAATACATCAACTTACTCAATTTCACATACATGAATGTTTTTGACAACAATATGAGAGCCTCTTCTTACCAACGGAATGCGAAACATCGACAAAGAAGTATCCACTGTGAATAAACTTGATGAACACTGAACAGTAGAATACATTCCATAAACAGATCTGGTACCATATTTCTTGAACCTTAGCCATCAAATGTGCGTGCTCATGGAAGTCGTCTAGGACGGGGCAATAGTGATTGGATCATCTTCTTTCTAGGACCCTGCGAGAGAATAGTCGCATTCATCATTAACCAAGGAGGCCCACCCATAACAAATGCATCCATTCTAAGAGATAAAGCATATAATGAAAAGAGAGTGGAATGCTAGTTTATTTTAAGGGATTCTCCTTCTCCTTCTCCTTCTCCTTCTATTTTCCAGTCCCTATCCCCCTTAATCCTGTAGTCCTAACGCCAATTTGAATCCTACAGTCTACAGACAGCTTTCAGTAAACATAAATCAAAACAGAATCATCACCCCACAATATGCATCTCGATTTTAATGAAGAAAATCAATATACAACAAAGAACATCTAAAACTTAGGTATGTATTATTCAAAACCGCAAAACATATAACCAATTCAGATTATTCTTGTGAATGGCCTTTACTTTGACAGGGTCAAAGATTTATATTTCTTTGGTTACGGATCATAATGGACTTTAGTACAATAACTCATTAAATCATATGTATTTCTTATTAATGTGAAGTTGCAAATGATATTTAATATCAACGGTCAATCGGAAACAATCTATTTGTTAGTGTTATCACTAGCAAGGGTAAGGGTGCGTATGTTCGGCCCCCTAAAAGCCAACCTAAGTTATAGCCATTATTGGTGTAATGAAATGCTATTGTATAATCTGTTGTAAGAAAGAAATCTGGTCTGTTAAAATTTCAGCTATAAAAATGTTAGCCTTCACAGCCTGTGTTGCAGATTCATGTAACAGCATCTTTTCCAACTCCATCAAAGCCATTTAAAAATTGCAAAAATGAGAAGAGGAAAATAAGAGCGGAAGTATAGAGAATACAAGAAATTAAGATGTATATCTGAAGACAATTCCATATCATATAGACACAAACAACCGATTTTGAAATTCAAAAATTCAACATTTGGTGACTTCTGCTACTAGAGAGCAACTAACCTGGTGACAAATAATACTATACACAAAAGGAAAAGAAAACTAAAGTTAAAGATACCAATACACAGTTGATTATCTGAGAGAATCAAAATAAAATCAACAGTTCATAAGCGCCATAATCAAGTGTGATGGAGTATAAAGCTGACATGACCTCGAGTCATGTATGGCTAGTTAGGGTAATTTGGTAATTTGGGGGGGCTGTTAGTTTAGTTCCTAAATAAAGGGTGTCTCTGTGTATTGTATTTGTAGGTATTTAAGATCATTAGTGTAGGGCGAATTATTGTAAGATTTTAACTATTAGGAGTAAGCAAGCCTCTCAAAAGCTTGTACTACATTTCTCATCTTTCCATTAATCTCGGTTTTCTTACCCTTTACTGTCCGTATTTTGCACTTTCAAACCTTCTCAATTCTATGACCATCTCAAATCATATCAATTGGTATCAGAGCCGACTCGGAGTGGCAACCTAGGTTAAGCCGACTCGGAGTGGCAACCTAGGTTAAGCCGACTCGGAGTCGCAACCTAGGTTAAGCCGACCGTGGCCAACTAGAAATGTTGGAAATCATGGGGGTTTGAATTTAGTGGAATGGATTTGATGCCATTACAAGGTTATGGAACTTTGTCCCACATCGGTTGTATGGGCAACCAATATAGGGTTTATAGGCTTAATGAGCTCTCTCAACTACTAGACTAGTCTTTTAGGTGGGTTATCTTGTTTATTCTCAAACAAAACTTCAGCAAATTTCAAGGTCACATAATGATATAATAATAAATGGAAACCTTTCGCGATATGCTTATTAAGCGAAAGAGAGAAAAAAAAGGGAACTTTACAAACTTACCATAGGTATGCCCAACTCTTTTAGGTCACTGTCACCTAATTGCTTCAGTGAATTCATGTCTATCTGTTCATCGCCAAAATTAAAAAAAATATATCAGCAAAAGAAATCCACACATTAAGAAATATAAAGGCTGAATAACCCATCATAAAAATCCTTTGCCGCATGCAAAGTCAAGCAGTACAGTATGACATATTACTTAAACAAAAACAAAGGATCAAGTACAGCGGCCAGCGGTGAAGGTGCACATTTATTATCTAAATTCTGCCTGCTTCTGATCGAATATGATATAATTCTCCAAACCCAAACACAAAGAACATGATTCAATGAGTAATTTTACTGTAGTCTATATAATCAAAACCCAAAGAACTATAGATTTTAGGACCTATCAAAATAAGGGACGTTAAATAATGCACTAATAATAATAAATAAAAAAAAAAAACAAGTCTTATATGAGAGGGTCCATACAATAATCCTATTTCTTTAATTGATCACTTTAAAATTGTAAATGATTACTTTAAAGTTACAAGTAATTACTTTAAAACTAAGAAAAGTGATTATTTTCAAATTGTAGGTGATCACTCCAAAGTTATAATTGGTCACTTTAAAATTGTAAGTAATCACTTTAAGATCATAAGTGATCAATTTAAAACTATGAAAAATGATCACTCTAAAACAGTACGTGACTACTTTATGGTAATAATTGGTCACTTTAAAATTTTATATGAGATTACTTTAAGGTTATAAAGGTCACTTTAAGATTGTAAGTGTATATTAGAGATGGTTTCATCGGGAAACCGTCTCACTGGAGAATGTGTTAGAAAAAATATTAAAATAAAAAGCACAAATTGTTAACAATTACAAAAGAGAAGAAAAAGTGCCTAGTAAAAAAAATGAAGCCAAGATAATGACTAAATACTCTTATGACTAGAGAAGCAGATCAGTCCGAGTAACAAACGATACTCTTATGACTAAATACTCTTAAAATTCTGCATTTCTGCTTAAATGCTAATAAGATGGATTGGAGAATTTATGAAATGATGACCGGGCAGACTTGCAAATAACCTAAAAGTACAAGAATATTTGTGTCGTGAAAGACTCCTTGAAGGGCGGCTATGTGGGTTGTACTCCTTATTTGGGTGCTAGCCTAGCAAAGTAGCACATTTCGAATGGCTATAAGTGGTTCTCCTTGCTGCTACAAGCGAGTTTGGCATCAGTCTTCGTAATTATATTTTCTGATTTAGTTAACTGCGAATAGATTTAATTAGAAAATTGTCCACTACATGCAAGGTATTGTGAAAAAAATCCAGCAGTGGTTGAACATCATTAAAAGCTCATATTATCACATCATTTGTAGAACTGGATTTAAAATGCTAACTTGGGTGGTGTATAAGGCTTCGTATAAAGTTTCAATGCTATGCAGGATTTTCAGTTATCATTCCTTGGTAAGGCTCCAGGAGGCACTTCACAGAAATTAGTTGCAATCATGCGTGTTTTAGTGTTTAGTTTTCGTGCAACTGATATTATCATTTCTTATATTTAAGAAAGAATAGGTATCACTCCTCCTATATCCTTGTGTGGAATCAACAAAGTCCAAATTACAGTCTTTCACAAGTGGAAAACACACCTCCTCAGCCTTGAAAGTGATGATATATTTTTCCAGCCCCAGAGACCGCAACCAACTTTCCACTGAGAGATGTTCATCACTCTGCAAAGGTTAAGATAAGAAATAACAAATATTAGAAAAACACAGCCATAAGTTTGAACAAGACGGCAGACGCTATCAAAATAGTGGAATATCCCAACATGGTAGCAACTAAAGACGGTCGTAGATGCAAGTAAGATAATAGAACAAAACAATCTGTCGGTTATCAGCAACATATAATCAAATCAAGATAACAAACAGGTCAAATACACCCCTCGGAAAGCACAATTGAAAAAAGAATTGTCAATCAAATTCTCCATAAGCTAGGCCATGACAAAAAAAATTCGATTACCACCCAAAAAGCTTTGACCAACCATTGATAGCTTCTACAATTACTACACATGAAATAATTAGAAAATGCACAGAATCACATTTGTTAAACAACGTTCCTTGCTATTTTCTCACAATGATTACCTTGAATCCATTCCAATGAGCACCCAAAAGGAGCATTAAATTCATTATTAAGCAATCAAACAAACCTACAACTATCAAAAAAGTTTGCATTATTCAGAATCATTTAACAGCATTTCAGACATTTAATCACGTACCATAAAACTCAGTAGTAAAGCCCCAGTGTCTCCGGCTAACAACAGAAGATATACAGCTCCATAAAATAAGGTATTTCAAAGGAAGTCAATGGAGAATGTGATACGTACCATAGATGGGATCTTACGAACAAGTCCACTTGCTTGTGGATAATGTGGAGGAAGCGGTACAGCAGACTTCACAGGACCAGAAGGTAGAGAAGATTTAGTGAGAAAGGGTGACGACATGACAGGTCTTGTTGGACTACTTCTAATGCATGAAGCTGGCCTCCCATCGCCATACACCCTGATTGACCTTCTCTGCAAATCTTCCCTACTTCTTTCTGGAGATATTCCCCGAGGGGCAGAAGAGCGATAAATCCTTTCCGGAGATCTCCGTCTCAAATTATCCAAAGTCCACGAAGAACAAGGTCGAGCAGGCTCCATCACAGACAAGTCACTTGGGTTTCTTGAGGAAGGATATCTCCCTAATATACTGATATCTCTCGATTCAAGTAAAGGTTGCCTTACTACACCAGCATCTCTAGATGGGACCGAAGAATGCCGTGTAGTGACAGTAGATTCAGGAGGACGCACTGCTTTGATGTTTACAGAAGTCATAGAGTTCCTACTCAACAGTTTATCACGGAGATCAATGTTTCCATGTGACTCACTATTCTGAGGTTTCCGAGACGTGCTTTTTTGCATCAATTTAAAACGAAGATCACCTTTATGAAGATGCATATCTTTCGTGTTCCAAAAGCAACATGGTCAGTAACAGGAAAATAAGCTCTATAATAGAGAAAAGTTCAACACTGCAATGCTCATAAAAAGCGAATTACCATTTATACTACTTGTGCCAAAACCCTCCCCACGTTGCCTGTGTAAGATAAACAGCGGATATTAAACGTTGGCAATCAAACTACAAACCCAATTATACTACCAACATTCTATAAATCCCTGTTTAAATATTTAACATTGTAGACGGTGCAACCGCTCAAAACCATATATGGACGAAAGCAACAAAAAATTTAAGCAATAGGATCTGTCCAACAACGGATGCCATAGCTAATCAAATGAGTTAATAGGAAACTAGGCAAGAGAACGCACCGCTTGTTGTTCGGATGATTTCTATCATCAAAATAAGCACCCAATCTATCTCTGACAGAACGTTTGCTTCCAGCCATTGGACCATCATTTCGGAAACCCTCATCTGATAATCCACCTGCCCTCTTCACCACCTACATTCAATAATCATTCACTCATCTTCATTAAACATAAGATAAATTATCCCTGTAAATACAACAGAGCGCACCACGTTCCACAAAGAGGAATCAGAATATACGCTAATTTCCATTTTCTTAAAAATTCTCTACCTCCTAAACGCCTTAAACCCATATATATCACATCTAGTTTAATTGATAACATTCCCAGGACGAAGTACTTCGATTCATAATGTAGTGCATCCACTCTATTATAATTATCAGGTCTTGCTTTCCAATCCCTCACTGAATTCAGTGCAAAATATCTTCCAATTACTGTATTCGTCAACAAATCCATCCTCTTTGTTTTCTTTTGATAACCCAAGCATTTCATTTCTCATTTTACAAGCAACATAACTTCCAAGAACTATTAGCAGCCAGCAGTAAAATATCCAAAATAATTATTTAATGACTTCATTTTTCCTTCAAAAATACTGAAGTCATAGCGTACTCATATAAAAATCAAGGCAAAAATAAATTATTACAATAAATAAGGGGAAAAACTATAACCCTAATTTTAAAGGTGGAGAAGAAAGTATACCCGACCACTACGACCAAGAGTAACCGTAAAACCAGGTCTCGAACTGTCAGACATCAGAAAAAACTCGTTGAAACCGAAATTGTTGTGCTATTGAATATTTGCGCTATCGGATTCGCGTAATTAGGGTTTGCGAATAAGTTGAACATGAACGTATTTGATTCACTTGAACTGTTGAGTCCTCTTCAAAGAATGTCGATTTCGAAATTAGGGTTTTAATTTTCCTTTTCTTTTTTCGATTTTTCTCTTTGTTTTTCTGAGAGGAAAAACGATTGTCGAAGTCCTGGAGGGAGGAGGTATTGAATGGGCTTCGATGGGCTTTGAATTTAAGTACTTGAGTCTTAAAATGCTAATCTTAATCTTAGGAATTGACAGTTGAAGCATTGGCATAAACAACATAAATTTAATTTCACAATTTTTTGTGCATTATTAGGGAAAATGTAGAATAAATGTAAGCAATAAGCTTTAATGGATTGGGTTGAGCCAGAGGTGTTCAATAGGCCGGATCGGGTCGGGGCGGGTTAAAATTTAAATGGGCCGGGGCGGGGGGGTCATGTTAAATGTTAAACGGGCCGGGCCGGGTTAAGCCCGTTTAAATACGACCCACTTTGACCCATTTTTAAAAAGTTCATAAAATAGTTTTTTATTATACTTTATGACCCGTTAGGTCAATTCAAGTATTCAACTATAAATATAACAATCACATATAAAAATATTTTAAAAAAAATATGGTAAAATATTCTTTACAACCTATTAATATAATTTTCCGACCCGGCCCGACCCGACCCTTTACACAAAGGCCCGTAAATGACCCGCCCCTTTATTGACCCGACCCGCTAATGACCCATTAAAATGTGACCCGACCCTTGACCTATTGGGTCAACCCGCCCCGTTAAACACCTCTAGTCTAAAAGACGTATATCAAAAAAACGGTCTCTCAGGAGATTAGTTGCATAAATTTTAAATAGGATGTTAAACGCAAGCCTTTTGAATAAGGTGAAATTGGAATTTTTAATTCTTAGAATAAACATTTTAATTCTTAAAATAAACATAATATATTTATGACTTGAAATAAGCCATTCTTTATAGTATGGCGCATAACTTAAGTTGTTTAGAAGGAGGAAGTTAATGTTTGAAATTGACGTTTAAAAACTTAAAATGAGCATTTTGAGTTTTGATATCAGTATCTTAAAGTTTGAAGATTATATGTTAAAAAATTAATTGATTGGCCTTACGGTCACATACATGCGATGGTCACATACATGCGATGGTCACACAGATGACTGCATGTCAAATTAAAAATGGACTTTTTAAGATTGAGAGATGGGACTTATTTTATCAGGGGTTTAACGGTTAAGTCCATTTGGCTCAAGACGTTGGACAAATGATGGTCACCCATTGGTTGTTAGTTAAAAGATTGGTCTTTTGGTTGACTTTTAGCTTATGATTTCTAACTCCTCAAATAGCTAAACACGTGTTTGGTATGGCTTATTATAGCTTTTTTATCAGCTTTTGGCTTTTTGGCCTACTTTCTCTCTAATAAATAACCAATAATAAATAAACAATTTATACCCGATATTTGTGTAATAGCTAGACAAAATAACTAGTTTAAACATCCTCAAATTTTGATTTTTTTTTTGGCACAATTTCACACATAAGTTTCAATTCTTGTCCACTTGAGCTAAATTAGTTTGTAAAATGAAATACAATGATGTGTTAGTATTGAATAGTGTTCAACGACGAAGCTAGAGTTTGATAAAATGAAAATAAAATATTCAATTCATTGGATTAGAATAGTAATGATTTACTAATTTTTGTGTAGGAATATGGACGTGTTATGACTGACAAGGAAAAGTTGAGCACAAGAATTACAATTTAATATCACAATAAAAAACCAATTCAATTAAAACATAATTAAAGCCTAAAATATATCATATATCTATATTATATTAGCTTCAACTTGTACGCAATTTCTTTAAAATATTTTAAAATTGGCAAGTCCTAACTAATAGAATAATGAAATAGAATATTATGTATATCTTGTAAATCTTTTATAATTAGGTAACTAAATATCTACATAATAATTACCAAAATATAAAAATGATTTTTGTTGCCTATCATTAATGATTCTTTAAGAATAAATACACCAAGTAAATTAATGTTTTAGGGAACTAAATATCTACAAAATAATTACCAAAATATAAAAGATTTACAAGATATACAAAATCTTTTATTTCATTATTCTATTACGAACTAATAACAGCATATAATCATATACTTCCTCTGTTCCATAATACTTACTACATTTTCCATTTTGAGAAATTTCATATTACTTGCTACATTTCCTTTTTAGTAAAAAACCAATCATTTAAAGTTATACCTACTCCTATTTTTATCCTACTCTATATCTAATTACTCCTATTTTTTCTTTTTCATTTTTCAACAACTAATATTAAAAAATTCCAAAAATGCAACTTTTCACCTATTACTCAACATTGCACAGTAACTTCTTAATCTTTGTGCCCATGCAATGGTACTAGCAAGTAAATCAGAACGGAGGAAGTATATGTTACGTTGCATATATTTTATATATAATTTATTTATATTTTATACTCCTAGATGGTAAAATGTGAAAAAAAAGGGTATAACTAATGATTTAATATTTAATAATTAAACAATATCAAAAAGTCAACCAAGTTTTGTGTATGACATATGGTTAGATGCTTTTGGAAAATAGAAACAAAGTAGGCAACTATATATGTCTGGCTATAATAATAGACTTTATTGTTCAAGATTAAGTTTACACAATTAGATGTGATATTAGTGCATTACAAGAGTAACTTTATCTAGAAAGTGATAAGTATAAACTAATAATAACCCATATTATACAATGACATAATAATATTGACCACATTTTATGTGATTTAAAATAGTGGGTATCAATTTAAGATCTAGGATGTCTTTCAAATATTTTTTAAGTTCAATTTATTCTTTTGTGTGTTGTAATTATATAAATTTTGTTTTTTAATATTGGCTTAGGTATTCAGGTTTGTTGATGTTCTTGTAGGTGGTAATAATTGAATTTAAATTACAAGAGTGAAAAGAAAAAATTTTCAATTAATAAGTCAAAAATTTATTATTAGTATTGATTTCAACATGCAATATTGCATATATTAATTTGTTTGTAATTACTATAAAATGCACGTAAAAGAAAATATATTTATATATATATATATGATCCCTATATGTTGAATCTAATAATGGTTATGTTTATTAAAAAAGGAAATTTAACTTTAATATTAAGTTGAATTATAATTTTTTATTATTATTATAAGGTAGCCTGAGAAATATTAAAATCAAATCCAAAACCTTATTTGAAGAGTAATACTTATAATCTGCTTGATACAAAACTTGATTATCCTCCTTAATAATCAATACAATTTCATAATTATATAACTATTAAAGAGCTAATTAAAATTGTCACATGAGTTAATTAAAGAGTATTTTTACCATCAATTAGGAATTAATAAATAAATAAATTACACGTACACATTAGTATTGAACTGTACTTCTAAGAGCATTACGCTCTCCTATAAATATGCTCGTTGCCAATTATATTCCTTTCTGTTTTTATTTATTACCAATTTACCATGATAAGTTTTGTCGAATTACTAAACGGGGCGCTAAGACATAATCTTAATTCTTATGGCATAGTGACATGGTTGCAAACTATTAACCAACTTACACAACATTTTAGAAAACTCTTTTTTCTTGATTATTTTGTTTTTATTTTTGATTTTCTAATTTATTTTGCTATATTAGTAAAAAGTTTGCATATAAAATTAAGTCTTATCTTATAATCTTTTATTACCTTACCTCAAAAGCCTAAAATGTCATTCTTGACTTTCTTTTATTACAACTTATAGTCTAGGTCTAAGGAAGCAGAAATAAAACTCACAATCTTATCTGAGAAAAATGATACCTTAACTGAGACAATATGTCCATTCTGATATACAAAATTGATCATGCATGCATGCCTACATTCATATACTACTCATTTCACTCACTTATTTGTTATCTATTTCAACTATTAAACTCTCTCTTTAAAACCAAAACTTAAAACACTATACCCCAAATTCAAATAAAAATAACATACTTAGCAGAAAAAAACCATTGTGACTCTTCATTTAAAGTGGAATATTTAATTTAGTGCCAGGTATGAGGAGGGTCTGTGTTGCATCTATACTTCTAGCCCAAAGGGCTCTTATATGAGGAGACGTGTTAGAGAATATAACATATCCTGGGGCCTCAGCCATCAGCTTAAGCTTTTGGTTGAGTTGGTTCATTAACAAAAACTACAAAATTCAAAGAGCTAGACGGATGAATTATGATTTATGAATATATAGAAACATTATAGTAGCACTAGAAAAAGTGAATGAACAAAGGCAAAGTGTTAAATTAGGCTGGACTTATTGTGAATGCCAGGCTGTCAGCACAATAAACGGGAACACGAGGTGCACACACTTCATAAGCTAAGGAGATATATGTTATCCCAAAACCATATGGCAATGGGAAGAAGGTCTCTAATAGCTTATAAACTGTGCACATCATTTTCAATTTGTCGATGTGGGACAACTCATCCCAACACAAAGCTAAGGCCAAATCTCTTGAAGGACTAAACACCAATATAATTACCTAGATTGAAGTCAAGAAATAGTACTAGTATGATTTAGAAAAGCACAAATAGAAGCATGAAAAGACAAGAATTACAACTCTAAACTCAAAAGAGAGATTTAAATTGATAACTTTATCCTGAATATGTCAGCCATGAATTTGAATCATCAAAAACTTTAAACAAACCACGATGCTTATATATCATGATCGTACTACAACACATTTACTTTTATGCAACAAAAAGCTATTCTCTTAGATTATTCATGTGAAATAAATTTGTCCCTTTTTCCTCTCTTTTTCTTTTTACACCCATCAATGACACCTTCAGCCTTCAAGGAGACAATATACATGGAAACCATAATTTCATTCTATTACATCATGTCAAATCAAACCATACACTATATAATAAATACAAAACCCTAACCAAACAAAAAATAACCAATATTTTTTCTGATTTAATTGTAACGGTAATTTACAGTACATACATATATATGTACTGTTGGACGTCCATACAAAATATAAGTCAATAATTACGACTATTGTAGCAATCGATCGCTATATATATATATATTCTTCTTTTATATTAAATTTGTTACATTTATATTTTAATTTGAAAGTTTTTTTTATTACAAATATATAGCAATTTTAATAAAACGAAGAGAGTAGTTGAAAGTTAATTTGACAAAATATAAGTTAATTATTAGAAGTACTCTAGAAGTCTAGAACAAGAATATAACAAATAAATAGATGGACAAAATTAAATATATATACTTATTGTCCTTTTCATATTTCACATAAATAGAAATATCACACCTTTCTTATCATTACAAACAAAGATTTACTAGTTTAGGAAAATAAATATTTATTATTGTCTTTTCAAAATCATTCATACAAATAGAAAACCATATGATCAATCTGCATGCATCCTAGCTACAAACTTGCACCTATTAAATACACCAAACGTACGTACTATTACAACAATATTCTTCATGATCATAATGATCTACCAACCAAAATCATAAAAAGACATATTTTTAAAAAAAAAAAACTAATGTTATTTAAATTCAAATTAAATATAGGAAATCTCAATTTTAAAAATTATGTTACATACAATACAATATTTTGCTAGATCTAACACAGAAAAATTCGGACCGTGATGCTTCAATTCCCCAACGTTATAGATCTCATAGAAGATCAATGAAGAAACAAATTCATATTCTTTTCAACCAATCAAGCAAAAGCCTTACCAGGAAAAGAATTAGCTATCTAGCTATAGCTAGGGTTTATAAGAGCGACAAATTAGCTCAGTTGATTAGAGCATCTAATCTGCATCTCTCCGGATTCCAGGATCTTGGTCATCAGATCGAGTCTCATCTTATCATCTTTGTGGCTCTCTATATAGAGAGCGACAAATAAAAAAGTTGATAAGCGGATATATATCTCTCGATTCCAGAATCTAGCTAGGTTATGAGATCGAGTCTCATATATTTTATGATCTTTGTGGCTCTCTATACACCAAAAAAGTTATAGCTAGCTAGGGTTTCTTCTTTGTCTTGGATGAGAAGGAAATTAAACATAACTTTTCTTAATGATCTTCAAATAGTATATAAAAATTTCTTCCTCTTTTTCTTCCTAGTACTTGTAGTTGTTAATGAAGTAAACAAGGATAGATAAAAAGAGAGTTGACAAAAGAAAAAAGGAAGAGAAGGGTATAATGATGAGATAAACAAGAAGGAAGAAGACATGATGATTAATAGGTGCAGAAGAATGTGTTTGTTGTAATGATCTTTGATGGTGATGATGAGGGTTTTGAAATTAAAGAGAGTTGAAAAATGGAAAAAGAGATATATGAAAATTTATACCAAAGTATTGCGTGCCTATATAGCTATATATTATCTCTATTAGAGTGAATTGAAAGATAAAAAGAAAAAAAAAGAAAAAGAAAAAGGAGGGTGTTGGGTTGAAAACTTGAAATCCTTATTAGATGGGGCAAATTGGACATAATCATCATCTTGGGTACACCAACCTTATTTATCATTTTGTCTAGCCATATCCATGTTAGCTAGCTTTATTAAAAAATATTTTATAAAGTGATTTAAAATAGCTTAAGAATTATAGTAAATATTCTAGCTAGTGATATATTGAAGAAATCATAATAATAAGTCATTTGGAAAACGAAGAAATTATTAATTATTTATTAATATTTTTCTCCATTTCACATTTGTCATAATAAAAAGATTAGAACTGTGATAAGGTAGCAATTTCATAAGATAAAAAAATAGTGGTAGATAATAAAAAAAGTATATAATAACATATTTCTAGTTGTGATCATAAATTTTAATATGGTATTAGAAGTTTATATGACGAAAAAATCAGATTGTAAATCCCATTCATTCTTTATTTAAGTAAAATATTTAGTGTCCTTTTCAAAAAACCGATTGTACATATGAGGCTAGTAGTTGTTATATTTCCATGCGGTCCAATTTATAATATGTTCAACACACTTTTATGTTTCTCTCACATGCTAGCTAGTCAAAAGTAGACAAAAAAATTGAGTCGTATGAAACTGTCGTAGTTAGAAGTTACAATCTGATTTTATGACTCATATTGATCTCAAACCCCGATCTTGAGAACGGGACGGATAGAACTCATTGCTACATAGAAGTTAGAAGTTAGAACTATTGAAGTGTGAAGCGTGAATAAATAAACTTTGTTCTACTTAGCTTGTTTTGGTCGTTAGATAGTGTAATTTGGAGAATTGCTCTTACCATAAGCGAAATTGGTGTTGGTAGTCAAGGCAACTATTAATAGATTTTGAAGTTTTCATAGGTACCAAATGCCATGTGTCCATGTTTATCTAGACACAAATTAAGTTGAAATAATGGTTAAGTCAAAAGATTAGACATTGTATTAAGGTTTTGAATACACAATTTGCATGTATCGTATGATTTGTGTGTCAAATAATATCCTGCATCCGTTCATATTGACTAGGGTATGATTTGTGCATGTGTCTTTCAATATATAATCTAACTTAATTTACCTAATTTTTTTTATTTATGTGAAGTTGCAGCTTGCAGTCATAGGGCCGGCCCTAAGCAAGGGCAAGGCGTGCCTACGCCTAGTGCCCCCCATAAATTTTAGTTTTCAATTAGTGCTAAGGTTTGAACTTTTTTATATATACAATAGTTTCAGGGTCCATAAATACTCTTTAGCCCCGGACCCCTAAAAACCTAGGACCGACCTTGACTTGAGATTAAATAAAAAAATAATGTCTTTATCAATTTTAAGTGTATAACAAGAGTATAGTTGCATTTATTCAACCCCAAACACTACCTAAATGGGAGCCACTTAAATGCATTGAGTCAATGAAATATTGTTGTGGTGTAATAACCTTAATATATTAACCTTTCGTATTTCTTGAATTAGCTTAGTTAAAGCGTAGGAAAAATAAGTGGGAAAGAGTGTTAAATATATTTTTTCCACAATTTTTACCTCTAAATTTTTATGTAAAAAGGAATTAATAAGTGAAATTTTAACTCTTTGAAAGTTGCTCCAACCGCTGTTATGGATATACCAATAATATCATAATAATAGGCTTATTCCACAACAAAATCGTAAAATATATTTCGTTTTATATGAATTTGCTCATGCAAATAACACATTATATATTATATATAATAAAAAATAAATTATGTTATTATAGTCATAAATTCACAATGAATTAGAAAATACTCCACAAGATATATACTCCTATTTAATTTATTTCTTAGATAACCTAAAAGGTAATATAAAAATTGTACTAATAATTCTTATAATTTAGCGATTTCTTCTAGAAAAATGAAGTATATGTATTATACCACTACAAGTCACAAGGGTAAAAAAAATTTTCCAAAACAAAAAGTCAAAGTTAATTAGAAAATCTGTTGCTTAATTTTGGCTATTGTTGTGTCCATGGCCGCCAGCCCATAGATCCATTTTCTCATCGTACACACCATCTTCTAATTTTATGAGCTATCATTGGCCTATCATATTTCCAACTAGTACCATTCTGCTATATACTGTTCCTACATGGCTACATCATCCCAAAATAATTCTGAAAATAGTTAAATATATCTTATTCATGGAGAATGAAACATTTGTTTTTTAACACTATTTACTTATTACTCTTAATTTGTATTTTATTTCTAATCTATAGATTAGAACATAGTCAAGTGAAATCTTATTTGATTCGTTTCAGTGCAAAGATTATTAATATTTATTTTTTTATAATTTTTCGTTATGTATAATAAGTAATATTAAGCATTGAATAAGTGAATTGGATAGTGTAAAAAAACAAATGTCTCATTCTCTATGAATAGGACGGAGTAATTATTATTGAAGCTTCAAGAGATATATTATGTATCTGATCACGCTTTCTTATACAACAAAAATATGACATTTTTATGACCAAAAAAAACATAAGGGTTCTAATTTAAATCAAAAAAATTCAGCATATATATTTTTCTTATACAACAAACTCTTCTAAATTTAGAAAATCAATAATTTTTTACTTTTTTTTGAGTAAATAATTTTTTACTTTTTCGTACAACAAATTTTTGAAGTTTAAAAATAAGCTTAGGATAGTTCGTTTTTTTAATAGGATAATTAATTAATTGAACGTTAATTTGCACCAAAAATGATTGACATATATGGAGTAGTAATATTAACATGTGGGCATACAATTTCCTTTGAGAAATTAATTTATTTATTTGTTGTAATTGGTATGTCAACGTCAACTCTATTTTTTTTATAAATAATAAAAAAAAAAAGAAAGAAAAAGGCAGATCTGTTAACATCATTTCATGTTTGATTCGATTAAATGGAAATCATAGCTTTTATTTTTAATTTTGCAACAAAGGTAATTTGGAAATTGTCGTTTACGTTGAAAATTATTCTCAAGAATCTTAATTTCTGTCAACTGGACGACTAGATACAATTCAGAAACCCATTTAGCAGTGTCTATTAACATATTTCATTGCTTCAATCACATAAAGTCCTTCGTCTAAGAATCAATAACAGTATTAATACCTGTATCTTAAAATTAATTATTTTGAATTAGTCTACCTCCCATCATTGTTTTTAATATAAGCCCACTATAATATACTCCCTCCGGTCCAGTTTACTAGTCCCATTTGACTGGGCACGGATTTTAAGATAGTAGTGGGGTCCATGTAAAAGGTGGTAGTTGGATATTTTAATTGATTAAATTAATTGTAAAGGTGGTAGTTGGGTATTGGGAATTGGAAAAGTGAGGGTATTTAGGTAAAAAAAGGATATCCAAAAAAGGAAATGGGACAAGTAAAGAGGAATTGCCAAAAAAGGAAATGGGACTAGTAAACTGGACCGGAGGGAGTAATTTACTAGGATATATTTAGCGACATTTATTTTAAATGTCACTATTTCAAATTGGTAATAGTATATATAGAGGATTTAGTGACATTTATCAGACCTTTTAATTTAGCAGCATCTTAAAAAATCACACAAAAGCTTTTTGCGACATAGAATTTAGTGACATTTCTGACAAATGCCACAATAAACTATAGTAACAATTACATATGCCACCAAAGACCAAATAAAGTGTCGCCAAATAATATAATTACTAATTTCATTAGTACTAATTAATTATATTTAGTCTTTGACAGGAACAATTTTAAATATAAAAAAAAATCGATGAGCCTCGCATAAAAGCAAAGGTCACAAGACTTCGTAATGGCAAGTTTCTTGTTCAAAATAGGAGGATCCACTCATAATAATCATCTTTATAATTTAACTATTTGTACGACTAATTTGTTCGGTTTATTTGTTATTATCACAATAATGAGTAGTAGTAATTAACTATTTAAAGAATGTGTATAACCTGTTAAATATAGTATCAATTTGAAAGATAATGAATTTTTTTGGTTTATTTGTTATTATCATATTAATGGGAATTTAAATTTGTGAAGAAGTCAATATTTCTTTGAAACGCAAGAACTAACTAACCATTTTTTCATAGTCATGTAGCAATTTCTTTGTTATTTATCAATTTTCTTTACCGATCAAACAAATAATATAATCAAATATCAGAAACATTAACAAGTAATAAAATACAACTCTTTAAATCATATGTCCTCCGTTTCCAAATGTTCTTCCTATTTACTTTTTGTACAACTTTTAAAGTAAATTTAAAGCTTTAAAATCTATATATACGCATTATAAAAAATTATTAAAAAATACTCCCTCCGTTTCCTAATGTTTTTCTCATTTAGAATATTCTACTTTGGAAAGAGAAATTTGATTAAGATTTTTAAGACATATATATAGATGATAAAATATATTCATGTGAGATCTCGTTAGATTCGTCTTAATGTATACTTTTTTATTATATATTTTTTATAATTTTTTATGATGTGTATTTAGAGATATTTAAGCTTGAAATTTACTTTGAAAACTGTGTAAAAAATATGAGAAGAATATTTGGAAATGGAGGGAGTATATAATAGAGAAGTATACATTAAGACAATCTAACGAGATCTCATATGAATATATTTTATCATCTATATATGTCTTAAAAATCTTAATCAAATTTCTCTTTCCAATCCAAAATAGAATATTCTAAACGGAAAGAACATTAAAATCAGATTGATTATAAACTACCACAATGAAAACGAAATGACTCATTAAGTTAATTGTGTTTGGGGTGCTTTTGAAGATTATTAATACAAATAGAATTGTAGTTATTGGCGGGCAAGTATGGGCAAAGTCCAAAATTCATGTCAATTTCGTAATCTTATATGTGCTTTATTTTTGGATATTTAGTGAGTATTATAAATTATTAATTGGCTTTTTGCTGTTTTGTTTTTGCTAAACATTAAAAGTTGGTCATTACTATTATTGTTATGTTGGCTCCAATTTGGTTGTTGACTACTTAATTAGAGATGTTTAGAAAAAAGCTAGAATGGGATCAACAAGAAATTTTACAAAGATAAGTTTACTTTTAAGTCATGTCTCTAAAATATATAATTGATTTCATCTAATTAAATAACTAAACTAATCTAAATTTAAGATGAATTGTGAATTGCAATCTTAAAGTTTAGCACTTTTTTCGAATTATAGTCTTAATATTTATTTTTTGCGAATAAGTACACTCACACAGAATCAAGTTAAAGTCTATAGTAAATCACATAATTCCAACCATTTTTGGTTGTAGGAATTTAAGGTTTAGTGCATGGTTGGAATTCTGTGATTTGTCTTGAATGCGGTAGACTTTGATACTTCAGTGGTTATAAATTCACAAAAGGCCAAAATATTAAGGCTGTAATTCGCAAGTTATTCCTAAATTTAATATGTGAGAGTGAAGTTAGACGTAAGATTAAATAGGGGTAAAAGACAATCAACGTACATATTTGTCAATGAAATTCATCACGTAATAGAAAATAGTTAATTAATACGTGTTTGATCAGTGATATTAAAAGGTATTAGTGTTACATAACAAAACTATTAGCGTACGTAGGCAAAATTGTGTAGCATATGGAAATAAATTTTGTGAAAAAAATTTCTATGCTAACAAAGCTCTCATTCTCACTTATATTTCTTTTCATAACAATATTTCATTATCACCTACTACGTACACATTTTCAATCGGTAATGTATGAAAATAAATATTGTCAAAAAAAGTTATTAGCGTATGTAGGGCAAGCTTGGCCATGAATATAATTGTTAAACAAATAATTTTGCTTGTTAATGTACATTAGATTTTGATTAAATAACAACAAATATTAAAAAGAATTCCGAAGAGAAGAATCTACTATGGAAGAGCAACCATGGATCATCATTATTAGCAAAAGCAAAGTACTAATCCAAGCATAAATCTATTGGGAATACAAAGATACTTATTGGGAAGATTTAAAGAATCAAATATTAATTACCTTTTTATCAAAATTTCTATAAGTTCAAGAAAACTTGGGCATTTAAAAGTACAATTTACACCATTTTTAGCTATGATTTTACTCCAAACTTTATCTTACGTTTGACCTTGACAAAGCTTACCATTTAACAAGAAAAAGCTGCATTTTATTTAATTTTTAAAATAAAAGGTAAAGGCCACTCATAGTGTCCCGCACAAGGTAGGGTCTGGGGGTTTCATTTTTCTGATAGACGCGGACAAATCATACCCATTTCCCCAAGGAGGGAGTATAGAGATGTGCAGTCAAGAACCCCCAACGTAACTGATACTTGTGCCCAGTAAGGGTCGAACCTTAAAATTTCTGCTTCACATGCAGATATTCTATCCATTGAACTACAAGCGCGTTTGGTTAATTTTTTAAATAGTTATTTAATTAAAAAATCTTCTTTTTCTTTATCTTTTCATAAGGATCAAAATCGTGAAGTAATGATTTCATCTTAAAAGGATAATTTACTAGAAGAATTTATTGTAAGAGCGTAATCTTCTTTTAGCAAAATCAAAAAAGTTTTTGAGGATACCTTTAACTATTTTGATTCTTCTAGGAGCAAGCCCAAAGTTCAATACAAGAAAAACACAATAAAAAGCTATAGTATGTTTTTTAGCCTATGGAGAAAAGAAAACACATAAAAAGCACTAGAAAAAGAGGTAAACTAAAAAGATAAAAGAAAAAACAATACTTTTCTTTTCCTAAAATTATGTATGAAACCCTTTAATCGAGAGACACAGTCAAATAAATTATCAATACAAGTTAAAGGAACTTTCCGATATCCCGCACAAGGCAGGGTCAAATAAATTATCAATATATATTATAAAAAATATAAATTCCTTGTTGTCATCTCACTGAGAGAAAATCTCTCACAAAGAATATATTTTTCTTTCTAAAATTATTTTCAACTCCTATTTTTGTAGAGTTACAAGCCTAGCTAATATAATGTGATTCAAATTAAGTTGTTTTTTGAGTTTCTCATTTTTGGTTGTTATGTCAAATTCTATTTCATTAGTAAAATTACATATCATTGTCTTAATCTTAAAAGATTAAAATCTACTATATATAAATCAATATTCAATATATCAGTTTTAATGACTGTTTACATAAATTGTTGTTATGTAGTAATTAAATATATATCATATAACAAAATATTTTCTTGAGAATGGTCTTATTTTATGTTTTTCTTGATAAAAACTCTTATTTAGTTCAAATTTTCTTGAGAATTTGTGTTATCCTTGTTGATTGTTACATTTACTTTGATAGACTTCTAAATTTGACAATAATCAGTATTATATCTCTTAATTTTTTACTTATAAACATGTATCCACTATTTGTTTCTCTATACATTTTTTTCAAAATATTTTGTAAAAATCAATGGAGACATATGTGATATGACCCAATTTAAAAACAAATTGAACAACCCTCTCAAAATTGACCCAATTTTCTCACATAGACCGTCTCAGTGTGAGAGAATCCTATAACAAACCATGCCCAACTATTATAATTGTCATCCATTTTATAGTAACAGTCTCATGGTGAAACGACCTTAAAACAAAAGGCTCATAATATAAAAGTTTCTATCATTAGGATATTTAATCAAAGTATGAGACATGTCTCACAATGAGACCTTCTCATGCAAGAATTTGTGAACTAATCTCACCATGAGATGATCTCTAACAAGAGACCACAATTCATCATCATACCCAGCGTATCCTGCCCATAATAAACAATGGCCAGAGTCTGAGAAGGGAAGGATGACGACAACTCATACCCATAAAGGAGAGCACGGCCAAAGAGTCCCCGACTCGAGAAAGAATAAGAACAAGAGACCACAGTTGCTCCTTTTTTTTTCTTCATATTTTTTCAAAAACACAAATTCTTGTGAAAGATGGTTTCTTTGAGAGACCATCTCTAATTGGGCTGGCTCATCAGGGAAAATATAGAGTAAACAGCTACTCTTGTGAGAGACCGTCTTTCAAAGAGACGACCTCAAAACAAAAGGCCCATGTTTATATTTTCTCTCTAATTTGTATTAATTGGGCTATTTAGCCCATATATCTAATGCGTCTATAGGAATGACTGTCTCTCACAACAATTTATGTAGAGTAAATATAGGCAATAAGCTTTAATAGATTGGGCCTGAGAGACATCTCTTAGAAAAACCACAAAATCTCACAAGAGACGGTTTATAGGATAGACCACAAAATTGGGCCAACCCATTTCCCTTAACTGGTTTTTTTAATTATAATATCAATTATATTATGTTATAATCTTAAATGTAAGGTATTATAACCTCGAATATACTATTCTATAACTCCAAATATAAGTTATTATAACCCCAAATAATTTATTATAACCTCAAATATACTATGTTATATTTTGGGCTGGGCTTCATAGATTCCGTCTATAGAATAGACCGTCTCCAAATATAAGGGCCTGTTCTCTACGTCTGATCTGATTGAATAAGGTCTGAATTTACTAAGGTCTGATCTGATCTGATCTGATCTGGTCTGATCTGGTCTGATTCAGTCTGAGCTGATCTGAATCTTTCTGATCTGGTCTGATCTGATCTGGTCTGGTCTGATCTGATCTGGTCTGGTCTGATCTGATCTGGTCTGATCTGATCTGATCTGATTTGATTTCATAAAGTTATTATTATTATTATTATTATTATTATTATTATTATTATTATTTTTCATTTTTATTATTTTATATGATTTTCATTATTGTTATTATTGATTACTTTTATATAATAAGAATAATAATAATAATAATAAGAATAATAATAATAATAATTATTATTATTATTATTATTATTATTTTATTATTATTATTATTTATATTATTAGTACTTATTACTATTAGTATCTAATTAAGAATTAATTAATAAATACTAATATTATTTAATTAATTAATTAAAAAAATAAATTAATAATAATGTCATTAACATTATTATAATTATTAAATAGTCATTTATATTATTATTAATCTAATTAATTAATTAATATTTTAATTAAAAAAAAATTATATAATAATGTTATTACATTACTTAAATATATTAGTACAATTATTATTTGTATATTCATTTATTAATTATTCTATTAATTTAATTAATTATTTAATTATATTAGTATAAAGTAATAAGTAATAAGTATAATAATAAATATAATAATAATAATAATAATAAATTATAATAATAATATTCATATAATAATAATAATAATAATAATAATAATAATAATAATAATAATAATAATATAATAATAATAACAATAATAATAATAATAATAATAATAATAATAATAATATAATAATAATAATATTATAATAATAATATTAATAATAATAATAATATATATTATTAATAATAATAATAATAATTATTATTTTTATTATTATTATTATTATATTATAATAATAATAATAATAATATTTATTATTATTATTAATACTAATAATAATAATAATATTAATAATATTAATAATAATAACAATAATAATAATAATAATAATAATAATAATAATAATAATAATAATAATAAATAATGGAATGGTTTGATATGATCTGATCTGGTCTGGTCTGGTCTGATCTGATCTGATCTGGTCTGATCTGGTCTGATCTGATCTGGTCTGGTCTGGTCTGATCTGAAACTTTCTGATCTGATCTGAATAGATCTGATCTAATCCGATCTGATCTGGTCTGATCTGATCTGATTCCAATAAGAATAAGTAATAAGTCAAAAAAATAAGTTGAAGAGAATACCTTCTTACTGTAGAAAAACACGGTTCATGATCCAGCGCATGAGTTTATTTTGGGCCAGGCTAACACTCTTTATTCTTGCATTTGTGGCCCAACGTCAAACCCCTCTGATTCCCGCCAGCGGCGAAACACTCACTTGCAAGATGCACTTCGTCTTTCTCCGATCCGAATTCTAAATGGATTATTATATCTTCAACGATTCTCAAACTTCTTTATCAAATCTTCATGATCGACATGTAAGTTTATAATTCTTCAAATCTTTGCATAATTATGATATTTACGCAACAATTGTCCTCATATATGAAATTTTCATTGTTTATTTGTTCAATTACGATGTGAATTATTTTTTGCGTTGCTTGTAGGGCATGAATTTTGGTAATTTCATGTCTTGAATCGATGTTTGAAACTTTTTGATTAGTTTGTAATGTGTATAGGGTTTCTGGAGTTATTAACCCTAAAATTAAGGTTTACCAATTTGTTCCCCTAATAAATTTTGTTTATCAATTTTATTTTATGCTTGAATTAAGGTTCATCAATTTTGTTTCTCTAATCAATGAATGTATGGTAATGTGTAAAGTAATTTCATTTTTCTGGATTATTAACCCTAATATATGTGAGATATGTTACCTAGTCGCCCTTTATTTTTTCTTTATCAGAATTCAGAACTTTCAGAATATATTGGCTGTATTAAACTTGTCGACCATGGGTGAACTTGGTTTAATGATTAAGACCACATTGATCGAGACTAAAGATATGATGAGAATGATAAAATTATATTGTACTTTTCAATTTTTTTGAGACAAATCAATGAGTACTTATAAAATGGCATTAGAAGCTTAAGTCTGGGTTTCGAGTTTCACACTTTTATTTTTTTCAAGTAAAATATTTATCTTTAAATCAAAAGAAAATTATAAATCCTCAAAATGGAGGAGACTTGTAGTGAAGATTGAATCTTATAGATATATTGTATATACATATAATATATACTCTATCACCTCCTTCACATGAGAGCTCGCTGGGATAGAAGTGAAGATTTAAACAAATCTTGCTCAAGCATGACGCTAAAAATATTTCACTTAGAAGAGCCTAAGAGGGTGGATGCGACTCAAAATTACGACCCATGCAATGTATGTTTATAATATTTCCATGGTTCAATTTTATTATAGGAATTGTAATCTATAAAAAATAAATTAATAAAATTTTGCACGGAGTTTGTACCAAGCTCAGTTGCAAAATGGTCCAAGTTTTTTAATATAAAAAATTAGTACATTTCTAATTTGCTGACTGCATTTTGGATCTGCTGATGATTTCATGTGCTATGTCAGCTAGCACACAACACTTTTGGCTGCTCTATATGATCTCATCGTGTATTTTGAGCATAGAGCGTTTCTTTAAGATAATTTAGTTTTTTTATTTATGAAGATAAAGGAAGGTTTATCAAGCCAATATTTTTTTTGATTACGATTCAGGCTAGAATAAAGTTGAATGATTTGATTGAAATTTTTTTTTAGCAAACCGCACTTTTGGTACTGCCTAAATTTGTTGTGAGTGACTGCAAAATTGTGGCCTTGTGGGTAAATTACATACAGTTCTTGTTCATGTGAAGTTGCAAATTATGTTTGCTAATGAATAGTGAGTCTGAACCGACCTATTTGTCATCTTCCGACCCCTCATACTTGCTTAGTTGGGATGGGAGCTGCTTATGACATTAGGACAAGAGAAGTAGTATTCAATCTCAACGCCTCTAGGAGAAGCCAGTGAGACAATCCCATACTTAACCTCATTTTGCTATTTTTTTTTGCCTTTTGTAGACTGTATTTCTTATCGTGATCTTGCAATGTTACTACAAGATTTAATTATTGAAGATTTGCCATACATCCCATTTATTTTTATTAGAGTGTAGTAATCTGGATTCAGAGGATTCTGGTGTCAAAAGTATGATTGCAGAACCTTCTTCTGGTTTGGCTTTTTACCTTCCTTCTTTGTTTATTTTAACATTAAGATAGAGTGAATCAGCTTGGAAGGTGCTTGTCTTACTTTATTCTCCATTAAGGAGAATCCAGGACAATCTTGAACTAAGAAAAGATATTACCTTAAACAATGAGGCCAAATCAAATAAAAAACTGCTCTCTTGTCTCCTTAGGTCATATCTTTGTGAGCCAATGAATCAGAAAAGTAGGAAGGAATAAATTAAATATACTGGGTTACAGGACTAAGAAATGACTTTTACCTACCTTCTATGCTGGCTGTGCTTAATTTAATAAATTAAATGTTTTGAGTACTAATTTTGCATTTAGCTCCTTACAGATATTTAGAAGAGCCGTGCCTTTTTTCTGTGTTGTGCTATAGCACATATTGCAAAAGCTAAAATATGGTCATGGTTACAAATTGTGACTGCGGTCAAAGTCATAAAATCACTTATCATGGCCTATATTGCAATCGTGATAGCTTAAAATTGTTTTACAATGCGGTATAAGTACAGTGGTGCGACTAATATTTTGTGGCATGGTGTAGCTTTGAAATTTTTGTATGATTGAAAATGAAAAGGACTTGAAACTTGTTAATACTCTTCTTAACAGATTATGGAATATGCTAAGGCCTAAGGCTAATAAGTTCTTTTAAATGACCCTTAAAATGCAGATGGCTAACATCAAGTTTGAATTTCTATATAACAAAATCATTTTCATTCAAAATTCAGTGTATCAAATACTACTAAGGAGGATCACATCTGTACTCTACTCATCTAAACTCTGCACATTATTTTTTGTTTTTAAGGAAAAAAAGGTTTTATCCAGCTTCTTTGAGGTGCTCGCTGTCATGTTTTGTTATGTATGTATGTATGTACATGCTTAAGGAGATTTGAGGCGGTTGCTCTTTGTATATATCTATGGATGTATGTGTATTCATTGATGAACCAAAAACAGGAACTTAAATACATGCTCTTTCCTTGATTTCCTGGTTTTTGGTCCAGAAATATACTAATATTATGATCAGTTGAATGCTTGTGTTACAAAATTCACTAGGAGATGAAGTTGCATATAATATATTCAATCAAAGATCATTTAGAAATCACCTTTTCGTTATTACAATGGTATGGCTGCCTTCAAATCCCATTCCTACCTAAATGAAAGCCACTTGTTGGGGTAATAGCATATTGTTGAACTACTTAATTATTCTTAGTAACAAATTTATTAGGATTGGTTTAATCACACTCTACACTGATGGAAGCACTGGGAATTTCATAGATGTATTTTGAGAGAATGGTTAATCCAAAGAAATTTCCCTGATTTGTGTTCTTGAAAGCTCAAAAAAAAAAAAAAAAAAAAAATCAAAGAGAGGCAGGAACCAAAAGAAAGTCAATGCTTTTTAGAGCTGCGACTCTGCAAATCATGGGATGAAGATTAGATGTCTAGAGAACAAAAAGTGTTCTGCAAGTCCAAAAAAAGTCTACATCTAGGAACTAGATTGAAGATCAAAAATTTTACTCACTCTTCTAGTCTTCTATTCACATTTCACAATATGTAATACAAACAACATAACACACTTAAAACCTTCACTGAACTGGAACCGATATTTTCCAAACCTTAATATCACAATCCAAGCTACCACTATACACTAAAAAAGAAGTACGAGAACCACAACTGTTGTTTGCATCAATAGTTGCAGTTAAGCACTTAACAGGTTTCATATGTCCTTCTAAGATTGCCAAGCAAGTATAATTCTTATCAACACTGGACTTCTTCCATATCCTTATAGTCTTATCAGCTGATCCACTGAATAGCACATCAGACACCACTGCCAAGCACAAAATGGCATTTCTGTGGCCTCTAAGTGCTCCTACAGCCACCATATTTCCTGCACCATCGGCTTCTCTCTCCCACACTACTATCGAGCGATCACATGCCCCAGAATAGAGCATAGACCCATCACTGCTTAGAGCCAATGCATTGACTGCTGACTTGTGCTTCTGTAATATTGCCACCAAAGAGTGCTTTATTTCTCCTTGGTGCTTCTTCCATACCTTTATAGTCTTGTCAGCTGATCCAGTGTAGACATAGCCATCTTTGGATAGCACAAGAGCATTTATGGCATCATCATGAGCTCTGGCTACAGATTCTAGGCACTTGAAATCAGAAGTCTGCCAGACCTTAAAGGTCCGGTCCCATGACGCCGAGTACAGGAGGGATCCATCACATTGCAAGGCAAGTGCAGATACAGTGTCAACATGATGTACCCAGGTGCACGATTTGTTCCTCCGCACTTGTACATAGTTTTTGGCTGAGAAGAGCTTTAGGAATCGGTCATTCATTGTAGGCAGTGTGGCTAAACATTGGTACCTCTTTTGGTTGCTTTCATTACTGTCATCGATTTTCCACACCCGAATTTTATGATCCTGATGTGCACTGAACAGCTTACCACCCAAAGACACCAGAGACTTGACTGCACCACCAGTTGCGACAGCTAAAATATTTTTATTATTGGTGGCTGGCATTTGATGGTGAGCAGTGAGTTCTCTAGGCCAAACTCGAATTTCATCATTGTAGGAACCACTATAGAGATGTTTTCCAGAAAGAACAAGGGAGAAGACATAGGAGGTGTGGCCTTTAAGGGTGCAGATACACTGGTGATGTATGGTGTTAAGTTGATCAAGCTGTTGAGATTGAGAGAGTGAAGGAAGGGATTGAAGGCTTTTCTGTGATTCAAGTGAGGATGAAGATGAAGATGAAGAGTACCCGGATTGAAGGGCATGAGAGTTAGAGGATTGATTTTCATGTTTTAAATGACAAGGTTGGGGAGGAAAATGGAGAAGCCCCATTTCTTCTTGGTAATCAAATGTTTTAGAGGGAAATAGAATGTGATGGTTTGGTAAAGATTTAAACCCTGACTTTTATATAAAGAGATGATGAAAGTAACTAAAGGTTATGGGTCAAATGCATTTAGGTAAAGAGTAAAGTGGAAAATTTGACAGAATGTACGAAATACGGCACTGTACGGTAACTCATTCCAACTTTTGTTGGAGTAGGCGCACACACTCACCAATTTTTTTGGTCCTTCCTATTTTCAGCTTTTATTGGCTGTCTTTTTTAATGCTTGAGCAAAGCTAAATTCGTCTTTGAAAATTGGTCATAAATTGCCATTCCATTCTTTAACCCTTCACTTTTTGTTGAAGGTTTTGAAAGAAATGGTTTTTTCACTGAAAAAATACTCAATGTTTTAGTTTGCTTAGGTAAGGTAGTAAGATCATCCTCATTCATAGTCAGATTGACCCTAAAAATAACACTTACTCTCTTTTTTGTTAATATATTTAGTCAATTATCATAACTTTACTTATGAAAAATAAAATTATTCTCATCTTTTGTCTCTTGGAGATAAAAAGAAAAATATGAATATTAGTAACTTTTTGAATTTTTTTAAAGTTTAAGAAAATGAAAAAGAAAGGAAAAAAATTGAGTGAGAGCGACACTACTAGTAAGAAGCGAAGTAATCATCTCTTGATCATTTTGCTAACCAAATATCTTATCAATCAAGAGTTTTAGGTTATGAACAAGACATAACTACAAGAGAGTATGAGTATTGAGTACCTTTTAAACTAAGTTTTTGGATGAGTTAAAAGAGATAATAATTAAGTGGATGAGATGAGGAAATAAAATGTAATAAAGTAAATGATTTTAAAAAAAATCAAGCAAATTTACAGGTATGGAGGTTGTAAGGTGTAAACCGGTATTCTTGCTTAGTTTTATTTGCTTACCATTTTCACTTGGTTTGGCTGATCAAAGTTAAGCAAATCTAATCTAGTATACCATATTATGTTCTTCATTTGTAAGCCTGTTTAAAATATTTATGAAGGCAGCTGTTTCAAGATATTAAATTTATAAATTAGTTATCGTATTGGCTAATTATTGATGAGATTAGAAAGTGTTGCTTTCGTGGATAAGAAAGCTTTCTCCACCAACATCCTATGGCTAGTGGTATGTTATGTACATATCTCATTATGACCTTTTAATCTCAGAATGGTTAATTTGACTTGTGTTGTGATTCTGTTATAGATTAGAGTTCTAGCCGTGCAACAACTTATTACATCATTTTTCGTTCATCACAGATTCATGATGCTTATGATATTCAGTCAATTGAAGTAGTCTATAACCAATTAACAATATTCCGTTATTTCAAAATCACTATATAGCTTCTGCTTGAGCAAAGTTTGAAAGGCGTAATCTTACCCTTATAATAAGTATAACGTATATATTGTTTTTGGCTGTCCCTTGATTGTAAACGCTAATCATTTCAAGCTGTCTGCCTTCTATTATTTTATTAGGCTTCGAAAAAGATGTTTAGAGAATATTACAGAAGATTAAAGAATGTTATAGAGTAATTTGTAAGATCATCCCCGCTCCACTTGAACTTTATTTGCTGAAGTGGGTAGTTGGATTATAGTTGTACTCTTGTATTAAGTACAAATAAGTACACTTGTTAAAGTGGCTAATACTATTGGTGGGATATACTATACGCCGTACACAGTACAATTAAGTTCAAGTTAGTGTAGTTGAGCAAACATATCTGGTTTTGGGTTGTTCGGCAAACTTATATTGATTTTTATATGGTTTAATTGGCTTATTTGATTTGTTGGAATGGTTGATTATTTTGAGTTGGCTAGATAAGCTAGATATTTCGTTCAATGTGTATTAGAAAAATGTGAGCCAATAAACCAAAGTTCAAATATTTTCATTTTGTTTCAAAAGCATTCGTGGTAATGTACTAAAGTAATAATTTTACTACGATCTGTCATTTATGAATATTAAAAAAAAAAAAATTAAGTCATTTATGTTGTATTGTTACACCTTGATTCATTTCCACTCTTTTTTCAAGTTCCTTTCTCAAAACTTTCACAACTTCTAGTACGTCTTAATTCAGTAACTTGTTTGATGTTGCTGTTTTGAACATGGAAATCTATCCAATCATTGCTAAATTTAATATTCTATTGCAGAAGCTCTTGGATGTTGCCGGAGTTCCATTACCTATTATGAGTGTTAGCCTGCTAACCACTGATTAGTGCGAGGTGAGAGCATCTGTACTTTTGAATATTGGCTATGGTTTCTTTTGATGACACTATTTTTTGAATGAGATCAATCACTAGGTGCTTTCCTTTAAATTTTTGGTTTTTTTGAGAATTATGAGTAGCATCCTTATTTTGATTGTAGAGGCATTATTTTTTTAAAAATATTTTAGTGAATAGATTGTCTATTTTTAGTTCATTCACAAAATTTAGTTTTTGGGTTTCAGATTATAATAAACTAGTAAAATGACTTTTTGAATTATTCGCACTTTTTATTTATGTGAATTGCAGATGTTGATCATTGAATAGTTGATTTTTGGGTAATTTTTTATGTTCCTACTTCCCACGGTCTCTCACTTCTTACGTTTTTGAGGGTTGAATTGTGTATTTTCTAAAGGTGAGCATGTCATCGTCAATAAAATTAGACGGGTCATAGCCAAGACAAAATTATAGAAATTGGATGTTTTGGAACTACGTGTATGGCTAAGTCACTAAGTGTATATTATCTTCTGAAAATGATAACACAGTGTGGGAGGATGGGTCTATGGGATGACAAATATTTTGGGTCTTATAGTTGATTCACTTTATAATGTATGTCTTTCAAAGAGTACACTTGTCAAAATAGTTAATTGAGTCCGTTGATTTTAAGTTGGGTAATTTTCAATTGGGACATTTTCTATTTAACTTTTTTTAATATGGGTTAATTGCATTTTGAATAAATTTGAAAGGGCCCAATGGGTCACGAGTATTATTTTTTTTAAATAATTAGACATTTGCTAAAAAGGTATATACTTCATATTCTTAAAAGGGGTACATATTCAGATGATATTTTTGGAAAAATTTTCTTTCACAAAAAATATGTACGCATATAATATGTACCCCTTTTGTTACAATATATATACCTCAGTCTGATTTTTAGTTTTCACCACTTTAAGTATTTTTCACTTGATCCTACCCCTATATATATATATATATATATATATATATATATATGTATACACATATTTTACTTATAAAATAAAATTTATTTGATAATATACTAATAAATCTATATATCTTTTATGAATTAACAAGAAATATCGGTTTTGGCTGAAAATAGTGTGTTAGGGATCAAAAATGATAACATAGAACTTGAATAAGTGACTAAATTTACTTTTTTGTTTGGAAAAATTATCCCGAATAATTTAACCTATTGCTCATTACCTGTGAGTAATCCATCTTTTGTAAAATTTTAAATAATTCAACCTTTTTGCCTTCGTGTTGTTGCGATTGGACCCTTAAAAAACAAACCGGCTATTCCAGGTCACAAATAGCAGTTACATTAAACATATCATTTTTCTCCCTTTTTGTGCTTGCTTCCTGTTGGAAATACTGCACATGTGAGACAAGATCCCACATCGATAAAAAAGTGGGTGGTGGACTTGCATATACTTGGTGAGCTAATCCTCCTATAGCCATATGGTTTTGGAAAACAATGAACCTCACCGAGTGTATGTGCAAGTCAACGCTCTTGACCCGTGGGTTTGTAGGCCCAAGCCCATGGGGGTCCCGTGTCCCCACGAGTGGGCCACGGTGAGATTATGTGACGAATTGTCACGGCCTAATACTTCCATTTTATAACACCATATTCAACTCCAAAATTTTGTAGAGAGAAAAAAACTCACATCTTTAATTCAGTGTGAAAATCTTAATAATATTGAAAAGTATGAACTCTAATGCCTCTTGCTTTTGAAGTGTCGGTTCAATTTTAAAAAGTTATGTGAAATGTGAGCATGGTTTCGAAACAAAATTAGAGAATGAACATGGAAATCCCCAATTGAGAGAGAGTGAAATTGAAAAAGACAGAAGATTGTGAGTTGAATTAGAAATGAGGAGGAAGAGGGGGATGGAGACTTTAATATAGGTCAAGTAGAAAAATTAAAGGTGTTTGAATATGTCAAAGTGAAATGGAATTTATTGGTTGCAACCGGTTCTTTGCAACAAAGGCTCATTTGCAACAAAAGATATAAAATGGTTGGATTATTTAAAATTTTTCAAAGGTGGGATTATTAGTAAAGAAGGGGCAATATATTGGATTATTTAGGATAATTTTTCTTGTTGTTTTTATTTATCTGATGATTAGTCCTCTTTGTAGCACAACATATATATCAAGTCAAAATATAGTAAATATCATAGCCTTAATTAAAGTGGAAAAAAGAACATAAACACCATGATATTGAGGGTACGGTTTACGAATTGGTTACAACTCAAAAATAGTTGCCAATCTTCATAGTTTGGATGTTTCTTACATCGTAGCATATGCTTCTCTTAAATTCTGAGGCTTCTACTTTTGCTTTACAAAAAAATCTCGAGGATCGTTGCTATCTTGTAGTCTGTCGTCTTCTAAAATCAAAGAAGCTTTATTGCAAAAATATCTTTATACCAGAATGTATTATGCTGTAGCTTCTGCTTTGATATGTTTTGTGTGGCTTGATAAAATTTAATTAGTTTATTATTTATTTGAACCAATTGGCAATGTAGTTGTTCCTAGGCACTCAGCAGGTGAGGTTTTGACTTGGCCTGATAAGTTGAATCTAAACATCGAGTGATTATCTTAATAAATATTTGTTTATTGCAGGTATAATCCCATTTCTTGGACCTACAAACAATTGTTGATGTTAGGTCCGTTCCTCATTATGAAAGAAATAATGATGGGCCCTTCCAGTAACCGCTTACGATTTTGGTGGAAGCACTAATTAAGGGTATATAGTTGATTACCAGCCTCAGCATCAGATGAAATCCCCACCAATCTTCATTTGAGGTGATTACTAATACACCAATCTCATATCTGGTTAACATATCTGAATTCTTGGATTTATTTGTTCTATTACTTGATCACAAGATTGTCTGAATGTGCTTATCGCCTTGCATTGATAAAGAAATATGATTGGCAAGTCACTTCAGATATCTTAATTTGGATTACTACTTGTCAGTATGAGACTGGTTTATGAGTTGCTCTCAAATAGCTTTAAGATTAAGACTGAGTTGCTCTCAAAATAGCTTTGATGAAGAAATATGATTGGGAAGTCCATTCAAGCTAGTATAGCTATCACCAGTTATGAGGGAGTTATTTATCACATATGATGTAGGTCTAGCCTTTTAAGTTGGTTATGGTTGATTTGTTTGTGCAACAAAAATACAGATTTCATCTCCAGATTTTTCCCCTTTTTCATTTTGATTCTAGCTATGTTGCTTTATTACACCATGACTGGTAGGGCGAAAAAAGGCCTGGGTCTGCCTAGCCTATGCCCCGGGTCATATGATCCGGGTCATATGATTTTAAATTAGTCAATATTGAATTGTGTAATATATAACACAGAAAAAATAAAAGGCGAGCTGGTTTAGTGCACATGTAGATATAAGGGTTTCTGGATTGCCCTTGATGACTAGCTAGATAAGTCGGGAACTTGGTATACTAATTGACATAGGTGGGCTTAATTGGCTTTTGCTTTGCATAAATCAAGCACTTTAATTTCACTATTGGATACTGGAATCACAGTTTAGAACAGCCTAACAAAGTGTTGTTTTTGAACTATTGCTCCCATATCTATCCATCACATATCCCATCAAATGATTCTATATTATTTATCATTAAAATAATTTTTCTGAATATTGAAGACACATAAGCAAGATAAATGAGAGGAAAAACCTTTAAGAGCAAAGGTTAGTAGCTATAGTCTCCAGAAAGCAACAAAAATAGTGGAATAGGAAAGGAAATCAAGCAATTTTTAGGTATATTAGAATATCACTTCAACTTCAATTGTGTTTCATCAAATAATGCTCATAGTTATACATACCCTAACTACTTGTTTGCCACTCAATCTTAAACATCTTTAAGGGTGTTTGCTCACATACATAGAGTACAAGTTAGGAATGACAATGGATTCCGGACTCAACCCGGATCTGTTTTGACCAATTTGGATCCCATTTCTTTGGACTAGTCGGATTCCAATCCGTGTCAATTTGACGGGTATGATTCTCAAAAAATATCCGGACTCGAATCTGTGGCTCCAAAGAACCTGTTTTTATTTTTAAAATATAAATAACCTATATAAACATTTTTTTGAAAGAAAAAGAAGGCTAAGCTAATTGAATCGAATCTGAATTCAAAGCGTCCTCAAGCCATGATGGACAATATTAACCCACACCGCATCTCAAAGACCGAAAACGGCCCATCTTGCCAAACTGTGGGCAACCCTATTGCACTCTCTACAACAAAAAAGAAAAGATAAAAGAGCAGAAATAATTTTCTAAAGACCGACAATTATCAATAATAGACTGAACATGAAAACGCTTGCTGCTGTCGTTCAGAGCCTCAATAATGTTCCTGCAGTTACCCTCACCACGGCATCAGTCTAGCCCCTATCTTTGCACTTTGAAAGAGTCCAAAACAATGCCCGCGCTTTGACCAATTCAGCAGACCCACCAACCCAAGATTTTGAACCTGCCATAATAAAGGAACCAGCCGCATCTCCAGCCACAAAACCATCCCCTGCATCTCTCTATCCCCTGAAAACGCCCCATCAAAATTGACTTTTGTAACATTCACAGGAGGACTCCTCCAAACAGCAAGAGATCTATCGTTACAGCTACTAATATGATCAAAAGAGAGAGCTTGGTAATACTCCCTAACCTGATCCATAGCCCGTCTACAATAAAGAAGATGAAGAAATTGGCCATGATCCAAAACCATATCATTTCTAGCCTTCCATAATTGCTAGCAAAGGGTAACAAAAATATCCACATCCTCTCCAAACCCATTCAAAACAATTTTGAAATGAAGTAATCTGACTTGGAAGAATAAACTGAGCTGCTTTCCAAAACTCCTTAGCCGTGAAGAATCAAACAACAATTGCCTCAACGATTCCACTTGACCATACCGAATGCAATAAACAAATCGGAAACACCCTCTAAGCTAAGATTCACTACATGGGGGATAATATCCAACAAGCACGTCAAACAAAATCCCGAACCTCTAGGGGCACTCTCAATTTCCACAACTTGCCCCACACCGGATCCCTCAAGCACGACGGAAAATCAACCGAATCCATTGCATGAGAATAAATATCCTTTACCTGAAGAATGTCATCAGCACTATGGACCCAACAAATCCTCAGCACCATCAATATTAATGGGAATCTATGGAACATGCTCTGCTTCGAAAGGCAAAAAAGCTTCTTTGTCCAAATCAACTCTCTGTTCTTTCGAGGCCGCATTAGTTAAATGATCCAACGTAGTATCATCCTCCAAGCCCCTTCGGGGAGAAATAACACAATCGTAGCTTTCAACACATTGCATGAGGATAACAACGAGCTGCCACCAATGAATCCTGTTGGGAAAAGAGCTGCCACAACTGCTTGGCCAACATGGCTTGGTTAAAAACTTCAAAATCACGATAACCCAACCATTAGCCTTAGACCTACAAATATAATCCCAAGCTTTCCAACAAAATCCCCTTCCGGTCTTTTGGTCAACCCTAGTCCCCACCAAAATCTACGAATCATACTATTGAAGTCTTTAGATAGTCCGTCCGGAAGTTTTAAGCAGCTCATAGCATAAGAAGAAATAGTTTGCACCACAGCTTTAATAAGAACTCCCTTCCCACAAAAACTTCTCCTTCTAACCCTGCACTTTCTTCCAAACTCTATCCCTCAAAGCCGCAAAAGAAATCTTCTTAGACTTATCAAAACCGTAGAAAGACCCAAGTGCTTACCATGAACAACCACCTCCATAAACCCTATCACTTGACGAATGAGACCCCTAGACCGAGAATCGAACTTATTGCTGAAGGAAATCTTACTTTTGTCAACATTGACCTTCCTCCCAGACAAAACTTCATGTTGACTCAAAATATTACTCACAATTCTAGCTTCTTTAACGGCTCTATACTTTCATTAGCAAAAAATAGGTGGGTAATAATAGGTGTCTGACTAGCAATAGAAAAATACTATAAACTTATCATTAAATTAGCTACTATATGGTAGCACTCAATATTATCATCTAATTATTTACACTTAAAGATAGTGCATTTAGAAAATAATTAGATTCATCTTGAAAGAATGAATGAATGATAGTATTTGTTTAACTACTGTTTGATATAGTATTTAGAAAATAATTAGATTCATGTTGAATAGAAAAATACTCTCTCTTATTCACTATTATTGTCCCATTTGATTTTTTAGTACTATTCATAGATTACTCTTATTTTGTATTTTTTTTAAGGGACTCTTATTTTGTATTTGATTCTTAATATATAAGTTAAAACATACTCAAGTGAGATCTTGTTTAATTCATTTCGATGTAAATTTTATTAAAATCTACATTTTATGATTTTTGATTAAACACGATTTGAGATATTACGATTGAATATGTCCATTGGCATACGTGCAAAAACCAAATGGGACAATAATAGCAAATAAGGAGTATATTTCATAAATTATTATATTTGAGTTTCCGCAATAGCTTTACAATATATCATCAATTAAAGTCTATAAGTTCATCGCTATCACAATACGAAACAAAATATATCAAATTTGTAAAAATGAGCTTAGATTTATTTTAGACTTGGACTTGAACTTAGATCCGTGAGATTCATGGATATGGATTTAAATCCTGAAAATTTAGACATGCATATCTGGGTTCATATTTGGGTCCTCCTTCAAAAAATGTATTTGGGTTCTAGTCTACAGGATGTGTTTGGATATATTTATTTTTGTGTACCTGTTATTGCTACTTATACATGTTGGTATATACTTTCTCCGTCCCTTGTAATTTGCAGAATTTCCATTTTCGTCCGTTCCACTTAAATTGCAGCATTTTATTTTTGGACTATGACCCACCACTTTCTTTTAATCTTATTCATACATTTTAACTCTCTTTTAATTTCATCTACACAATTCAATTCTCTCTCTTCATTTATTACCACTTTCTTAATATTCACCCATTTTCTCTTTGTTACTAATATATTCAAAGTCATCCTAATCTACTATTCAAGTGGATATATTTATTTTGTGTACCTGTCCTATATCTGCCCATAGCCGACGATGTCTATCTCATATTCGGTGTAATTAATTAATCTCATATTCTGTGGACATGTGACAGTGACAGAGTTGTTTTCCAAATGTGGAAGCTTATTGGAATGTAGTCAAAATTGGAGTGCACGTTATCAAACTACATACGTTAGAGTTTTTTAAAGAAAAAGGTGGATAATGCTAATAAATAAAGAGAAAATAAAGTATAAATAAAATTAAAAATAGTTTAAATGTATGATTGAGATTAAAAGAAAATGGTGAACTATTATCCACTAATATCAATCATGCAAATTAAGTAGAATGAAATAAAATGACAAATAATATAAATTAAGTGGGACGAAAAGAATAATGTAGAGGTATTTTAAGATTCTTGGACACCTTTTGGCATTTGTGTCTACAACTTGCAGATTTTAACGAATAATTTGCGATATGATGGTGATATATATGCGACTTTTATATTACATTACAATATGACTGCATCGGTATAAATGGTTGTGATATGAGCGGTTTTCATATTATAACTTCACTTTACATAGAGTCGGTGTTAATAGAGGGATAAAAACATTCATTAAACAAAAGGAAAAACCATGGATTCATGCACAATGAATCAAAGTACTCCAACAACAAATGAACTAAACCATAGTGAACAAAGAGGATTGCTGGTGAGTGATCAAGAAGTAGAAGAGATTACACAATCCCTTGAAAAGGTCAACTTTATGAGTAATGCTAAAATCCATTTGGTGAAATATCAAGGTTTCTGGTATCCTAGTGCCACTGATCTTTTCTCTGGCCTTCTTTTTTTCCAGAGACATTTCGTTGCTCAAAGCACTGATATAATGGTGAATAGCTTCCCTAAAACAGGTACCACTTGGTTGAAATCCTTACTCTTTTCAGTTGTTAATCGGGTCAAATATCCACCTAAACAAAGCCCATTACTTACCCACAATCCACATCAACTTGTCTATGATCTTGAGACTGATATTTATGCAGGTTTAAACCCAAATCACCCTCGCCCACACCAACTTCCTCAACTTCCTTCACCTCGGTTGCTTCATTCTCATTTGCCCTACCCCTTACTTCCTGAATCTATCAAATCTTCTTCGAGTAAGATCATTTACATTTCTCGAAACCCTTTAGATACACTTGTATCTTGCTGGAAATTTTATCCAAAACTGTTGAAAACTTATTCAGGAGATGAAACTTATGAAGGTCCTAGTTTACAAGATTTCTTTGAGGATTTTTTTAATGGTTCCGTTTATTTTGGACCATTTTTTGATCATGTTCTTGGATACTGGAAGCTGAGCTTAGAGCAGCCTAACAAAGTTTTATTCTTGAAGTTTGAAGATTTGAAAGAAAACCCGAGTTTTTATCTGAAGAAGTTGGCTGAATTTGTTGGTATGCCATTTTCTCCCTTGGAAGAAAAAGAAGGCGTTATTGAGGAAATAATTGAATTGTGTAGTATTGGAAGTCTTAAAGAACTCGAGGTTAATAAGCACGGTTCGATTCACCAGTATTGTGAGAACAAGAGATTCTTTAGGGAAGGAAAAGTAGGAGGATGGAAGAATTATTTAACACCCACTATGGCTGATAGAATGAAAAGACTAATGGAAGATAAGCTTGCTGGTACCAATTTGTCCTTCAAATTGGAACCTGAAGAAAGCAATTTACTTGAAAATATTGTAGTTTAAATTATATAAATGTGTTATTTCAACACATACTAGACTAATTACTTTTTTTTTTTTTTTATAGAATTTGATTTTAAAATTATCATTATCCTGTTGCTCTTCAATCGTTTAAGAGATGTCTGATTGCTGTGATGGTTATTATAGTGATTGATGAGTTTCATATTTATCAGCTGTTTTTGCAAGTACATATGGATATAGGATTCTATGTCCCAATAACTTCTTCCCGTTTTTCTAATCAAAGAAAATGATGAAGATACACCCAATACTGAAAAATGTCACATTGTGCAGGCAGAGTGCACAAACTGGGAAACGGGGAGCGGCAACCGTGGAGCCTGTGTAGGCAGAGTTGAATGCAGGATACTAGTTTAAGGTTAGTTGAACATTCACTTTTGCGGTACTGAACAACTTGACTACTATTTTTCAGATTTGGAATAAAGATTGGATCAAAATTTTTCCATGGAAAATGCATTTTTTTGGAATTGGAAAATGGAAGTATTTTCATTAATTCAAAGCAAAACTACACATTAGCAAACACGGCCTATCTTCTATTAAGGATTTGTGTCGCACTCCATGTGCATACGGGAGAGAAAAGAGGACCTTAAAAGATAGATACAAGCAACTAGACATTAGCAAAAATACTATACAGCCATTGAGACTCCTTAGACGAATTCTTCAATGGGAAAATAAAGTCTAAGGGTCTGTTTGACTGTTTCAAATCTCTTATGATCCTATTAACAGATCTCACACTGAGATTCCATATCGCTTTATTTCTTGTGCACCACACATGACAAACCAGGCTAATAATGCAAGCAATAGCTGCCTTCTTCTTGATCATGGAGAATAACATGATTTCAAGAATAACACAGTGTTTGGGGTTTTAATCTTGTGTTTCTTACTTCTCATTAATCAGAAATGGGTATATATACAAGAGCTTGATACCAATATCAACTTACTGCCCCATCATCTTATAACACTATCAGTGCATGCCCTACTGAGCTTGCGATCAAAAAACAGATGTTTGTCTGATCTCAGCAGTCAGCAGCTGCATTAGAGAGAGAAATATCAGAATAAATAAGACCATATTCATGAGCCTACTGCGGTTTTTCAGCTTGTCCAGGAGCGTGAACCTGAAAATGTACCTGGTCCTGTCTGTGTCCTTGTAGTCGTAGACTGCCTTGATTTGAAAGAGGAGGTCTTGGACCCTCTAAGGTAGAACTATGGAGGAAGAAGAGAATGAAAAACAGACTATGAATCAAGTGACAAGCAAACAATTTAATGAGATATCTATGGATACCTCCCCCTCAACATTAGTATCTTATCATTAAAATAATCGCAATTACACTAATGATTCAACTCATACACTTGAGAACAACCTCTCAAGCTAGTGAATCCATTCAACAAATGGAGTTCACCCCTAAACTAATACAAGGAAGAAGAAAGCTCTCTTGATCCTCAAACCCTAACTCTCTCGTAGTGTATTAACTTCCCACACTATCTAATGATGTTCTAAGCCCTCTTAAATAGACATATAACATATTAGAAAACCCTATGACAAATGGGTAAAAGCCCACACAAACCCGCAACTAAAACAGAATACGTGTTCTGTTTCTTTGCTGGCTGTCGCTTGGGTCGAGCTACCCTGCTCGAGTGGTCGAGCAGCTCGACAGAACCCACTGGAGTGCATCTGCAGATTGGCTCAACCGAGCACACTTTGCTCGACAGGTCGAGCGGCCTTCATTCGAGCTTCTGGATCATTTTAGTTGCTGCCTCGTGCCTTGGCAGTCTCTTCTCCACTCAAGCTTTGATCAATGCACATTGCAAAACCCCTTTGGTGCACTCTCTTGCATTGATCAAGCTCCTCCTTGTGCACCACACACTTGTTCTTCGTTGCACCATCATCATGGCACTCCGAAGACCCTCCACATAAGGGAGATTCGGGTCTTGCTCTAACATGATTGAATATGAACTACAAGTACTCATTCATCTATCAAGTTTCATATGGACTGTACAAAGTTTTCTCACAACCCAGCCTGCGCTGGGAAGGGGGTTGAATATTAGCCAATTAACACCCTTTGTATACACACCATGAACCTACCTTGCCCATAGAGATTCCCTCGGGAAGTTGATATCCCAAGCAATCTTGCCTATGGCCGCTAGATTCCAAGTTTCCACGTTTCATATGCCTAAACCACCTTCTTAGGGTTGCAAGCATGAGTGGATAACTAGTTTTCACGAAAAAGACAAATGATAATTGTTTTTTTGTCTGGTTCGATTGAAAACTCTCAGTTAAAAGAAAAATGTGGGGAATAAAAATTAGGTGAAAAACTCGGTTAAATCAAACAATAAAATAAAAAATAATTTTCTTGAAATATGGTTTTTTGTCCCAAGAAAAACACCCCCTAGGTATTGTAAAGCAGTAAACCTAAACATAGAGAGTGGATAAATTTAAACATCTAAAGCTTCTTGCATGATCATTAATATTGTTTTCTTTAGTAATTTTATGATTCATGTTTTTATATTACTAAGTAGTGATACCACTATAATAAAAGATGTTACTCATTAGGTTTGTTTTTTAATTGCATCGTATTGAGATTTATATTTTTTTTTCCCTCTATATATTATATTATCTTTGTACACTCCATAATGTGAAATACTCCACCTTCTAATCTAGAGATCTAAAATATAATTATTGGGGTGACATAGTGGCAAACTGGCAATATTGTTGTAATTTATATAATATGAAGGATGATGATGATTGGTTTATGTGGGATTAGGTGAGGAAGATAAGATTGAAAGAGTGAAAAGTTATTATAAATGGATATGTGAAGACAATATATAGGACCAAACGTGGAAAGAGAAAGGATTGAATAGAAAAAAAAATACTTCTAGAAAAATAAGTGGACAACAAAAAACAAAGGAGGAAATAGAATAAACGTAATCGTATCAAAAGAACTAAGTGTTGTATCAGGATTCAGGATTCAAGACCCAGGGAATCTTTATATGCATTGATGAGTGAAAGTTTGTTGAGTTGATATGTTTAATGGATGGTTAAACATGGTCGATTGATTTTGATGCAAAAAGAGACTGAAGTGATGTAGCGCAGTACATACAAGAGGCCAAGGCAAAAACATTGGCTAATTGCATAGAAAAGCCCCAGCCCCCAGGCAAAAAATTAGGTTCAATAAGGTAATAAGGTTAAGTAGTGTGATCTTTAAAAATAAGAGAATACAAAAACTAAGTGAAGTAGTACTGAGATTATTTCTGAAAATAGAAATGGGAAAAATTTTTTAAGTTCGCTAAAATGATAAATGAGACCAATTAAATTGAATGCAGAGTAAATTCAAGAAGAATATCCACATAAAGTGGATTATTCAATATTAAGTCAAAGTATATTATTGTAGAAAACGTAATAAATGAATTTATTCTTAATAACATTTTCGGTTTATATTGGGTGTAAATTATGCATGTCGTATATGACAAAGTTGAGGGTGCTAAGCAAACATTACAGGGCACCCTATTAAAATAAATAATAAAGGTAGAGGTATCCAAATAAATTTAATTAGGACACTTTATTTAATGTGAATTATTTTTGATATGGTCTGATAATATATATGATATGATCTGGTTTTTATATTATAACTATTAGTATACTCTACTATTTAATATACACAAATTTGTGTATAAATCGATCTTACCGTGAGGCATGCTTTATACTAAGGTTAAATAGCCTAATAGTAGAAATTTTTAACTTATGAGCTTCTTGTTTTGAGGTCGTGTCACCGTGAGACGGTCTCATACAAGACGAGCTGTTTAATCTATTAGTTTATTTACCTTTTTTACATTGGTCGAGATAATATTTTAAATTTAATATTCCCTATTATATGTTTAAAAATTATGAAAAGATAATATTAATAATACTTGCACTGAGAATTTCAAAAAAAAAAAAACATACATTGAGACGAATCAAACAAGATTTAATTGGGCGTTTGAACTTACAAACTAAAAATAAAATACATAAATAATAGAAAATGAATGGCACTAGTAGCCAGTAGGCCGCACCAGTAGGTAGGAATCACTTATTCACTCCGCATAGAGTCGTATAAATTAAGACATATTCATTACACAAGAATGAAGATGAAAACAATGGATTCATCCACAATGAATGAAACTAATCCTGCAACAAATAATCCAAAGTGAAAATGAATTGGTAGTGAATGAGGAAGAATTAGAAGAGATTACAAAATCCCTTGAAAAGGTTAACTTTATGGGTTTTACTGATATCCATTTGGTGAATTTAAAAGGTTTTTGGTATTCTCGTTCTACTGAATTTTTCTGTAGCCTTCTTTTATTCCAGCGACATTTCTTGCTCGAAACAGCGATATAATGGTAAATAGCTTCCCTAAAACAGGTACCACTTGGTTGAAAGCCTTACTGTTTTCGGTTGTTATTCGAGTCAAATATCCACCCAAACAAAGCCCATTATTTACCCACAATCCACATCAACTTGTGTATGATCTTGAAAACATTTATGCAGGTGTTAACCCAAAACTTCCGCGCCCACACCAACTTCATCAACTTCCTTCACCTCGGTTACTCCATTCTCACGTTGCCTATCACTTACTCCCTGAATCCATCAAATCTAGTTCAACTAAGTTCATCTACATTTCTCGAAACCCTTCAGACACGCTCATATCTTACTGAAAAGTTTTTCCAAAATTGATGAAAAGATTTACGGGAGATAAGAGTTATGAAGGCCCTAGCATACAGGATTTCTTTGAAGATTTCTGTAATGGTACTATGTTTTGTGGACCCTTTTTTGATCATGTTCTTGAATACTGGAAGTAGAGTTTAGAGCAACCTAACAAAGTGTTGTTTTTTAAGTACGAAGATTTGAAAGAAAACCCGAGTTTTCATCTAAAGAAGTTGGCTTAATTTGTTGGTATGCCATTTTCTCCCTTGGAAGAAAATGAAGGTGTTATTGAGGAGATAATTGAATTCTGTAGTTTTGGAAATCTTAAAGAACTTGAGGTTAATAAGAATGGTTGGCTTCACCAGAATTGTGAGAACAAGGGATTCTTTATGGAAGGAAAAGTAAGAGGGTGGACATATTATTTGACACCTTCTATGACTCTTACGATGAAAAAATTAATGGAAGAAAAATTTGCTGGTACCAATTTGTTCTTCAAGTTGGAACCTTGAAAAAAATCTAGTACTTGAAATTTACCTGTTATAGCCTGTTAGTTTTTGCTATGTAATATTCCGTCCCTATTGTTTTGGCTTATTTTTATTATTATTAAATGACAGGTTGATTAAGAAATTAAATAGTTATTATTGTTAAATAACAGGTTGATTAAGAAATTACATATAGTGACTAAAAATAGTGTGTTTTAAAAAATGTAAAGATTAAAGAGCAAAATAAAATTGAAACAAATTTATAGAGACATACAAAATAAAAAGGTAAATTGAGTCAAATTCATGAGTATATCCCAGGATAATACTCACCAAAATTAGATTTATTCAATAAAAAATAGTAAAAAAAATTAGATTATGTGACACAAGTTTTTGTTTTCTAATGTGGGAGTAGAGGGTGCTAAAGTCAAACATCACAGGGCACGCAATTAATAAAATAAATAAATATATTTAAGTACACAATAATAAATTTTTAGTATCTCTAATTGTGCATAATCTTATGAAAATTATTATTTCACCTGTTCTTTTTTCTTCTCGTTTAGTTTTTGCAAGCAAATTTAAACCTTAATATATTTTAGTACACAATAATAAATTTTAAAAAATACATTATGAAAAAGTATACATTAAGACGAATCTAACGAAATCTCGCATAAACATATTGTATCTTATAAGTTTGTATCGAAAACATTAATCAAATGTCTCTCTTTTTAAGTTGGAATATATTTCAAATGGGAAGAGTATTAGAGAACAGATAGAATATTAAGATTCTTGCATTGATACCAATTAATCAAGTTAGACTATATTAAATTCATAGATTAATATAAAAAAATTCATAGATTAATAATAAAATATAAAATAATAGTATGAGTCATTATAAATTAGAAGGCATATTCATAAGGCAATCAAGATGAAAACAATGGATTCATCCACAATGAATGAAACTACTCCTAAAACAAATAAACCAAACAAAAGTGAAGAAGATGAATTGGTTATGAATGAAGAAGAATTAGAAGAGATTACAGAATCCCTTGAAAAGGTTAACTTTATGGGTATTACTAATATCCATCTGGTTAAATTTCAAGACTTCTGGTATCCTACTTTTTCTCATTTTTTCTCTGGCCTTCTTCTTTTCCAGAGACATTTCCTTGCTCGAAACAGTGATATAATGGTGAATAGCTTCCCTAAAACAGGTACCACTTGGTTAAAAGCCTTACTGTTTTCAATTGTTAATCGGGTCATTTATCCCCCCAAACAAAGCCCATTACTTACCCACAATCCACATCAACTTGTGTATGATCTTGAAAACATTTATGCAGGTGTTAACCCAAAACTTCCCCGCCCACACCTACTTCATCAACTTCCTTCACCTCGGTTACTCCATTCTCACGTTGCCTATCACTTACTTCCTGGATCCATCAAATCTAGTTCAACTAAGATCATCTACATTTCTCGAAACCCTTTAGACACGCTTGTTTCTTATTGGAAGTATTATCCCAAACTGTTGAAATCGTCTACAGGAGATCAGACTTATGAAGGTCCTTGTATACATGATTTCTTTCAAGATTTCTGTAATGGTTCTGTATATTGCGGACCCTTTTTTGATCATGTTATTGAGTATTGGAAGCAGAGTTTAGAGCAACCTAACAAAGTGTTGTTTTTGAAGTACGAAGATTTGAAAGAAAACCCGAGATTTCATTTAAAGAAGTTGGCTGAATTTGTTGGAGTGCCATTTTCTCCCATGGAAGAAAATGAAGGCGTTATTGAGGATATAATTGAACTTTGTAGTTTTGAAAATCTTAAAGAACTGGAGGTTAATAAGAGTGGTTCAGTTAACAAGTATTGTGAGAACAAGGAATTTTTCAGGGAAGGAAAAGTAGGAGGGTGGAAAAATTATTTAACACCTTCTATGGCTGATACAATGAAAAAATTAATGGAAGAAAAACTTGCTGGTACCAATTTGTCCTTCCAGTTGGAACCTTGAAAAAAATTCTAGTACTTGAAAACTGTAATAATAATAATAATTTGTCAGGACGACAATCAATGAGTTTGATGGATGTTTTAGTTTATGTTTGATTGTTATGAAACCAATTCATTTGAATTTATCTTATATTATATACGATATATTGTTCTTCAGAAATATATATATATATATATATATATATATATATATATATATATATATATATATATATATATATATATATATATATACTTCTTCCGTTCCATAATACTTGCTACATTTTCCATTTTGGGAAATTTCATATTACTTGTTACATTTTCTTTTTAGTAAAAAACCAATCATTTAAAGTTATATCTACTCCTATTATTATCCTACTCTATATCTAATTACTCCTATTTTTCTTTTTCATTTTTCAACAAATAATATTAAAAAATTTCAAAAAGCAACTTTCCACCTACTACTCATCATTGCACAGTAATTCCTTAATATTTGTGTCCATGCAACGGTAGCAAGTAAATCAGAACGGAGGAAGTATATATATATATATATATATATATATATATATATATATATATATATATATATATATATATATATATATACTAAAGTGCATAACAAAATTCATTTTGATTTTTAGAGTCACTCTACGTCATCCACAATACAAACACCTCTTAATATCGAATTGAGTAGGGGAAGAAAATATATATAAAAAAGCTCAGGAAATTCAAGACAAAGATTAATAAGAAAGGAAAAAGACTAATAGATTGTAAAACATCATTTAAGAATTGAGTCTTATTTTAGTTGTAAAGTAAAAAAATATTTTTTAAATTAGATCTCAAATTTGATTCTCACATAGTACTCTAATCTTTAATTTGTCTTTAATCATCTCAATTTATTTGTTATATATATATATATATATATATATATATATATATATATATATATATATATATATATATATATATATATATATATATATAGGAAGAAGTTCCAGTGAGAACCATCCTTATATGAGAACCGTGAGAACCAATCTGCCTGACAAAAATGTGTTACTTTTTTACTAAAACATGTTACTATTAGGCAAAAATGTGTTACTTTTTTTTAATAAAAAAATGATACTTTTAGGCAAAAATGTGTTACTTTAAGAAAAAAATTCTGAAAAAAAACTCACAAAAAGGTGTTACTTTTAACATAAAAAGGTGTTACTTTTCGACAAAAATGTGTTACTTTGTATTTATGTTTTTTTCTGAAAATAATACTTTTTTGCTTATAAGTAACAAATTTTTTTAAAAACAAAAGTAACATATTTTTGTCCAAAAGTAACATCTTTTATGTGAAAAAGTAACATATTTTTGTCCAAAAGTAACATCTTTTATGTGCAAAACGAGAAGGAAATTAACTCCCCCCAAGCCACCAAAAACGCTAACGCTCAAACAAAAAGTAGAGCGAAAGCCCAAAAACCAAACTACTTAGCTAGTTACAATCATATCAGTCATTCTACTGTTTACTCTCCCTGCTATTCTAAAAACTATACAATCTATAACCTACTTCAGAGCGAAGGTGTGGTTATCAAAAATCAATTTGTTGCGTTGCATCCAGATGCCGTATATCATCTCTGTCCAGGTACCCACCATCAATTTAATATATATATATATATATATATATATATATATATATATATATATATATATATATATATATATATATATATATATATATATATATATATATATATATATTTCTTCAGAATGAATTTTTTTTTTACCCAATTTACTTCATGCTATTCATAGCAAGTTTTTTTTTAAGAAATTGTATTTATAGCAAGTTAGTTGCTCTTAACAATATATATTAAGACTATTTGATTTTTAAATAGATTTTTTCTTATTTGTACCGAATATTGTATTAGTATTGAAAAAATTGATCATCATCATTATACCCAATATCCCGCTTAAAGCAGGGTTTGGGTGAGGTGGTTGACAAACAATCCATACCCGTACTCCTTTTAAGGAAGGACTAGAGGAAAGTGGTTTAGTAATTACCCAAAGAAAAGAGCCCTGCATTATAGGGAAATGAGTGACGAGTGACGAGTGACGAGTGACGACTGACAATAATGTCTCAAGACAAAGCTAACCAAAGGTTATAGAGGATCATTAAAACTAGAAGGACAAGAGGAATAAAAAAAGAAAAGAAAAACAAGATGAACTTAATAGAAAAAATTAATAAGTAAATAACATGTACTAGAGAAATATGACAATGTAAACTTTTTTTTAATCACTTTTCTTAGAAATAGTTTCACATAAGATGTGTAACTATCAACAAAACGAAAGATAATTATGTAATTATAAGTACAAGTGCATTTACATATATTTTAAAAATTAAGTAATAAGCTAATAATAATCATAATAATTAAATAACAACAGTTTTCATATATAATCCTCAAAAGATGATCTTTGCACTCTACTTTTATCCAGGTCAACTTGTTCCTTCCCTTGAACATATATTGCAAGCGATTGAGTACCTAAATTATAACAAAAGTGATGGATTCAACTCCGTATAAGATATGAAAATTTTCAAACCTTATTCACCCCATTTATGATCGCCTCTTAAAATCAGTCCATATTGTTCGTACGTATTCATTACATAACTCTGTTTAATTTTCTTTTATGAAAATATTTTGCCCGCTTATATTCTCATCTAGACATTTCTTCGCTTCTCAATATCTTTCAGCTCAATAATATATCTTTGAACACTTCTTAATCTTCACATTGACTTCCTTTGTTACAGTTTCAAACGAACCTTTACCATTCTTTTAATTTTACAACCTTGTAAGAAGCAAACTTGGAAAATCATACAAATACTTCTCAAAAAGACTCATATGATCAGAAAAGAGCTTAATAGCCAATGAGAAGCTCCCATCCCCATTTTGGCTTCTAATGAGATAAGATTGACCTTCATATTGAATCCCACCATGCCCAAAAAACTTGGGAATGCCCCACCCAAAATCACAATTATAAAAAGGAATATTTACCCAAGAATTTATAGTAAAATTTGGACAGGTAAAAGTGTGGGACCCACGAGTGAATTTACTCAAATCTTGATGTGATTCAAGGTAATCAATGGCTGATCTTAAATACTCAATATCATCCATCTTTTTTAATGCATCATGAACCAAATTTGCTGTATACCAAAGGGGTTTATGCTTAATATCACCAAATGTAGCAACACAAGCAGTAAAAAAGATTACATTTCCACAGTAACCTTTTGGAAATTCTGAGCTTTTGTTAATTCTTGATCTACCATTAACTGGTATGTAGAGTTTTATATCTTGATTATCTGATAAGCCACGTGCTTTACATGTGGCTATCCACACGTGTGCCGCGAGCACTTGGAAGGTACTTAGCCTGTAACTTGGGCCTCCTTGTGATGTTGCTTGTAGTTTCAAGGCAATAATTTGTTCTTTGGACAGTTTAAATTTAGCTTCTATTATGTTGGACACTGTACCTAACAATACATTATCACACATTGTAATCAAGAACAAGAATTTAGTAAATTTTACTTCAAAAAAGAACTCAATAGCAAGAAGTTGCATGTAACATCTTTCCTTAATATTATTGACAATGTGATTTCAACATAATTCAATCTAATAAAAGAGGAAAAAATAAGTTAAATTTGATTTTATTTTATGTTGACTTCACTTGTTTTGAGCTGGTTTTTATTTGGTCAAATTATTGGATTATATATCCTTTTGAGTTGTTATTTGCTGATAATATCATTAGAAAATAAACTTATTTGGTTTTTAAATTGCCTAAATGTCATTTAATAGTATTAGGATTATTGGTGATTTGGTTCACCAAATAATCAAACATGATAAATTACTTATTATGTTTAATTTGTATTTTATTTTAAAATTTATAAGTTAAAGTATATTTAAGTGAACTCTTAAATAATTCGTCTTAATGTAAGAATTATTTATCTCTACTTTTCATAATTTTTAATTATGTAAAATTAGAAATAATAAGGATTAAAATTTTATTTCAAAATAAATAAAATAAAATCAAGAAAATAAGAGAAAGTATGTTTTTTTTGTAATAATAAAATCATAAAATCTTCTCTAAATAAAAGTAACCAAATTGAGAAAATCGAAAGACATAGTCTATTACTCCCTCTGTTCTTTTTTGATTGTCCACATTACTATAACGGGTAGTTTCATATGTTTGTCCCATTTCTTAAAATGGAAAGTTTTGATACCCTCTTTTCACCCCTCTCTCTTCTAATATCCCATTTATAATAATTAATTTATATTTTCTCTCTCATAATACCAATACAATCATTAATTCACACCACTATTATAATAAAGTATCCTCCCTCTCTCTTCTAATATCCCATTTATAATAATTAATTTATATTTTCTCTCTCATAATACCAATATAATCATTAAATTATTCTACTATCTTAATAAAATATTACCCAAGATTCCCACTATCTTAATATGTGTGAAATCTTCAAATAGCACACACAAAAAAGATCGGAGGGAGTATTATTTTGGTTAAAATATATTTTTTTTCCATTTTTTTTATACTTTGCTATTAATAGTTTTCCCTCTTATTCTTAACAAGTGTCTCATTTACTTTTGAGCACTATTCATCTCTTACTCTGAATTTGTATTTTATTGTTAATCTATAAGTTGAAATATAGTCAAGTAAAATCTTGTTTGATTAATTAGACATATTAAGAATTAAATAAGTGCATTAAATAGATTTCATAAGCCAAATCGACGCTTATGGTTTATTCAAAAAAAAATAAGACACTTATGATGAATAAGAGGGAGTAACATTTTAGTTTTTGAAAAACGTGTTATATCAAGGGTAAAATGGTAATTGACAAGGACATACGCCATTATATGTGAGGCGACAAAGTTAAGAATGAACAGTACTTGCTTGTCTACAACCAAATAAACCTTATCTTTTTGAGGAAAAAGTCAAAATAAAGATAAACAATTCATAGCGTATCTTTTTTTGCTTTTTTTTTATTATCATTAATCAATTTTAATTTGAATTTTGCACCCAACTTATACGTTACTCCCTCCATCCATAATACTTGCTGTGCACAATTTTGATCATTAACTATAATTATCTAAAAATTATAAAAATTTAATATTATGAAAGTATGCGATTAAACGATTCAAACAAGATCCCACTTGACTATATTTTTACTTACACATTAATCGCAATATGTAAAATAAGCTTGAACAATGAATAGTGCACAAAATTGAAATGTCGCGAATATTTCGGAACGGAGGAAGTAAGTTACTTAATGTACAATGTATTAAAATAAAATTAATATTTTATAATTATTAATTATTTGCATTAGTATAAGTACCAAACAAAACGGGACACATAGTGATGGGATTGAGGGAGTACTATTAATCAAGCAAATAAAATAAGATAAGCAAACCTGCGGTGATGCTTCTGGTAGGTGGTAATGGCTCCTCATACTCCAAGTGTCTAAATTTAACTTGTCCAGGATTACGACAACCCAAAATTTGCTGTCGATTATGAAATGGCATTACATCAATTTCAAGCCCTTGAGCAATTCTACCCCAACAATTAATCAGATCTGCGCAAGAAGTTCCGTCCGCTACTTGATGGTGGTGCAATAGTCCAAGACTTACCCCGCCACATTTAAATCTAGTTAGCTGCACCATTAACAACGGAAACGACGATAATCCTTTCGAGTAGTCGAACGGTGGCGGAAACACCACCGAACGAAGCTCGTTCGTCGGTTCAAACTCACCAAAATCAGCGAGCGTATGTGTAGTTTCTACCTCCACGAATACGGCTCCTTTTGAATTACAATCGATCTCCATTCGACCAGTTTTTTCGTTAGTTTTCAATCTTCCTGCCATTGGGTAGAAGTGTACAAGGGTTTTACTTAGTGCATTCTTTAGAATGTTTGTGTCGAAGAATGAATATTTGTGGTTTGATTGGTTGGGATCGGGAGAAGGATATACGTAGAGCAGTCTAGTATGTGTGTAAGGAGATCGAGTGATTAGATCGAGACTTGAGAGCCAAAGAGAAGCAATTGGTGTTTGTTTGGCTGGGTGAATGATTGTTGTTTGCTTTACTTTAGTGTTCATTTTGGTTGTTTGGACTTGACAGAATGTTATTTGCCGGGTGTTTGTATTTATAATCGTTTAGAAAATTAAAATCCATGATTTGGACAATAATTTGTGTGATTAATTGCTTAGCTAATATGATCCGTTGACCACTTAACAAGATATTGACAAATAAGTAGAGTAATATATTTTGAACTTCAATTACCAGTTTGTCTTTTAACTTTTTGGGGAAGTTGAAATCTACATAATGACATAAATAATTAAGAATTTGATTTTTATTGATTCCTCATTTCAAGTGCATTTGACACTAATATGTTGTATTTACATTTTAAGTTTAATAGACTCTGCTTTTGAGCGGGACATTGGGTATGATGATGATGAGACTCTTGTATCATAAGGGTCATGATGGAGTATATATATATAAATATATAGCTTTGGATATGAATGAAACACGTGAGTGGGTCATAAATTGAGGATGATTGAGTTATTATTGAAACAATGTTTTTTGTGACAAAACCATACTCCCTCCGTCCTCTTTGATTTGCATCAAAGAGAAAGTGGATAAATGTTAAGAAAATGGTAATAAATGAAGAGAGAGAATGAATTGTGTGGATGAAATTAAAAGAGAGTTATATTGTATGGATGAGATTAAAAGAAAGTGGTGGGCCATTATCCAAAAATAGAAATGTTGCAAATTAAGTGGGACGGACTAAAATGGAAAATGTTGCAATTTCAATGGGACAGAGGGAGTACAATCTTTTTATTGGAAATATATATAATAATTTGATTTCATATTAAGCCTAAACAAAGATGATTTACATAATGTCATACTATATGTACGCTTTTAGATCAATGGACTGTCATATATAAAAATATAAGAGAATATAAAATCAATTTTGTGGAGTTAATTATGAGAAGGTCTTAGGAAATAATATTATTTGTGAAGTTAATAAATTATTTTTATGTGGTAGAAGTTGATAAGGTGAGAATTTTGGAACTTTAATTTATCTTTCTCGGTGTTGTTCATTTTATTATTATTCTTTTTTTCATTTTGTGGTGATTTACAAATTACGGTGATTGATTAAGAATTTTTAACTAATTACATACTTAATGTCCAAAACTTCCTAATCAATAAATATGGTTTGTAAACCACCATAAAAAGACAAAGAAATAATATTAAAATAACAAAACTTTCACCCTATTACATCCTACCACATAAGGATGATATATTAGTTTCATAAATAACTGTTATTTATTAATACTTTCATCTTAAAATCTAGTTGATAAATTTGTTGTCCCTGAAAATAGCAAGTGAAGTTGGTTTTGAGTTTTGCTATATTGTGTTATTATAGATTTGCAATTGATTTGTAATTTTGTCGGCTGCTGCCTGTAATGATAAATTTGGTGAAGGTACTATTTCTATTTGATGGCGTAGGGGATGATGGCATGCTATGAAACATATATGACGTATGTCAATTGTACGTCATGCTGCGTTTATGGAGTAATACAACTCTGTTTTTACAAGCATATCTTGTTTGCTACTCTGCGTATGTATATACTTCTAGATTGCAACAAAACAACTATGCACTAGATTAAAAAATGTAAAAAGTATCGTCAACGTACGCAGTGTATCCCACTCATAAAAAATTATAGTCGAGATCCAGAGGGGGAAGAACGAGGCGACTCAAAACAATTATGCACCTAAACCATCCAAGCAAGACCTGGATAACACAAGATATATATGCTTGTGCCAGCTTTCTATTGCCCTTTCAACAATTCTCATTGCTCTAGGCAGTTGCTCACTTGAACATTTATTTTAGCGCTCATTTGTGCAATAGTTTTTGCTAGCGTGCTACTTGCTCCCTCACTTTTGCTTGCCTATGTGCTTGTTCAAGCATAACCTATATCTATCTTGTAAGCCATACTTGTTTCAAAACTAAGAAATTATCGATGAAACTCCTGAGTTTTTTCACTTTATTAATGGTAGTCTTAAGTTTTTTTATTATCTACGGTACCATTGTATTATTGAGCGTTTTACAACCGTAATTTTTTTTTTTAACTTTTTCAGTCCAATATTGTTCAAAATTGTTAACTTCCTTTTATGATTTGTATTGAAAAATAAAAGACAAAGAAAAAAGTTAACGGTTTAATTTGGACGATTCTTTTTGACGGAAAAAATTCAAAAAAAGGTTACGGTTGAGCTAGCTTAGCTTATTACTTACTCGTCTGAGCACCTCTACTTCAAAGAATTTAATTGCTTGACATTTTAAAAATAATTTAACATAGCATAAATGTGTGTGTGTGGGCCGGGGTGTGAGATGTTTAGTTAATCCATCCCACGTTTATCATGATAATATATATATGACATTTAGAATTGTTTTTTTTTTTTTTTGAGGTACATTTAGAATTGTTTTTATTTAATTGGGAACGCGTTATGCTTAAGCTAGCTATTTTGACTAATAACAGTATTACATCTATATCTACTGTAGATGTGAACAAGCCCATAAAATTAATTATAACAACTCACAGGAGATGCTGACAAATAAATATTAAGTTAATAGCTTAATCCCATATGACTAATGCAATGAGCAATCTATGATATTTACACTACTAATATAAAATACTCCCTCCGTTTCTTTTTACTTGTCCACTTTACTTTTTGGTTACTATTCACTAATCACTCTTAATTTGTATTTTTCTCTTAATCTATAAGGTAAAATATAGTCATGTGGGATCTTATTTTGTTCGTTTCAATGCAAAGATTATTAATATCAAATTTTTATAATTTTTAATTATACACAATTAAAGATATTAAAAGTTAAAATGTTGCCTCGGCATGTGTGCAAAATGTAAAGTGGACAAGTAAAAAGAAACGGAGGGAGTATATATTTTGGGAAGAAAAAGTCTTCTCCTAGTTTCTCTACATAAGTAGAAGCAAATTTAATATATGTTTATAACTTGAATCCAACATTTATGATTTATGTTTACATGTATATTGAATTAATTATTTAATTATATTTTTTTTCTAAAATGCTCGGGATTTAAATTCTCATATTTAGATTAATAAAAAACTTTGAAATATTGAAAATCAATTAAGAAATTAAATAAAGCTAAGAATAAAGTGAGGAGTGGGAACAAAAGAGTCAGAATCAGACTCAAAAACCCAATATCTTGCAAAAGTCAGGGTTTGGGGAGAAGAGTATTAGCAGATATATATACTCGTGCACCCTCTAGGAAAAGAACAAGGAACTCAGATTATCCCCTAAAAGATAAGTTTCTGCAAAGAAAAGGATAAATGACACACAACGCGCTTAAAAAGACACTTACATCTTACTACACATTAAAACTATAACTGAGTTATAATAGCATAAGTAAATATAAAGCACTCAAAATAAATTAATTGAATAAAACTATAAATGAGTGGGAACAATATAGTTCTATAAAGGATATATGAAGGTCAACAAACCGACCCACCTATTAGGATCATCCTAGAAGGCTCAAAATAACATATTATGAATTAGCTAAACATAATACAGATGGCAGTCAAAGATTTGATAATACTCCACTAACTCTTTTATTTATATATAATCTTAAATCATCCAATCTTATATCATTCACTTCTCCCTTAAGAAAACTAAAACATACCCATTTCAATTTTTTCAACTACTTACAAACTTTCATCCATGGTTGTGTCAAACCCTACAATCAATCAAAACATTGATTATCTTGAAATCAACCCGAAACCCGAACCCGATGATCCAACTTCTATAGTAGAAGAAATTGAAGGTGTAATCAAGTTGTACAAAAATGGTTTTGTAGAAAGATCAACCAAAGTTACGTCAAGTGTTTCTCCATATTTGGATTCTAATTTACAAGTTAATGCTCGCGATGTTTTTATTGACAAAAATGATAATATTTGGGCACGTATATATGTACCTACACGTAAAAATAATAATAATTCGTTACTACCAATAATGGTTTATTTTCATGGTGGAGGGTTTTGTATTGGCTCAACTGCATGGAAATGTTACCATGATTTCCTAGGAAAATTATCGTCGGAAGCTCAGTGTGTGATTGTGTCGGTAAATTACCGTCTAGCGCCGGAAAATCCACTTCCGGCGGCTTATGAAGATGGAATGAAAGCTTTGATATGGGTTAAACAGCAAGAAAATATTGGTCAATCTAGAGAATTTTGGGCAAAATATTGTGATTTTTCTAGCATTTTTTTGGGTGGGGATAGTGCTGGCGCAAATATAGCCTATAATGTGACCTTAAGACATGGTATGTCAAATAGTAACAATATTAATGGAATTGTCTTAATACAACCATTTTTCGGTGGGGAAGAAAGGACTAATTCAGAATTATCGTCAATTAAGGTTCAATTACGTAAATCAGCGTTGAGTTTAGGGGCTTCTGATATATATTGGCGAATAGCATTACCTTTAGGGGCGAATCGAAACCACCCTTGGTGCAATCCGTTACTTAAAGATATGAAATGGCTGGAAAAAATTAGGATTATGATATATGTAGCGGAAAATGATATATTAAAAGATAGGAATTTAGGGTTTTGTGATGTTTTAAGTAGTAATTTGGGGAATCAAGTAGAGCATTTTATTTCTGAAGGTGTGGGACATGCATTTCAGATTTTGGATGAGTCTACAATTTCTCAAAATCGAAAGAAAGAAATGATTTTTAATATTGTCAACTTTATTGGAAAATAATTGGATGAATTATGAATAGCTAGCAAGGACTAGTAGTTTTTTTTATTTCAAGATTTATTGTTCAAATTTCAAAAGAATAGAACGAAAAGGAATAGATACAGAAAATTACCTTTTTAATATATTTTCGTTGTATGAAAAAGATAATGTATATGTTTTGAATAAATTTTTTTTAATCTGGATGTATCTAATTTCTATTGTAATAAGTATTGCATATATTTCTTATGATTGACATTTTTTGAGCTATCTCAAAAAATAATACTGTAATTTTACCATAAGCAAAAGGATTATAGATTTCTGTACCCACATGTTAGACCAATTACACTTATTACTTATTATATTAATATAGGCTATAAGAGCCCATTTTCATTTCACAAAAACTTGGATTAGAGGTCTCACTATAAGACCGTCAATTTAGGCCGGCAAAATTTACGCACGTAACAATATTTGATTTTGAGATATCAATTTTGAAAATTGATATCTTTAAGATTTAAATTGAAAAATGCCCAGAAAATGTAAAAAAAAAAAAAAAAAGGTGCTCTCTTGAGATATCGTCTTTTGTAAAGACGGCTTTCAAAAGTCCAGTCCAAATCTATATTTAGAGTTGTAACGATATATATTTAGAATTGGGCTGGGCTTTTGAAAAGCGTCTTTACAATAGATGGTCTCAAGTAAGAATTTGTGGCAAAAAATGCTCAGGTTGTTACACGCGCGAATTGAACCGGCCCAAATTGATTGTATTATTATGAGGTCATCTCGTCCAAGACCAACTGTTTTCATCTATAGGGTCTAAAATTCTTGCAGCAGACCATCCATCTAATGATAAAATAAGCATTAAGAACATATAAAACGACCAATTCAAAATCAAAGTGTTGTAAGATCTAAAGTATATTTTAACATTGGAATTGTTGTTTCAAACTTAGAACGATTAAACCAGAACCTGAAATAAAAAGTACCAAAATTGAAGCACAATATGATTAAATCTCGCCATCCCAGAGTTGTTCAAGAGTTTTGAAAGGGCCTTTATTTGATAAGTAAGGCCAACCAGTGACCCCTCTACTTTGGGGGATTCCCCTTATTTTCTGATGATCTTCTTCACTTAATTCCCAATCAAAGATCATCAGGTTTTCTTTCATTCTTTCTTTATTGAAACTCTTCACCACTAATGATATTCCCTGCTCATATGCCCACCTTAAGCATACCTGCATTTTCAAATACATAATTACCATTTTGGAAAAATAACTCACGTGTATTGACTAACACGTTACCAATTGGTTTTAAGATGGAACCTCATCTGATTTGTATGCAGTCAACTCTCCTTTTATACTGATCTATCAATTATTCAATTATGTCAAGGAATAGGAGAACAAGTAGTACCTGAGGAATAGACTTTCCTTTAGCCTTGGCAATTTCTTGAAGCACTTCAGATTCCAAAACCCTATTGCTTCCATAGAAGGTTCCAATGGCTCCTAAAGGAGAATAAGCAGTTATCACAATTCCATTTTCTTTGCATAGGTCTATCAACTTCTTCTGTTGCCAAAATGGGTTAACCTCCACCTGTATTTTTCTAATTGCAGATCAGTCACAATAAACCAACATGAGAGATTGTCAGCATTTGAAAACAAATGTGACAAACGGCCAATGTTTCGAATCTTATCCGCCCCTCATTTTAAGTGGAATATTGAGTGATTAAATGACTAGTTTGTAAGAAATGATGAACAAATTATACGAGTGTTGGAAATACTTCACATGTGATACAAGATCTCACATCGATAAAATATATTCGGTGAGCTAATTCTCTTTTTACTATATGGTTTTGTGGGCCCGAACCCAATGGGTGTGTCCCGTGTCCATATGAGTGGGTCAAAGTGAGATTATGTGCCTAATAACAAGGACTATGATTCTATGAATAGAAACACAGAAATGCATACAAGAGAAATGACTAACTTGATTGACTGCTGGTGGGATTTTAGTAAGAGCCAGAAGATCTTTCAGCTTCTTACAGGAAAAATTACTGACTCCAATACATTTTGTAAGGCCAAGCTTCTTACATTCTTCCATGGCAGCCCAAACACCATGAAAATCCATTGGAAGAAAATCATCCTCCTTTATTGGAAAATCATACTTCCCTGGCTGACAGCTCAATGGCCAGTGAATTAAATACAAATCTATCCATTCCATCTTCAAATTTCTACAAAAAAAATGCACAATAACTTCAATTCAAACATAAAAAAGCCCCACATTGAAACTACCAAATCTCAAACTTTATTAGACAAGTGTCCCACATCCAAAAATTAGATATAACCCCATCGAATTTATATGCAGTCAACTCTCCTTGCTCAAATTTATCGGACTTGACCGGATCACTAACAGTATGCTCAAAAGTTTTAAGTCATTGCACTTTTTTTTGAAATATTCTATCGCGTTTGATTATATTCACACAATTTCATCTTTTAATTAAGTTGAAAATCTAGAAGAAATAAATTACCTGAGGGATTTGTGAAGACCAGGAACAACAAGATGAGGATGAGCATCACCACACCAAAGCTTAGAAGTGATAAAAAGTTCATCTCTGGATTGGATTAGGCCCATACTCAAAGCTTGTTGGACTGCTTCTCCAATGGGCTGCTCCGATTTGTATTTATGGGCCGTATCAAAGTGCCGGTAGCCCACTTCTATGGCCTGTAACACTGCTGATTTCATGTCTTCTGCTGACACTGGAGGATCTACAGCTGTACCTAATCCTATCACTGGGATGCTTTTGTCTCCATCACTGAGTTTGAGTTCTGGAACTCGCACTTCACTCGGTCGTGTGCTCCAATTGATGGTCATTTTAGGCCGAGTTGTGATGGGACTTATTCGCAGTTTAAATGAGTCAACTCGGATCATATATGATGTATTGGTAAGTATATTTTTGTCTTTATGTTTGCAATAAGTAGTGTTCTAATGTGTTCTCTTGCACATTTTAGGCAGCCGGGCCACTAAAGGTCGTGTGTTCTAATTTGTTCTCTCTTGTCTTTTTTTAAGACTAATGAGGGTATTTTTCTAGAGTAAATCTGTTGATTGGATGACTTGTTATAACAAGTTTTATTTTTAAAAAAAGAGATAAATTAAAATAAAATGTTGATAAGAATGTTCACAAAAAATGTATGATTTTTTTTTTTTATTAATTTCTTACGTAAATTTTCATAATTTTTCTCTAATTTTAAATTAATTTCAATTTATTTTTTTGGTGAATTACCTACTATAGCAGGTCATCGGGTTACCCAAGTTTACTCTAGGCAAATACCCATTAAGGTTAAAATTATTCATGGTTAATCAATAGGTGAGATTATTGTAGAAAAATCACAAAAACTTTAATTATTCTTAATAATTTTTCTTTTATAAAATGTCAAAGTTAACATTGCACTGTAAATTTTTCTCATATTATATTTAAGCACTGAATCTTTCATGTATATATTATTATAATCACTAGCCATATTTAAGCATTAAAGATTGACAATCAATAGGCATGTTTGAACGCAAGCATGTGCTAAAATACCATCACTTCTAATAAGGACATGGTTGTACAAAGAATAGGTCAAGGGACAATTTGGAATTTTTTATTATTACATGATAGTTTGAGAAAAGAAAAGTGTTAAATAAATCAGGAAACATAAACATTAGGTGAGAATTGAACATAAAATCTTACTCCAACTGAAATAAGACTCGATTCTCTATAAACAGTTTAAAAATTATAACTATCAATGGCTATTATCTTAAGCCAATTCATAACTCTATTGTTTTTGGATCAAAACTAAATTAATTAAATAACAATACTATTTGTATTTTTTCATCTAAAAAATTGAACCTTTATTTTCAAATTAACATAGAATTACTAAATACAACATTATTCACATTCAAACTTCAAAATAAAACCTAAAAAAACCAATTAAATTGAATAATAAAAATATTATTATGGAAAATAAATGATATAACTTCATTAAGACATTCCAATAACAAGATCTACTCTAAAGATGGATTTAGAGGGTCGAATATACTCTTAACCACCTAGTTTCCATCGCCTTTGTTGGCCTATCGCCTTTTGGCCATCGCTATTTTCGGTTTTTTCAGCAGGGTGAATACACGTACATCTTCAAAATGTGTCATCTTTGATCCAAAGAGCGAAGAAAACAAACAAGCCTCTGAGATATAGATTGATGAATCTGATTAAATGGTAACAAATCTTCATCACCTTCATAATCATCATCGTTTTCATACACTAAATGAATTCCCCATTTTTTGAGTTCAACTCCTTCAACAGGAATTCCTGATTTATACCCAACTTGTATTATATCACCTTCTTCTAACAACAATATCATAGGATGATAGTATTTGAATCTACATAGGTAAATCTGCCTGGCTGGAGTAGATGGGAGTCCTGTTAAATTTAGTACTGAGCTGAAAATAGAGGTTTCCTCTCTTATAATACGAGCCTGAATATGTACAATAGCAGGTAGTTGAGCACGCATGCTGTCGAGTGCTTCGATGTCTACAGAGAGTATGACAATAACAATTACACTTTGGATTGATAGGTTTGGATGAGGATTGAATTTTACTCCTCCTTCTGTTTGAGAAAACCACTCTGGAATTTCACTCCCAGGAATGCTCATATTTGTTAAGTTTCTCAAAGTAGCCTGCAAAAATCAAGTATGTACTTATATATGAGCTCAACGTTATTATTCGTGTCGAGCCTCTCAGTTTTTGACTCGACATCAAATTGATTCGAAATGCAATTGGAAATTATTAGGTCATAATTTTAACCCATAATATGAACATGACTTGTCAGGAGAATCCTTGAAAAAACTGGTTTAAACCCAATCGTAATTCAAACACGATTATAACCGGACACGACACAATCTGGAAATGACAAGACCCCAAACATGACTCAACTCGTAATATGCCAGACTGAATCATGTCGGATCCTAATACTTGAACATGACAGGATATTTGAACCTTTTAATGGGTTCAAAACTAACCTAGTGATTTTTCATCAAATAGCCAAATCAGACATTATTATATGCATCCATATTAACACAAGTATTCTATGAGCGGGATACACTGAGTATGATGATGACGATGATATTAACACGATTATACGAATACGGGTAAATATATGACTGTATTTTTTTCTGAATAGTATGCTTTCATCTGTATGTACTCAACTTTATGAATATGAAATGAGTATAAATTAAAATTGACAGTGTATATTTTTTATCAGTCTGAAAATAAGTATTCATGATTTTACCTTAGTTAGTCTTCTCCTGACAGCTGATGAACTTGCATTACATCCAGCTAAAAACAGCCTTCTCAAAGACTTCAAGCATTCAATACCAGGAACATCAATAATCTTATTACAATTCACAAGTTGTAATTCTTGTAATCTCTCAAGGTTAGAGATGTCACATATACTTTCAAGTGAATGACAATCAGCAGCATTTAGCTCTTCCAATGTTGAAGGAAGTTTAGGCAAAACTCTCAGCATTTTACAGTGGCGCAACACGAGTTTCTTCAACACAAACATACCTTCCATTGTGGAAGGTAGACTATGGAAACTGTTGTACCCCAAATCCAAACTCTCAAGCTTAGACAGCTCGGAAAACTTATCATGTATCTGATTAGATATTCCACATGCTCGCGCATTAAATTCTTGCAAATTCGATAGCTTCCAGAAAGACTCAGGCAGATCACTTGGGGATTTCCTCATTTTCAATACCCTTAAGCAATAAAGAAATCCGAAACATTCAGGTAATGCGGTTATGGCAGTTTCTTCCATTTCAAGTATACGCAAAGATCTTAATTTTCCGAAAGATTCTGGTAAGCTTCTTAACTTTGTGCACTTGGTTAAAATCAGCCATGACAGACTTTCTAACTCGCCGAAGGACATTGGCAGTTCTGTTATTGCAGCTCCTACAATAAAGAGGACAGAAAGATTTGACATTTTCCCCATTTCTTTTGGCAACTTTTTAAGCGAAGTGCAATCAGTCATCCAAATTTCTTTTATGAATTTTAAGGAACATATCTCATCTGGTAGTTCTTGTATTGGTGTATGATCAAGATAAAGCTTGTGCATAAAAGCTAATCCCTCGACTGAAACAGGAAGCTTGAGAAGAGAACGACATCTTACTAGAGATAACACTTTAAGATAACATAACGAGCGAATTGAATCTGGGAGTTGCCCGATTGAAGTGCCATAAAGTAACAGTTGATTCAAGGACTTGAGATTTCCGACTGTATCAGGTAGTGCAGTAAGCGACGAACAGTTCCCTAAACTTAGGATCTCGAGGTTTGTCAGTGATCCAACAGAAGGCGGTAGGTTTTCGAGTTTATCACTCGAAACAAAAAGTTTTTTCAGAGAAGTCAAACACCCAATGCAGTCCGGCAGCTCTGTAATTTTATTGCAACTTTTTAGACTAAGCACTTCAAGTTGAGTAAGGCGGAAAACAGATTCAGGTAACTTGGTTATTATTGTGCTATCGAGATTTAAATCAATCAAGGATGTCATACTGCAAATATCTTCAGGAAGTCCCTTGAATTTGTAGCAGTCAGATAAGTTTAATTCCTTTAGACTTTTCATCCCTGTAACATCTATTGGCAAAGCAACCAAGCTTGTGCAACCATGTAGGTTCAAATGCACTAGAGAACTCATATTTCCAACTGAATGGTGTAAATTTGTTAGACTTACACACCTCTTGAGCATAAGCTTCTTTAAATTTTTATGTGCGGACATGTCAGGAAGTGCAGTAAGTCGAGAACAATATGACAGATTTATCACAACCAAGTTCCCCACCACCTGAAAGCCAATAAAAGTGTTCTTAAAATTAGTTTTGACCGCTCTTTAAATGACGGTTTCTAATCATAAAACAATTCTGCTCGAATATTACCTTGTTGAAATCCAAACATGAACAGTAAGAGCTCCATAAATGTTCTATGTTACTCGATGAAAGATCAAGCACGCGAATTTCTTCTGGAATATTCGGGAAAGTCTTTTGTTGACATCCTCTCCATTGCAACCACCTAAGCTCAGAGGGCATATATTTGAAGTCTCCTTGAACTTTTGCATAATTCATTTGAAGCAGTTTCAGGTGCACCATTTTCTCAAACCATTTTGTTTGAAGAGTAGAAATATCACTCTCATCTGGTCTATACCACCACCTTTTTATTTTCACTACCAGGAACCTGATGTAAGTGTTGACATTAGGATCTTTTTTAAAGCTTATCCAAGATTTCAATTCATCAGAAACGTCTGGAGGCTTTTTAATGTCTAATGTGATCCCCCTTACAGATTCCGTTACCTGTGACATCACATGGAGTTCGTAAAAGCATCCAATAAAATATGCTAACAGTGCTAACGGGTGTGTTTGGTAAAGGACATTTTGGTTGTCATAGCTTTAAGCTTTTCGGTTAGCCAAACAGCAACAAAAATTGTTAGGTAAATGGCTTTTGAGCGACTAAAGTGCAGCTTTTAAGCCAAAACCCACAAATTCTATCATACATAAAATAGTCAAAGCTAATTTTTTTGTACTAAATATCTTCATGAAAGTTGTCTTAAACAACTAATTTATCAACCAAAAAATGCATTCAGTAGGTCAAATAAGCCAACAGCTTGAGCAACAACCGTTTTCCAAACAGACCCAAAGTCTTAATAGTTAATCCCAACAAAGTATGGAGTCCATTACAGGAATCAAGACAAATCATTGTGAATAATCGAAAAATTTGAAAGGCAATAAAGAACAAATTATACCTTTTTTTGTCGTAAGACACGAAAAGTGTCATTGGAGTCCCACAATCTACTACGCTTACCAATATCATGAATACTTTCCTTTTGAACAATTTCCCTACCCATATCCCGAATTTGATCATGCATCCACAATAAGTTACCATCTAAAATCTTCAAGAGTGATTTTCTTACAAGGATACCAATAGCCGATTCCGCCCTTAAATCACAACCAACAAGTACATCCACGACATCCTCTTTTTTCATTCTCATTTGAAGCAACAAACATGCAATGTCTAAGAAAACCGTTTTCTCATGTTCATCTAATCCATCATAACTAAGTTTAAGCACCATTTGAAGACGATCTGGTCGAATAACTCCTAGTTTTATAACCTCGTCCTCCCACTCTTTCAATGTTCTCTTAACCAAAGACGAACCAAACACTTCTAATGCTAAAGGAAGTCCACCTGTTAAAGACACAATTTTCTTTGAAATGTGCCAAAACTCTTTGGTAGGTTCCGTTCTTCCTAAAGCATGTATACTAAACAATTCTAATGCTTCTTGATCATCTAAGGTTTGTGCTTCATGTAGCTCAGTATCATCGGAAGCAAAACTTAATGCATCTATATTTCTACTAGTAACAATCACTCTGCTTCCGACTTCAAACCATTCTCGAAAAATGCCAAGTTTTTCGAGCTGTTTGTCGTCGTAGACATCATCTAAGACCACTAAAACCCGATATTGGTTAACAATTTTCTTGATTGTGTCCATTCCATCTTGTGCTTGTTTAACTAATGCTACATCAGTTAAGGAAAGATCTTTGATCAGTTGAGTTTGAATACTTAAAAGGCCATCTTCATTTGCTAAGTTTTCTCGAACATTCGCAATGAAAGAGCGGTTTCTGAAGCTAACAACAAGCTTATTATAAACAGCTTTAGCCAAGGTTGTTTTTCCTATTCCTGGAGTTCCATGAATACCAAGAAACCGAACACCTCCTGAGCGGAGATCTAGTTTTTCGATTACTTTGTCTACTCGAGAATCTAAACCAACTTCAAGTTTTACTACATATTCTGGAGTGTTCTTTAGCTCATTCCATACTTGTTGGACTATGCGTCTTATAAGGTTGTCTTTGTTAGCTCCATCATTGCCGCTGTCACTGTAAATTGAATTCTGTCATGCTACTTAGAGAAGCTCATTTGTGTTGGGATGGGTTATCCCACGTCGACAAAATAATAATGGTGTGTGTTTAACAAACACTAAGCCAAAAGCAAAAGTAAATCAAAAAGTCATTCACTAAATCACAGTTAATATCAAATTTAAGTTAAATAGGGAGTAATAAAGTAATTTATATCTTTATTAACAAATTAATAGCAACCATTTGATTAATAAGATCCAAAATATAAATATACGGAATAAAGGGTAACAATAAAAATTAAAATTTACCTTTTTTGGGAAGGAGATGTAAACGTATAGCCAGAAATATTGCCCACATTCACCAACCCACATTTCCAATTCTTAACATCATCTTGACTAAACCCCTTTGAGTCATCCTCCACCAAATTCTTAAACCCATCACCAAACTTCCCTCGTTGTCTCCGGACATCAGACGGGTCAACATCATAGAAAACGGGTATGACCCGTTTCTTGCACTCAAATATTCTAGAGAGTTCATGAAGACACCAGCGTGAATCAGCATACCTAGGAGATATAATAGCAACTGCTAAAGCAGAGTCCACAATAGCTTCCTCTAGGGTTGGCTGTATTGTATCACCTCTCTCCATACCTTCATCATCCATAAATGGTCTTAACCCTTTCTCTTCCAGTTTATCTCTTAGAAGTGTTGTAAATGAATGTCGTGTATCTTCACCTCGAAAGCTCAAGAATACATCCCAATTTAGCCGTTTTTCCAGCATTGATGGTGGAAGATACGACGCCGTTTCGCCATCGGAAATCAGGTAGCGTGACGTTTCGTCTTTGTCACCGTCCATGGAATTGGCCAATTGGGGATCTAAATTAGGAGTGTTAATTATTTGGTGGAGAGAAAAAAAATTAAGCGAAAGTTAATTAAGTTGAAGAAATTGAAGATATGATGATTGATGCCTTGGATCGGAATTGGGAGATGTAGTACAAATTGTATTTGTATGCCGTCGTTTTTACCCATTGACTTGTAACTGACTTCAACAAAACCTTACCGGATTAAACTTTGATGATAATGAAAATTAGGAAAAATTATTTAGAATAATTTAATTTTTTTTTATGATTTTTATATAATAATCTTATTTATTGATTAATTATGAATAATCTTAATTTTAAGGGGTATTTTCCGAGGGAAAATTTGGGTAACCCGATGGCCTGCTATGGTAGGTAATTCATCAAAAAAAATTAAATTGAATATTAATTTAAAATTAGAGAAAAACTTTAAAAATTTACACATAGAATTCTAAATAATAAAAAAATCATAAATTTTTTATGAATATTTTTTAACATTTTTTGACATTTTATTTTAATTATCTATTTTTTAAAACAAAATTAATTTGTCATAGCAAGTCAGCCGATCACCGAATATACTTTAGGAAAATACCCCTTTAAGATGAGATTATTGTAAGAAAATCATGAACAGGTTAAATTTTTCTAGTAATTTTTCCTAAAAATAATTTATACTGTAAATTTTATAAAATGTGTCATATAGATTTTCATGGTGATTAAACTTAAATTATAAAAAATTCTACAATAATTCATACTTCTAGTAGCAAACATTCCCTCTGTTCTTTTAAGTTTGTCCACATTACTATAACGAACAGTTTCATAAGTTTGTCCTATTTAGAATACTTTCCTATTTTGGAAAGTTTTTATCTTTCATATACTCTCTTTATCCCTCATTTCCCTCTCATAATATCAATACAATTATTAATTCACACCATTATTTTAATAAAACAATACCACTATCTACAAAGATTTTACCTTTCTTAATAAAATAATACCCACTATCTACAAAGATTCGACCTTTCTTAATAAAATAATACTCACTATCTACACAAATTTCACCTTTCTTAATTTGTGTAAAATCTTCAAATAGGACAATTAAAAAAAACGGAGGGAGTAGTACACTAAAAATATATATAGAAGTATATTCTTTATCCATCAAATGGAAATAATAACTTTATTTTTAACCGTACACACATTAAATAATATGAGTGTTAAAATTAGACATTAAGGGTTGTTTAGCGCACAGTTGATAGTTGATTCGCCTTGTTCGATCAGAAGTTTGTTTAAAAATAGTTAGCTGATAATAACAAGTTGTAAAAAAGTAATTTCTAAAAAACACTAACATTAGATGATTTGAATATCAAACAATCTATTTGTACCCTTTTTCGACTATGTATATCATAAGTACATAGTAAGCATCTGACTCAGAATTTTGATTAACCTGACTTTTTTTTTTTGAAGAACTTGACTAACTAGACTTGATCAAACAAAATCATAGTGTTTTTACCTTCATCAAAAAATCAATTGTACAATAACATATATATATTTACTTTTATTCAAATATAATAAATAATTGCTTGCAATTTCATGATTTCTGATAAAATATATAATATAATATTTTTTTTGAGAGGAAGTATATAATATAATATAACATACTAATAATAATCAATTTAAATTTTTAGTTAAAATCCTTTAAATGATATCAATCTAGAAAGATATGTTATATGTTTTGTCAAATTCTACAATGAGGATCTTTTTAAACCACCAAAATTGAGAATTGAATGATAATTTAAACTGCTTCTCCTAAATTTCCATGGTGAATCAAGTGATTAGAGCATATATTTTGGTGTGGAGACCATTTGGGTCCACATGTATTATTATGTAGTTTAAACTCCAAAATGTTCAAAGTAATAAAGTTTAGAAAAGGCATTCTTGCTATGCTTTTCTTTTTCCTTTTGTTTTTGCAAATTTTTTAAAGCTATATGACACCTAGCTGCTAGCTAACATCTTTTTATGCATCATGAATCGGTATTGGCTACTAGATACTTTCTCCGTTTCAAGTTACTTGTAATATTTATTTTTTTTCATGTTGTTCAATGCATTAATTTAATCCTTAATATCTCAAATTATGTATAATAAAAAATTATAAAATATTATATGTTAATATTTTTTATTTTGAGACGAATCAAAAAAGATCTCACTTGACAATATTTTAACTTGCAGATTAAAAACTAATCGCAAATTAAAAATAATGAATGAATAGTGTAATAATCTCATATGTTACAAGTAAATTAGAACGGAGAAAGTATAAAGTAAAAGAGTCAGAGTTAATATTTAAACCCTCAATATCTTTTTTGTATTTATATAAATAAATGTAGGGATATTCCACGTGGTAACCCTGAGGTTTTGGGTTTTCCACGTGGTAACCAAAACTTTTAAAAAATCCATGCGGTAACCCTGAGGTTTACGTAAATGTTCCATCATGACCTTTTTGCACATAAAAACGTTAGCAAACGTTAATTTTGAAGATTTATGGCTGTTGTATGCATATTTATGTGACTCACCATATCAAATGCCATCAGTTTGAATCTTTTTCCCCAAAATATAACCCTCAAATCTACCATTTATCATCCGAATCATATTTTTTCCCCCAAATCCAAAGATGGTAGAGTTTGGGTTTATATTTTGGGGAAAATGGCTAAGACTGATGGCATTTATAATGATGAGTCGCATATATACGCGTACAACATCCTTAAAGCTTCGAAATTAATGTTTCATAACGTTTTGCTAACGTTTTATGTGCAAAAAGGTCATGGAGAAAAAATTTGGTAAACCTCAGGGTTACCATGTGGATTTTTTAAAAGTTTTGGTTACCACGTGGAAAACCCAAAACCTCAGGGTTACCACGTGAATTTCCCTATAAATGTATCATGTATGTGTGTCTATCCGTCCATATGGTAATTTTAGATGCATAAAAGAAGAGGGATTCAAAGCAAAAGTTAGTGTGGTATTGGAAACTCAGCATATTATAAAGAAAGAAGTCTTGTCTCCATGTCACGTTCCAAATTAACAATCTAAGATCTCTTCTATGTTCTACCTTTCACTTCTTTTTTTATATTCCTATCTCCTCTACATACGAGAAAGTGTAACAATATCCCCTATAAAGGGATCTTAAATCCAACCATCTTCCATGACCATTGATAACAAAAAATCATTACCCAACCATTTGTACTTATACCATCTCCTATAACTATAAGCTTATAATACATAAAAGTATAAAACGCTAAACACAAATCTATTTATGTTCGTTTGTACTCCTTTTCTCTAACCAAATTATCTTGGTATGGCCTTTATTGTGCGTCTATTTTTTTCTTCTTCTTTTATATTTAAGAGCTAATCGTAAAGAGCGTATTAATTTAGACGTGGAGAATATGAGTAGACTGAAATTGGACGAGTGGTCGTCAATCAAGGGCGTACTAAGACTTATTTTATTTGTAATTTTTGTTTGGCTTTCATTGGTTGGAATGTTAGCTTATGAAGATCAAGCAAAATCAACAACAATACTTCATAATAACAATAATAATGTGAATAAGCATGATCACTTCAAAAATGTGAAACATGAAGAATCGGTGACAATTGGAAGAGGAAAGGTGATAGCACATCCTGAGGTTGATTTTAATTACGTGAGCAAAAGAAAAGTGCCAAATGGTCCTGATCCTATTCATAACAGGTGTGTTAATAGTTGCTAGCTACATAATTTGCATGTATTTTTTTTTTACTTTAATTAGGATATGGAATTTTCCAACGAATAATTATCTATGGTTTGTCTATGCAAATACTGTTTTTAATCTAAAGAGATAGTACAGAATTTGCTTTTCAACAGCAAACAAAATATAAATTATACTTTTAAAAATCTCTGTATTGAAATATTTTTTTCATCAAATCAATTTAGGAAGTGTTTGGCGCGCAACATATAATTCATTTAAAAATAAGGAATTTAATTTTGGTATTCAAATTCAAGAATTGTAAATGACACCTACATACTTGGAATTTGCAGATATATTTGATCAAATTTTGCATTGTTATTGCAATACTGTGGATTTGACTCAATTTCACATTTCCAAATTCAAGATTTGCCAAACATAATACTTAGCTCAATTAATGCATGGAAAAAACACAAATAAAAAAGTGGATGATGTAAATATCCATGTGTTTTTTTTTCTTCATTGATATATAACAAGTATTTAGTAACAATTGACATGGAATATAATCAATCTTAGGGCAACCTTATCAACTAATCATTTTGTAAGTTAATGCTTGACATGATTTTCCAATATCGTATTAGAAGTTTAAATAGCGTTTTTGATTCTCATCCACCTTTTTTAAGGGAATAATTAATGTGGAGTACGAAGGATGTCATATGTATTGTATCCATTATTGTTCAAGCATAGTGAAAAAGAGTGAGGAATGTGATAGTATAAAATTCAATGTAACACTTCAAATTTAAGGTTAAGCTTCAAGTTGATATGGTTTCTTGATAATAATATTAATATCAATCTTTTGTATAAATAAATTTAGTAGAGGTAGTATCTTCTCTATAAAATTCAATCTTTAATATTGTCTTGACATAGTCTCTTCCAGACTTAAAACAGACAAAAGATTAGAAAACAAGTACGTAGTACATTTTCAACAAAAAAATCTCTAAGTACATGAATATATCCTTTATTATTACAAATTCCTAATAAATTGCCGTGATTTATAAATATTGTTGTTCCTCTATATCATCATGAGTTTGTAGTTCCTCTATGCTCTATTTTTTTAAATATCTTTTTGATGCAACTATCTTTTATTTTTCTTCTTTACAATTACAATATCTTAATTATTACTAGCTAGTAGTAAAAACAAACAACATTGATAAAGAGATAATTTTCTGAACAAGCATCTTCTTTAAAGTGACTTGCAACATGTTAGCATTTTGATGCTACTTTTGTTTTATCAAAGTTAGATAAGCTGTCTTTTCAGTCTCTCAACTTTAATTTTTAACCCTTTAATTATGTATTTTTATTTGATTTATTCTTCTATTAGAATGTTAAATATATAATATATTTAGCCCCTTTTTTAATATTTGTAACATATTTTCTTAGTTGGTATACTACAAATTATAGTGTTTAAATTTATAACATATTTTCATCATGGGATATGATAATCATCATCATCATACTTAGTGTATCCCGCTTATAGAAAACTATGGTCAAGGTCTAGGGAGGGATGAACAACGGCTATTCATACCCATAGAGGATCGAGTACGTCAAAGAGTCCCTCAGCTCGAGAAAAGTCTTCAGAACGAGAAACACCTGCAATTTGTAAACTGAATAATTAGATTACGTACAGATAATAACAATATAAATAAAGATATGATAATGGATTCCTAAAAAAAATGCTAACAAAAGGGAAAAAAAATAAAATTTGTTTACTTAAATATTGCAACTATGAACGGATTATCATAATTCATAATAAAATTGGACATGCTTTAAAGTCGTTGAGCAATTTTGAAAGTGAAAAAGCTATCTAGTCAAATAATGCTCCTTTAGCTAACATATATAGTACTCCCTCCTCCATGCGCTTTACTTATTTTATTTGGTTTTTTACATTATTTATCCATCACTCTTATTATATGATTTATTCTTAAGCTATAACATAATCATCTAAAATTTTATTTGATTTCTCTTATTATAAATTTTATTAATATCTCTATTCAAGCACAATTAGAGATATTTTAAAATTAAAAAACGTGCATTGACAAATACTCCCTCTATTTCCAAATATTCTTCACATTTACTTTTTGCACAATTTTCAAAGTAAATTTTAAGGTTTAATATCTCTAAATATGCATCAAAAAAATATATAATAAAAAAGTATATATTACGACGAATCTAACGAGATCTTATATGGATATATTTTATCATCTATATATGTCTTAAAAATTTTAATCAAATTTTTCTCTCTCTGAAGTAGAATATTATAAATGGGAAGAATATTAGAAAATGGATGCAATAAATATGTCAAAACCAAATGAGATATTTAAAGTGAATCGTGAGAGTACTACTATAATGTGCAAGTTTACTAGAATATAAAGTGAGATTTGTTGGGTTAACCGGATTAAACAATTATGCAAATGCCCAAGACTAAATGATTTTGTCGTATGGATTTTGTTGGTGGCAAATTTAACCAAAGCTCAGCTTGGAAATTATTTATGTTGATCGATCAAATAATTAATTAAAATATATGTTTGATAAATAGTTTTAAATCATAAAATATTATTTTTAAGTTAAAACAGAAAACGTTGACTTAATAGCTTATAGATTAAAAAAGTCAATAATACTATCTAGTCAAACAAGTTAATTAAAGCTATTAACAACTAATTAGCGTTAAGTAATTTAAGTTGATGAGAGAGATAATTAGATTATTGCAAATTGTATTTATAACCAAGGATAACTATTGAATAATCTTTTTTTAGTTTGTTTCGTTTATTCAGGAGAGCGCGAAATTCGAGAAGGCCACCCGGAGAGACTTAGAATTTCTGAGGAGATTCATCCAATGATGTGCGAGAGATAATGGAGATCAAGTGCATATGATGTTAATTACTCCAAATTATTTTCAATATATATATATAGATTTTGATTTTTGGTACATTATTTTTGTGAAACAGACAAGGATAGTCCCAGCAATTTGAGAAAAGAAAATATCAAATGAAATGTAACAAACCTATTTCCATATATATTTCAAAAAAAAAAAACCTATTTCCATCATCATCATCATCATACCCAGTGTTCCCGCACATAGATACTCTATGGCCAGGGTCTGGGGAAGGAAGGTCGACGGCGTCTCATACCCATAAGGAGAGGGCGGTCATAAGAGTCCTTCGGCTCTAGAGGAGTCTTCAAGGATAGGACCTGCAAAAATCCGAAAACCTGCATCTTACACCCACGTTAGCCAAGCATAGGGATTAAAAAAAAAAAAAAAAAAAAAAAAAAAAAAAAAAACAAAAAACAAAAAACAAAAAACCTATAAGCGATATAGGTAAAAATGGAAGGGTGGTTCGAAGAGTATATCAAGAAAGTTATCAACCCTAAACCATCTCTCTCCCTGGATTGTATACCATGTTACTCTCTCTGACTCATGCAAATTGCTTTAGTTTTCTTTTAAACTGTTTATGAAAATTGTGCTAATTTTTTTTTATTTTATCTATATATTTTTCTCACTTATTCTTGAAATATATATTTTACTCCATTTAATTTTAAAATTACTAAACTTGTATTTGCAGTGTAAATAGATAGATACCCGTGCTATGCACGGAGATTGGAAAAAAAATTGAGTAATTTTATACTTGTATAATATTTTTTTTAATGATTATTTACTTTAAAGATTATAAAGAAGGTTATTTGTTAGTAATGAATATTTAAAATTTTTTCAATAAAATTAAGAAAATATTAAATGGTAAAAAAATGTATTAATAACAAAATGATTTATTTCAATAAAGCTTAATTATTTTTTTTATTTGAATAATTGAAAGATTTTTCCAATTTTCTTAGAAAGAGTCAAAAAAATTAAAAAGTTGGTCTTATTTTAAAGATCTTGAAAGAAAAGAATGTTTATACTTCAATTTTCCGCTCATAGATAAATCTATGATCAGTGTCTGGGGAAGGAAAGTCGACGGCGTCTTATATCCATAAGGAGAGGGCGGTCAAAAGAGTCCTTCGACTCAAAAAAAATCTAATTTACAATTGCATATAAGTAAAAATATAAAATAAGATGCAAATTCATACTCCCTCTGTTTTCATATGTTCTTCTCACTTTCCCCATTTGGAAATTTTTAAAAGTTCTTCTCATTTAGAATCTTTCTATTTTAGTAACCAATAGAATTCAAGGAAATTATTACACTTACACTCTAATCTATAAGAATTAATTTACATGTTAATTCCCAATGCATTTAATTTACATACACCCAATGAAATTTAATGATATTATTACACTTACACTTTAATCAATAAAAACTTTATTTTTTATATTATTTTACTCAACTTTCATAGTATCTATTTTGTAATTATAGTTTATATTGGTTTCTTCCCAGATTTCAAATGGGAAGAACAAATGAAAACGGAGGGAGTATCATTTTATCTCAATTCTCACACTGTCAATTTGATCTACCCTCAATGATAAAAGAGTCCGAACCCCAAAAAATGGGCATGAACCATGTAAACTTTTCCCTCAACCAGAGGAACAGTTGTCATTGTAAATTTGTCATTAACTCTAATTCCCAGTTTTGCCCATCGCGCGCAATTCTTTCTCTGTTTTTTTTTTCTAATGTAATTCTTTCTCTGTTTTTTTACTTCTCTCCATTCATTTCTTTTTCATTTCACCCTTTCTCTTTTAATATAAATACATTTTCCCTTATCTTTTTCCAAATTTTTTGCTTTTCTAGAGAGAGAAAGTCTTACGATTAGAGGAGAAAAGGAGAGAACATAAGTTTTTATTTTTCACGGATTGTAATCTTATTCAATGGAGCCTAATCACTGGCATAATTCCTCTCCTTTCATGTTATGATCTTTGTAAGATCAATATTTTTCTAAAGTAATTCCTATTTTTGCTTAATATTTTAACTCGTCGATTTGAAACCCTAACCCTAACTTTTTCGGAAATCGCAACAAATGTTGCTTTGAATCCTTTAGAAGAGGCTATAAACTCCAATTTTTTTATCAGACTTCCCTAAATTTCATTTGTAGTAAGTGATAGATCGAAAGAATGCCGTCTTACGCGGATCTAGATCGGCAGATCGAGCAGTTGATGGAATGTAAACCATTATTGGAAGGTGAAGTGAAGGCGCTTTGCGATCAAGCACGAGCAATTTTGGTTGAGGAATGGAATGTGCAACCCGTGAAGTGTCCGGTCACGGTTTGCGGTGATATCCATGGACAATTTTACGATCTTATTGAGCTTTTTCGCATCGGTGGAAATGCTCCTGATACTAATTATCTTTTCATGGGAGATTATGTAGGTTAGTTCTGGAAGTAATTATTTTTCCCATTTCAGCTGTATTGTGTTGATGCAAATCTTGCGATCTATTAAAATGATAGGAAATGATTTGTTCAACTTTTTTTTGATTTTTTTTATTAATTTGTGTTTATGAATCTGTAAATAGGTTTGAATGTGTAACAAAATTGTATTGATACATGAACCGGAGATTAGATAGGATAAATTAGAGGAAATATGTTTTATGTTGAGGATTAGGAGGTACTAACAGAGAAGAAATTTATTGATTGAATGTCTTATGTTTGTGATATAGGATTAAGTGTTGAACGTAACAAAAGGAATAAAGGAAAGCGCATAGGCTTCTTTTCAAAACATAGAAAAAAAAAGAAATTAATGAATTTATTAATTTAACGGCCCGTTTGGTAGTTGGTAATAAATCGTAGCAATGGGAATGAAAAACTAATGTAATTTTGGTTAAAAAATCTTTTGGCTATCTTGATGGGATGGCCATGCTTGACAACCTTCAATCATCTCATTTTGTTTATAAAATTCATTCCAATGCATTACCAATGGGAGATGTGGTATTAGGAGGTAATGGAAAGTTGTGAACAAAAAAACTTTTTTGTGATCAAAGTTTTATTACCATGGGAATGACATGAAAGTTTTGATGAAAATTTACACTATAAATTATTCCCATTATTACCATTAGTACCACTAACCAAACGGGCCGTAAATGCTCTTATTCTCCATCTACGAATGAAGGATGCTCCAATTACTATACATCTTAGTATGGTCTCTATTGGAATAGAAGTTCGAGCTAAAGGTTGATATCGGACTCTATTTCAAGGCTTTGAGTTTAAAGGGTTTGGATCATATGTTAATGATATGAAATATATTTGCATATTGGAGATGATGAACCTGTTAAGAGAGTATTAATTATGGTTTACAAAAGGTTGCATGGAGAGAAGGTGATAGATAATGTCCAAAGCTCGGAGTTGCTTGCTGGGGATGGGGTCTTTTTCTTAGAAAAAAGTTAGAAGCATTTGAACAGTAGAATGGATTACTTTTTGGGAATTGACATTTCTATATTTTAAAATTACAATGAAATCTTAGATGGAATAGGTTGTCACAGTTATTACATAACCAGTTAGCCATTCCTCTTGCTTGCTGCTATGATTTTCATCGCTGCTTTCCTTTCTCTTGCCCCTGCCTGGCATTGCCGGTTTTTCTAAGTGTAACGAAAAGTATATTTTCATCCTTTTAGTCTGTCTCTGGAGCAAACATGCCACAGGAAGAAGGGGAGGGATTGGCCAGCTCCTTCTAAGTTATTAAATTTACAAAAAGTGTTTCCTCCCCCTGACATGTTGCCTTTTGCTAAATGTCATCACAGATCGTGGATACTACTCAGTAGAGACTGTAACTCTGCTGGTGGCATTGAAGGTTCGTTACAGGGATAGAATTACGATCCTTAGAGGAAATCATGAGAGTCGGCAAATTACTCAAGTGTAAGTCTCTGTTGCATTTCTGTTATCATGTAAGCTTTAGTCTTTTGGAGTAGGAAAACTATTTGACTCAAGCATTTACTGTCACCTTTTTTTGATTCTGTAATCTAGCCAAGTTTGAACATAAGTTCTTTAACAATTAGAGATTGGCTTAATTTATGAGTTTGATTCAAAGATTGTTGTGTGTTTATGTATGGTGTCTTGGTAATACCATTTAGGCCGTACTGGTTAGGTTGAGTTTAGAAATTGGGGATTTGCTTCATACAGTCATCCACTTAAGTTTGAACATAATTTCTTTAACAATTAGAGGATGTTATGATATTTGATTGGCTTAATTTATGAGTTTGATTCTACAATTGTCTGTGTGTTCTATGTATGGTATCTTGATCTTACCATTTAGGCACGTACTGGATTGGTTGAGTTTAGAAATTGGGAATTTGCTTCATATAGTTGATTGGTATCAAAGTTGCTACTATTCAGAAGTTTATGTTGAAGATGTGTGAAACATTGATGTTGCGATGTTACCCCTACGCAATGTTTGCTTGAAGTGTCAGTAATGAGTCCTAGTTTTCTAATTAAGGCCAATCGGTGATGGGTCCTCATTTCTGTTTTGGGCTGTTGCTAAATTATCATAGTTACTGGAATTCTTTTTAATGTTTGTTCTTTGTGTCTAAGCAATTGCTCAAGCAATAATTTAAGTTTTGTAGCAAACCTCATATACTGCTGAGTTTCTGTTCTCTGTTATTTTGGATTAAATATGTTTATTCTTCATGAATGACTTCAGTATATGTTTACTATAGTTTTTATTTTAGGCATTTGGTTGTACCTTGCAAAGCAATTGAGTTCTTGATATAACATTTCTGTGCAAGTAGGAGCTAATAATAATCAAACAATGCTTAATTAATTGTAGCCAATAGTCAATTATTTTCTTTATATTTCAATCTGACAGCTTCACAATTGACTTTTCAGGTATGGTTTTTATGACGAATGTTTAAGGAAGTATGGAAATGCAAATGTCTGGAAGCATTTTACTGATCTGTTTGATTATCTTCCTCTTACAGCTCTTATTGAGAGTCAGGTCAGACTTGTAAATTGTGAAATTTTCAAGTTGTTTGTACAATTTCATGGTTGACTAGTTAAATCATAATGTTGCTGCACTGTAGGTCTTCTGTTTGCATGGAGGCCTTTCACCATCTTTGGACACATTGGATAACATCCGAGCCTTGGATCGTATACAGGAGGTATGAAGGAATAGAAAAGCAGTTATTTTTTGAATTGTAGCTTTTCAAGTAGCAGGTCCTGCGGATGATCTGGATTGCACCTGCAATATTTCTTGAATATAATTAGCTGAGTGCAATTAATTTGTAAAATACTGGTCACAAAACTTATGTATATATTTGGATCATTGATGTACTTTTTAAAAGAGCTAAAAATTTAACTGAGTGGCTAGCTCATTGTATGCAGGTTCCTCATGAAGGGCCTATGTGTGATCTGTTGTGGTCTGATCCTGATGATCGGTGTGGTTGGGGAATTTCTCCTCGTGGAGCTGGCTACACTTTTGGGCAGGATATCGCAGCTCATTTCAACCACACCAATGGTCTTAGTCTTATTTCTAGAGCCCACCAGCTTGTGATGGAAGGTTATAATTGGTGTCAGGTTTGTGGAAACTGGAAACCCAAATCTTGGAGTGTAGATGGTAATTTTTATTTCTGTACTATTTTGCATATTATTGATTACCAAATCATGCTGTAATTTTACAGGAGAAAAATGTAGTAACAGTTTTTAGTGCTCCAAACTACTGCTACCGTTGTGGAAACATGGCTGCAATTCTTGAGATTGGAGAGCACATGGAACAAAACTTCCTCCAGTTCGACCCTGCCCCTCGGCAGATTGAGCCCGACACCACACGCAAAACCCCAGATTATTTTTTGTGATTTCAATAGCTCAATAGGCTGTTGTACAACCTTTTATCCTCGTGTTGCTGTAGTTAATTCGAAAGAGAGGATTTCGGGTGGTTTGAGAATCAGTGGCAACGTCAATTTTGCTTTGGAGTGGTCTTTCTTTACTGCTGTCATTGCTCAAATTAACCACAGGATTGATGAGGTTCTAGTAGTTTATTTGTATATTTTCAGCAGGAGAGCATGTAGCAGCAGCGAATAGTGCTAATGGTATAATTTATGAAATCAAGTCAGAAGGCAGGGTTTCAGTAGTGTTGGCCTCATGTTTTGCCGACTCCATAAGGGTGACTTGAATGTGGGTTTCAATAGACATAGCTGAGCATGAGGACCTTGCTGCTCATGCAGTCCGCAGTAATTTTTTTGAATGTTTTGATTATTCAGTATACCTCATAATGGCTTGTTCATTTCACCATGAAGAGTACTTTAAGTTTTAAGTATATTAGCTGTTATGAAATTATGCTCGACTTGTATTGTAGACTTTAGCTCAGCTAATGAAATTTCTGTCAGCATTGTAATTTCACTTCGTCAAAGATTAGCTCTAAAAGGATTATGCTAGGAACCAAATTACAGGGGAAGACCAAGTGGATAGAGGATTTATACATTGAACTACCTCAAGATTTACATTAGATATCTCAAATTCAGGTCAGACATTTGAGAAACACAAAAAACGTACAGTCTCTCAGACTTAGGCCATTAAAGCTTAGTTAAACTAAAAGATAATAATGAGCTTACCAAATTAGGAATGGATTTGCAAAGAGTTTGTCTCACAGTTGACTAGCCGCACCAACATTTGATGATAGGATCAATATAACAACCCCATTTCAGTAATGTTATTGATTTCAGGTCAAGTGCTTTCATTACACAAAAAGATATCACTACACAAATGAGCCCGACTTCTAAACCTGACTAAAAGAATCTCCTAAAACCTAGAGTTATTCTGCACTCTAGCATTTCCAACTCCAGCCATTGCTACAGCCTTTTTCCGCCTGAAGAATACAAATGATCCACTGACGAGCAACAGACCCAATACAAGTACCTATTAAATAGTTCAACAATTAACTGTATTAGAACATCAATGATTCATTCATTGATAAAGATGAGTTGCAAAAAACCTCTGAAGAACCATGAATCAAATCTATGATTAGATTGCATGAAAGCTTACACACAAAATGAATAGCTGTTAAGTCTGTAATTAGGAATTTCAACCAACACATACTGATTGCTTGCCAGTTTGAAATGGTTATCAACTTTCTTTCACTAATCAAACTCTGTTTAAGCCATAGTTAGTGAGAATCGAGATCTAAAGTTTCAGGCGCAAGGCATGACCACTGAATTTTCCTATCGAGGACAATGGGGAATTAGTGTGTCACAGACTCCCACCAATGCACTAAAAAGCCTCCTCAAACATGTGAATAAATGCATTCTATCAAATCATATCAAATCATAAATCACTTCAAGTTTCTGAAAACCTCAAGCTAGAAATGTCTATATGATCCAGCGCTATTTACATTGGTTCAATAGCTATCATTTCATTTAACTTCATCTCAGTTTCAGTAGCATCTAAATCTAATGCTAAGAATCACAGAGGAGTACTGGTGAAAGCGTTAAAATCAGAAAAAAAAAAAAAAAAAAAAAAAGCAATAAAGTAAAGACAAAAAAAGGTGATCACTTTGAAACCGGCACAATATAAAGAGCTTTTGACTCTGGAAAGCGGAAATCTAACATTTTCACAAAGGTGCCAGGAAATACCATTTCTAACCATAGAGGCCTTCGCCCTTCTGTATGTCTGCTAACCAAAGTCCTAATGGTGGTTCATTTTGCACTATAGAAGGGAAGAGGATACTTCACTGGGTAAGATGTTTCTTGGCAAAAGTAAATGCTGACATAAAGTTGCCGCACTATTGGGAACATTCAGCTTTAGGTCTTACATTGCAAAACAAGGAATAATTCTCCAGCATGTAGATTCAAGGTCTATCAATAATTGCTTAAATCTAATCACAAGTGACCACATTCTGGTATGAAACTAGACATACCATATATACTCATGGACCAGGGCAAGGATTGTAATACGATCAAAATCAAAAACAAGTTCTGCAACTCAGCCAACAATAGACTAACGAACAAACAATGCATTAGTAGCCAAAATCTTACTCTTCATCATTATCATCATCACCATACCCAATATGTCTTGCTCAATGATACTATACCCTTATCAAAGGAGATAAAATTGCGGCCAATGAGACCCTAAGCTTGAGAAAATTACTAGCCAACACAAAAGAGCAAACAATACCAGATAATCTCATTTTTAAGAAAACAATTTCTATAACATATCACATACCTCAAAGCCAAGAACTGAAAGTTTCTCTTCATTTACACCTTGTATACAGCTTCTATAGGTAACATACTCTTGGGATTCACCATTATGTTCAGTGTCACTATATGCTAATGTCCTGTGCTTAACTTCAGAATTGTCTGCATTAACAGGTCCTTCTTGAGTAGATTGGCTTTTCTGAGAGCCTTTATCACCTGCTCCCTTAGCTACATCTCCAGTCTTGAGGCATTTGAAAGGGATACGGTATCCAGTTTCACTGCAGCGATATTTGTCATCACTCTGAGGTAAAACATATATCACTAATTTAGCTGAAAGCCTGAGAGAAAGCAAGTTAACATCATAACTTGCATAAATTAGCATGTTTTGTCTAACCATTTTTATTTATAACCTAAATCTTCAGCAGTAAGAGAATCTATCTCCTAACATAGAATCAATGCCACAACCTTAATCTCAACATACAAAAGCAAGTGCAAGAACTGAAAATCCATCTTCTACGTCATCTTCCTGCATTCACTACCTAATGCTTAGTCATTAAGCAAAAACCCTAACATTTTTTACTAGCCCTACCACTGAGAACACCAAACTGCACGCCTAAGAACTTGACTCTTATGTAAAATGCAAACATCTTATGCTATAACATAAAGCTCAAATATTTCCACAAGCCCCTTCAGAAAAACAATGAAGGAGCAAGAAATACCTCGACTCAACCAACACAGATCAACACGAGGACCAAAAACAATAATGAACACAGATCTCAAAAAATAGCCATCCCTTCTAATTTCTTCCCAGGCCAGCAATGTCAAATTTTTTCCTTTTCACCAGAGCAGTGTTTTTCTAACTCCAATATTCCAACCAGATAGTGCAACAGAATCATAAGTAAAACCATAGAATTCTTGAAAACAACAAATTATGCAACCATAGCTGAGATCATGTATCCAATAGACCAAAAATAAAGCTTGATAGCATCAACTTTTTCTCAAAAAATAACAACCACGTACTACAAAAATTATCTCAAATACAGAGGAAAGACCAATACTTCAGTTCTAAAACGAACAGATAAGTGTTTGTCCATCATGAAACAATATTTCATGATCCCAATACCATTAAATGGCTTTACTTACGGTTTTAAAAGTGATTTGGGAAAGTCCAAAGTACACAGTCTTGTACTTCAATAACAAAACTTGTTTCCGACAAAGGACTTGAAGTTTGAATTTATGTAGCCAATCATATATTTGTGATTTAAGGATTTGGCATTGCTAATGTTATTATACAACATATCTATACCCCAAATGTCACAAGTCTCTCAACTATGCGAGATTTAGGGTCAGAAAAACACAACCTTTGATGCATAATCGTAACAAATAGATTGTTTTCAATTCACCCATAATATTGCCATCGCTTAAAAAAATAAATCGCCCACCAAAATAGATCCAGGAACAAAAAAGTAAATGAATCAAATTAAAAACCAACTCTCGTCAACATAAAACAAATTAATCAAAAAAAACATGAAATTGAGTAATCAAACATTCAAACCTTTTCAGAATACTGACAAGGAACACAAGGACCAGAAGGAGAGCATTCAAATGTAGTATTTGAACCACTTGGTTTTTCCTTGAACCCTAACAACTTCCGACGCCTTAAAACATCTCTTTCTTCTTCATTTGAAGATCTGCAGGGAATTATATTAACACAAACAACTAATTTACAAAAATAGAGCGATTAAAGAGGAAATCAGTGATCGTAACTTACAGTTGGTGGCAGAAAGAGAGTCGTAAAAGCGACGATATGAGAAGCAAGCCAATAATGACGGATCGAAAAGAGAGAAACGGTACAGAAGATGAAGAATTAATCGAAGAATTCATGCTTATTGAAGAAGAATAAGATGATGACGAACCCTTATGTTTGTTGATTTCTTTGCAGCCATGGCAATATGGCATGTTTTACCTTCTAGGAGTATTTTTTATGTTTTTGATTTTGTGAAATTTTGGATTAAAAATTGAAATTACAATTAGGCGTTTGTTTTTTTAGTGGGTTAATGCTTTATAGTTCCATGTGCTCTTTTGAGAGACCGTTTTTTTTTTGTAAAGACGACCCTTACAAGTTCAGCCCAAATTTATATTTAGAGTTGTAACAATATGTATTAGATTGGACTGAGCTTTTGAGAGCTGTCTTTACAAAAGACGGTATCAAGTAAGAATAATATAGATTTGAAAAGTAATCTTATGACATATCAATATGTTTATGGTTTTATTATCTATAATTTTCTCTATAAATTATTTTCCAACAACTATTATTATCAGTATTATAACATAACATTATTACTTATACAACTGATCAGACAATAAAAGTTCAAACTTACATCGACGTAGATTCTCTTAATTGAATTACTTTTCCTCAAATTTAAAAAAAAATCATACTAGTAGAAGTAGTGGTGACTAAAGCGATGGTGATGATGCTTTATATGCTTTGCTTGTGAATATAAACAACACAATGCAATTAGGGAGGGACCCATAATTTTATAAATTTTAAAAAAACCCATCCAACTAATTATAGAGGGTATACATTAAGCAAAGCCATTCTTTGAGGATAAAAATTTGTACCCTAATAGAACAATTCCAATCCCATCCCAATGCACCATTTATCTCATTCCCTTATTCTTCTAAATAAATCTCCAAACTTCTTCTATATGTTGTCTCATCATAACTATATACTAGTACTAGTATATTATGCATATATCCAACCTCCCAAACAATCCCTAAAACAACTAATACTAGATCATTCTTAGATACTAACATAGAAAATGAGTAATATCAAGTCCAAAGATAGAAAATCCCTTTTTGAAGAATCCATGTTAGTGTTTGTAAACATCTTAAAGCTATCATCTCTCTCCCTTGCAAGAAGAAGAACCTTTATAACAACATCAGATCATGATCATGATGAACACAATTATGATGAGAATCATGATCATCAACATGAGGTTTCATTAAGGGCTACATATAAGAATCAAAACAAAGTTAATCATAATGATGCTCCACCATTGGCCCATGAGGCTGCATCACAGAGAAGCAAAAGGTTACAAAAGGCAGAACCAGCACCAGAGTATAAGATGTCTTATGTTATGTTGCCTGAACATGATGAAACTGGCACCATTAATAATGTTGATGGGCAATTCTCAGATTACATCAAAAGGTTTCATGAGAAGACAGTAAATGATTTGGAAAATGCTAAAGCAACTAATTATATCAAGAGATTTCATGAGAAAAACATGAAGGATTTGAACAATGAATCTATGAGACGCTCACATTATGTGTTACCTCCTCCACCTCATCATCATCATCATCTTTTCGAGTAGCAATATGGTTTAATTTGCCTTGGTTATTATATCCTGGCCAACTCATTTGATCAAAATCATTATTAACATTATTGAATTATGTAACGTTACATATTATAACATAAAAAATTATAGGCAATAGATATTTCAGCATTTATGTAGATTGAGATGCGTATTTGACCTATACTATACAAATATCCCAGTGTATTATTATATTGTCTTATTGTACTTTCTCCTAATAAAACACTATGATATAAAAAAAATTACGAAATTTACGTGTACAGAGTAAGTATATGCTTGTATCACAATGTTAGTATATGTGTGACGCAGTGAGCTGTATTTTTAACTATGACACAAAGGCATAGATTAAGAGTCATTAATTACATTATTAAAACAATTTTAATTAAAAAGATTTATATAATTATTTTTTTTCTTATTTACATTATTTATTAGTATAGATAAAATATAATGTATTGATCTTAAATGAAATTGCTCATCAAATAAGATATAATACTCTTTACCGTACCTATGCCTTGTGGCATAGATTAAACAAGTCATTTATGAATTGGATCTCGGGGATTGCTTCAATAAGATGTGTGATATAATTTGATCATTATCAATAAATTCTCTTACTTTTTTTTTGGAGTGGAATTGAAAGTTACTTGATAGACAATAAAGGTATATGTTATGAATTATGTTGTATGAATCAATACTTACTTTGAAGTTAGCAAGTTTTGAAATTGTTTGGTATAAAGTTTTTGCTTTGTAAATAAAGAAGTTCAAATGGTTTATTGCTTAATGAGAATTCAATAATCAAACAAATAATAACTATAGTACGTAGCACTCTAACTATTAGTCTCTCATATTGTATTATATATATATTCAACTTAATTAAAAGTTTAATTGATAAAAGTTTAAGTTTTTGATTAAAAATTTAAATATATTATGTATTCTATCAATCTATATAATATCACATGATTGTGGAATTTGATAGGAAACAAATATATCTACAATAATTAGGATTAGAATACCTACAAATATGAAATTCATCTATAAGATAGATTTTCAATTTTATTATATTTTTCTTAATAAAAGAATATCTTGTGAGTGATGAGTAGGTGAAGATCACAATTCACGAATGTATAATTCTCCAATACAAGCACAAACAATGTTAAAAAAATCTTAAATTTTATAGTGATAGATAGAAATTTAGAAATTAGATTGACCTTAGGTTGCATTCGGGAACAATTTATTTCATTTTAAATTGTAAATTTCAATTATGAAATCATTAATGTAGAATTTGAGAATGAGAAGGTTAGCGAGATCATTCTCGAATTTTCATCTTTAACCGTTTTTATAACAATTGTGAATTTGACTCAAATTCAAATTTACAATTTTTGAATTTGCCAAACACTAAATAGCAAGTCTCCTGAGAGACGTCTCTCATGCTCAGTCCATTAGAATTTAATACCTACTTTTACTTTAGTAGAGGTGGTGCCACAAGACGAGGGCCAAAATTTATCTAGTATATGGGCAATGGCCCATAATGCGCTGTGATTAAAATAGAAGAATGAAACAATGTGGACACAATTCCATTCTCTTCCACAATTAGACGGGCCAAAGCATTATATCTTGGGTTCATACTTCATAATAATATCCATTACATTTATGGATCCAGGCCAGGGCCCAGCCTCATAAAATATGAACCACTAATTTAAGATTGTCTAATCAGGCCATTTCCAATGTCCCGTCTAACATGAGATCTGTCTCTAGATTGTCCAGTTTCGAGACTGTGCAGCATATCTTTCAGCTACCCCTTTAATTATTAATTTTTTTAATTACATGTCTCGCTATAATGCCCTACAAGGAGGCTTTCATGGAATTGGAGTTTAATAATTTATTAAAATAATGAGAAAAAGTAATTTAATAATAAGATCAAATGAGATTCACTACTAAATTAAAAATAATGGTTAGAGTTACTCTTCAAATATCGGGTAGATCTAACAGAACTGAGTTTACAATATTTTTAGCATCCCCCTTCCTTAATCTTCCATTTTCAAGTCTACATTACTCACTCTTTTTAATTTCAATATCGGTGCACTAAGTCTATATAAAACTTACTCCAAGTAATGTTGTATTTTTTTTCTCTGATGTGAAGCAACTCAAAATGTGGGTTAACAAAGAGTACTTTGACACTTATAATCCCATTAAGTGCATATAGAAAATGGCTAAAAGCTCACACATTGATGACCATGTTTAAGAAATGTTCAATTGTTATTAGTCCTATAACTTTAGTGATGGTATCAATTTAGTTACAATAAGTTTTAATTATTTCAATTTATTTGAGGTAAGCTCAATTAGTTTCCATTTTGTTTTTCACTTTGATCTCACATTATCACTACTCGTTAAGTTTTAATAAGTTCATTTTAATTTTTATAAATTTAGTTTTGTTGTAATATATTGTAATGTATTTATCCATCTAATGTAAATCTGAAATTTAATCTAAAATATTTATTAAATGTCAATAAATCTAACAAAATATATATATATATCAAAAATCATTTAAAAAGTTAATTTAGAAAATACGTGCTATATATGTTAAAAATTACTAGTTACCTAGATATAAATGAGACATGAAAATAATGTCACACTACTAGTTACCTAAATTTAAGGCTATTACCTAATTATTCAAGCGTCCTCCTAAAGTATGGTGCTTGTAAAGGATACTTTCCCCTGTCCCATAGACAAAACAAGAGGAGAAAACAAGCCATTACTTCAAATAAGTCCTTCTCAGATGAGGTCATAGGCCTACATCGTTTGGGTAACGGACACTATTTATTTCCAACTTGCAACTTGCAACAAAATCAATAACATATTTCACCAAATTGATTGGGTTCATAGTAATTAAAATGTGAACAAATCAAGCAACGCGCGTCTCTCTTCTGATAAAGGTTAGAGTATTGAATTCGTCTTTTAAATTTGCAATTAGTTCAAAATGATTTAAAGTTGGCCTAAAATAGTTAATAATTCATTGTTTTCAATTCATAATTCATTAATCATGAGACATTGTGCTAGAGCAAGTGATTTTAGCAGCATATTAATAAATTGTAAATAAATGGTGATTACTTTTTCGTTATTATGTTACATAAGATATACGCTTTCTAGTATAACACAAGTTAAATTGTAAACAAAATAGTAAAATAAGTAAGAAAATTATCTAGCTTTAAAGGAACAAAGCAAAACTAATACTACTATTATAATGGTGATGAATTGACATGACAATAAAAGGAAAGGATGCTACCCAAAAACAAAATTAGAAGTGGATACAAAATTACAAACCCAAAAGAAAGCGATGTTTCCTGCACACATGTCCACACATATTAATCACTTAGGACCCATCTTCCCCTATACACTCAAAAGGAATCACCTAATCACCTAAAAAATACGCCAAATCTTATCTAATATCATAGCATTTTGACTAATCACATAAGAATGAGTATATATTTATATGATAAGAGTATTTTACTAATCAACTAGAAAACCTTATCTTATCCTTCAATTTATTTAATACATCCATTAATTCAATCACCACCGCCCTTTACAACCCAAAAACGAATTTAATTTATGATAATATATCTTTTAATTATATATTCCATCATTTTCAAGCAACACTAATAATATTATCCCCACTTCCATTGAATCCACCAAATGTGTTATTAGGGGGTGATTGAGATTGCCTAGACGATTCTTCATCCAACGGCGGTTGTGAGAGCTTAAGTGCAAGCAACGGCTCAAATTCTGTATCTTTGATGGTAGCTGCATTGTACGACGTTGATGTTGAAGATGATGGTGACGAGTTTGGTGATTGGTTTAGATTAAGACATGCCATCTTTGAGGAAGGTGGGATTGGAATTGTTGGAATTGAACGGACGTGTTTGGCTGAAATTGGTCGTAGCGAAGAGTGATAAGGGGACGGAAATTGTTTTGTTTGATGTGATTTTACTGCTTTTGTTATTGTTGGATTATCTCCACTTGTTAATTGACTTTCACTTGTTGGATGGATTATCTGCAACATTAAAACAAAATCAACATACAAACGTCATTTAGTACTTAATACAATTTCAACTCTTAAAAACCTTATTTTTATTGACAATAATCTTATTTAACAAAACTTATTTGCCATACAAATTAACAAGATACATAATTTTTCTCTTTGAGAGACCATTTCTAATAGGACCAGACCATTATATATATTTTAAAAATATTGTAAGTAGGCATTAATAATGATAAAAATAACATTTAAGATACTTAAAGTAAGCATTAAGAATACGGTAAGTAAGCATTTATATTTATATATTAACAATATTTTGGAAACATTTTGGAGACTTAAGTTTGAAGTTATATGTTAAAATTACATAATACTTGCTTAAGTTGCCTTTGGTCTATACAAATAGAAAGAAAGCATTATAAAAGTATATATTTAATTATAATAACCACTCCACTAATTGTGTATTTTATATTTAACTTCTATGTCACTTAAAATATGAGTGCTCTATGATAATGACTATCAATATGGAGTAATAATAATAAAAAAAATCTTAATCAACAAATGGGATAATATATATTAACACAAGAAATGATCATATCATCAATTGCAATAATAATATGTTAAGGACAAATTTTTTAAAAGAAAAAAATTAATTTTTGCCAAAAATAATATTTTGAAAAACTAGAGTACCTCACATCCTTTTACACCAAAACCATTATATATATTTATACAACTTTTTAGGGAAAGCTACTTCATACCTAATTTGTCATCTAATTAAATACGCAAAAGTCCAAATTGTAATTTACTTCATATTTATATTCACAAAAGTATTATAGAAAAATATAAAATAGAATCGTAAGCTAATTTGTCATGATGAAATAAAAAAATACCAAAGAACAAGTAGGCTTACTGTGTCGGTGGTGATGTCAAATAGACTAGAACGACGTCGTCTTCGATTGACATTGCTTCGGCGAAGAAAATACTTTTGAGCATGGCTAGCAACTTGTGTTGGTGTTCTTGTTTTCACAAAATTTTTTGATATTCCTCTCCAATCACCTTTTCCAACTTTATCCAACCCCATTAAAAATAATCTATGCTCTTCTTCTGTCCATGGAATACCTACACATCATAGAAATATTTACCAACAAATTATAATTACATCTTTCACTTTATAGGAGTATTTTTTTTTTAAACAAAAAGAAATACCCTATTTGCCTCAAATCAAGAAAAATAAATAAACAACAAATTAATTAAATAATGGTTTTAGATACAACTAAAATAGACCGTAAAAAAATCATTACTCATTTTTGAAAATGTAGAAACAAATCCATAAATTAAACAGTCAAGGCAAATTGATTGAGAATGATATTTTTTGCTATATTGGATATAAAAATTAAGGTTTTTTTAAAAATATTGTTTAGATTGATTTTCTAAAATACAGTTAATAATCCATTTAAAATAAAATAAATGTCAAGTATGATCCATTGAACCTACATACAACATTTATTCAGCAATCGTACATCATTTTGATGTACTCTAAAGAAACGCCAAAAATCATTTAGCTAAAAATTTCAAATCTAATCACACTACAAATTGCAAATACATTAGGTATACGGTTCATGTTGTCACGTGATGATTAATAATACCATCAAACAATGAAAGATATAAATTCATTGACTCTTGATTGACATGGTTTTTTTCATTAACTAATCAGTAAATATACAAATCTATTTCTCGTTTAAGCAAATAGAAAGTAATTAGCATCGGAAATAAAGATAATATTCTACTCCTAAATGTTATTTTGAATTTGCTGCAATGAATACGAAAAGTCCTCAGTTTCATTCACAAATTAAGTTTATTTAAAGTCTCAATCACCGGCTAAGTTTTTTATAAAGTACCTCTTTTGCGCTCGCGGGTGCGGCTGCCGGAAGCATGAAGAGCGTCATCAGAAGCATAACCAGATGCACCATAAACACAATCGTTAACATTAGAAGAGTCATTAGGAAGAAACTGTTGATGTTCATGTTGTTGTTCATATTGCGATAGATTATTCATACTCATACTTTTCCGAACAAAGGGGTGAGAATTAGATGAAGAAGGAGAAATTGAAGGAGATGGAGGTGAAGGAGGCGTCTCTGAAGCGGCGGTTAAACGAACTCCAAAGAGGAAGATTCCAGGCGACGGCGGTGCGGTGGCTGCTGCGGCGGAAGATACGGCGAGTTCAGTGCAAGTTCGAGCGTTGTGTCCATTGTTGCCGCACTGAGAGCAAGTTCGCGGCGCCGCCATTCTTACGGGGAAATTAAACTAAGGATTTTTGGATGAAGTTTTTTGTGTTTGGTATTGGTTTTAAATGAATACTTGGGTGTTAGTAGGTAAGTAATGTAATAGGGAGGAGAGGATTTTTGGAATTGATAAGTTTGGTTGGTATATATAAATCTTTTATCACATTCGTTTCTAGTGAAATTCCACGACCAACATCCAACTATTTTTTAAGATTTTTTTACATTGTAGCATCTAGTTTATATTTTATTCAACTGCCCTAATATTTTTCGTTAAATTGTTATCAATTTCTGTTTAATTTACCATTTTGACATTTCTAACTTTATTAAGTGTTGAGTATTGTTTTTATAATTTGGCCTAGACATTGGAGAGTGTTGTTAAATTAAATGGTGAATTACACGTAATAATGGTGAATATTAAACATTTGTAGGAAAAAATTATAAAGATAATAACAAACACTTAATAAGGATAAAAATGTCAAAATGGTGAATTAAATGAAAATTAACAAGAATTTAACGAAAAATGCTACGGCTGTTAGATAAGGCATAAACTGGATGCTACCATGTGGAAAAATTTTACAAAAGTGTTACCTCCGAATCAGTTTAGATGTCCCATTTTCTTATTTGGCAAAACCACACCAATTGTCCCATTTTTTATTTTATATATCTTTTTTTTTACCTAAATACACTCACTTTTCCAATTTCCAATAACCAACTACCAACTTTACAATTAATTTAATCAATTAAAATATCTAACTATCAACTTTTTAATGGACTCCACCCAACCCTTAAAATTCGTAAAATCGCAAATGAAACATCTAAAACTGATTGGGAGGGAGTAAAAAGCAGGCTGTTCGTCCACGACAGATAGAAGAAAAGTTGATGAAATGGGTTATTAAGACATGGTTGGTCTATCCAGGTAAAAGCTGCACGTTTATCAAGGTTATAGCCATAGGGTGAGACAAGAATCAGGATGATACTGTGGACCCATAAATCCCAGGCAACACACCAATTATTCATCCCCCTCTCGTCTTAAAAGTTGTGTTTGGATAAGATTGGTTTTGGTGAATGCAATTGCAGCCAAGTTTCTTTATCATTCACAACTGCCTACTAAATTTGAGCTCTTATAAATCATGTATGATAGCCGTGTCTAACCTACTTGTACAAATTATGATCAACTTTAAACAGAATTCAAAAATATATTTGTCTATAAAAGAAAATGCAATCAAAGAATAATAATGACCGTGTAATACTACTATGTTGCTATACTACTATGTTGCCACCAACAAATAATTAATACTCTCTCGGTCCTATGAGAAAATAAACACTATATATATATATATAGCTAAAAAAAGCTCTTATACATATTTTTCCATTTGTTGGCTAAGACAGATTTAAGGATTTTGTTCTCACTAAAATCTAACAAATTAGTGAAAAAATCGAGAATTCTTAAATGTCATGCATTGTTAAGTTGCACGAATGTTTATGGTGACATGGGAATTCAATAACCAGTTCAATATATAGGGGTGTTTGTTAGTTAACTATTATAATGGCTTTTTGGTTGGCTTTTAACTTTTAGTTGGTGTTTGGTCAAACAATAAAAAAGTATTTGATAAATGACTTTTAAACAGGTTGAAAAACTGGCTAAAATAAAGAAAGCTAATCCAGTTATCTTTTTATGTTGGCTTTTGACTTGTTGATTCACTTTTTTTTAATAAACAATCAATAACCAATATTTAAATTTACCAAATATCTCCATAAACAGCCGATCTTTTCAGCTAGCTTAGCTTAAAAGCCACGGAAACAACTAACATTATCAGCTGGTCAAATAAACTATTTAAAAAAGTCAACAACCAACAACCATTTGCCAAACTACCCATAATTAAGCTGAGGATGTTTGCTAGGACAAATTGATTTTCTGGTTTAGATTAGGTTGATTTGGCTTTTTTCGTGCGCCAAGTCAAAGCACTTGCTACTTCTATCGTTTAAGAATTTGTTTATCCAATAGGCCGGTTCTATTTTCATTGATCTCCTCTTTCACTCCACTTATCTCATACTTTCATCAAAAAAAGTTTATGCAATATGAACAAATTAAGTCAATCATAAACAAACGTCTGATTGTCAATTGCTTAAAAATAGTCATACAAATCTTAATAGAACAAACTGTGACATTATACTAAAATAGTTATAATATGTTTTATTGCTCATATATATTGACTTTGAATTTTCACGTATGTCACAGTCTTACCCACTATTGAAATTAATAATATAAAAATTCAAATAATTACGTAATTAGGAGCAATTCTCAAATCATCCGACTAACATATTGAATAATGACAAAGAAAAATGGTGTTTTTTCAGACGAAATGATAATGCTTTTTAGTATGAGTAATATATGTATCATTTTGAATTTGATGATTTCTAGCTCTTCACTGTCATCATAACTATTTTCAATATCTATATGCATCAATAATAAAAAGTTAACATTATCAAAATCAAACACCTAAAATTTCATCTGTCTGTATTCTTTAATATATACTAGTAACCATTTGAAATTAAATTTTAACTATGACTAGTAAAAAAAATTTTTAAAACGATACAAGCAATTATATAAGTTGTTAAGATATAATGTGATAATTAGTTTGAAACAAAAATAAATATAATTCTATATATAGAAAAATGATAAAGGAGTGTAGTTCCAAAGACATTGGATTTGAATTTTGACCTAAGTTATGATATTCTTTAAGTGAATGGGTAATTTTGAATAGTGAAAGAGAATAAGTGGAAATGTTTGGTTGTAATTGTAGAAAGCATTTGAAAGAGAAAAGTGAGGTAATTAAATCAAAATGAATGGTGAGAGGAAAAGAGTGGTTCTCCACCGTTAGCTTGGCATATTCTCTGTTGCATATATTTTTTTGTGATTTTGTGTGAAAGCTACATTTTTGGTTGTCTCCAAGTGCACCAATTAATAAATACTTCATGTATTTATTCACACTTCAACTTTATTAACTACTTTTCATTTGGTGGTGGGTGGTGTGCTAGTCGGATCCTAGAGACTGTCTTTTTTAGAGACGTTTTTTATGTTCAATCCATTAAAGTTTATTGTCTACATTTACTCTATATTTTTTCTAATGGGTCAACCCAATTAGAGATAGTCTCTCAAACAGACCGTCTCTCACAAGAATTTGTGTTACTTTTAATATTTATTTTACTTATAATCTATTAGTTAAAATAGATCAGAGTAAATTCTTATTGAAGTATTTTATTCTTAATAGGAGTATATAACGTATTTGATTATAAAATAAAAACAACTTTGTTATTATTAAAAAGATAAAATTTAATAAAAAAAGACATGTAGTTAATGCTAGAATAAATATATTTTAAGTATATTTTGCATATCTTGTATATTTAATGTATCTTTATATCTTAGGAAATTATATTAGACACAATATTGTAATATTGTAATTATGTTAATGAGTATTATGTTAAAAGATTTGTCTTTAATTTATTGAATGATGCATACAAAGTTGTAATAGCATTATGATTTTGATTGATTGGCATTGGTTACCTTGTATTACTTGGTCTTGCAAACGGCAATCACTGTCTACATGTGTCTAAATTTTTTAATAGATAAAGCAAAACGGTGAACTTCAAAGCTTCGGACTGGGAGTGTCCACGTAAATTCAGACATATATATATATATATATATATATATATATATATATATATATATATATATATATATATATATATATATATATATATATATATATATATATATATATATATATATATATATATATATATATATATATATATATATATATATATAACAAATAAATTGAGATGATTAAAGACAAATTAAAGATCAGAGTGAACCATCAGTGGCAATTAAATAGTGTTTTTGTTTTAATAGGCCAGCTAGATTGAGAGACGAAAAATACTATATGATCGAGAATCAAATTTGAGATCTAATTTAAAAAATATCTTTTACTTTATAACTAAGATAAGACTCAATTCTTAAATGATGTTTTACAAATCTGTTAGTCTTTTTCCTTTCTTATTAATCTTTGTCTTGAATTTCCTTTTTTTTTATATATATTTTCTTCCCCTACTCAATTCGATATTAAAATTAGGTGTTTGTATTGTGGATAACGTAGAGTGACTCCAAAAATCAAAATGAATTTTGTTATGCACTTTATTATCACTCATAAGTCATAAACACTATGAGAAAAAGATGATTTTAAAAGAAACTGGTGAACGATTATAAAAACAAAATAATGCAAAAGCTTACAATCTAAAACAAAAAATTCTGTTAAAAGCCACGGATCAATAATTTAATACTTATTCCACCGTTTGAATTGACACTATTCATTATTTGGATTGTTTAATTGCATACCATTATAATATTATTAGCTTTTTATAGTTTTTAAATATATGTAAGTTAATATATTTCTCTGTTCTGACAGTACTCGCCACATAACATTTTTTGACACTTTCAATGTTCAAACTTATTTTATATACTACGGATAATGTTTAAGAGTAATTATATATATGGTCAAGTGGGATTTTATTGAATCGTAAAATCGTCTACTTTTATAATAATTTTCAAAAATTTAATATATAAATGATCAAAATAATAAATCAAATTGTGTAAAAAGTCAATTATAACTAAAAATAAAAAAGTGTAAATAATCAAAATAACTATTACATTATAAGAAAATAAAATTAAACGAGTATATTGAAACGAGAAAGTACTAGTGTAGGAATAGGAATGGCACTTTGAGGGCACGTGTTCCCCACTTAACCTAAAGTATACATCTTTTGTTCAACAAACTTTGCAGTCCATACAATTTTGATGTGCACAAGCACAAGTGTCAAGTGTGGTGCTTCATTCACCTTTGGTCTTATCATTTTTTAATTACTCTCAAATCTCAATCAATCTAATTATATCATTATTTGCCAATAACAATAAACAACTTCATCACCTTTATAGTTGCTAGGAATTTACTCACCCATTGCCTATTGCCTATTGCCTATTACTCCTAATGTTCATATAAATAATCAATGTGCGTGAAAATAAAGAAAAGTTAATTATTTTTAGATCGTAAATATATTATTAATTTTATTGAGCTATTTTTGTTAGAGATCATTCTGACCTCAAAATAAGAAGTTAGCCCACATGCAAATAATGTTGTTAGTTAGAATATTCAGTCTATGTATGAAGAATGTCTTGCGAGAACTATAAGTAATATAAAAATGTTAACATGAAGTTGGTGAAAAATATGTGGAGACCATAAATATCAATAAAATATTACAATCAAGATGAGCAAGATTAATTATGTCGAAATTTTCTAATTTAAATAGAAAGATTTTTTTAAAAAAAAAATATTTGAAACAACCTAAAATGAAAAATGAGAACTTCAAATAGAAGGAAGAGAGTACATTTCAATATCGCTCTATATATGACACAAATCCGATTGAGTATATAACATAACCTGTAGGCTGTAATTACAACTATTTTTAAGCGTTTTGTTATAGCCTTCGAATATGTTATATACTCCCTCTTATTCATTATCGTTGTAATATTTGGTCTTAGCCCATTTATCAATGCACGTATTGATACTAAATATCTCTATTTGAGCGTAATTAAAAATAATATCTGTAATTGTCTATAATTAAAAATAATAAAAAAATTAATGTATAATATAAAGTAATCATTACTTAGACTAAAAATATAAGTTTAATGGCGGCTTCAATAATGGATGATACTCCAATGGTAACATATATTCTTTGTGCTTTAAAGTATCTTTTATTAAGTATTCGGCAAGATTCTTTGTTGTAAAGGAACATTCCTAAACATTGGAATAAATCCGTTTACTTGTTCAAAGTGGGAAAAAGATGCGTCTTCAAGCTAGCCTTTTGCTATAGTTCCACGCACTTTCAATGCTCTCATATCATAATAATCAATTTATAAATATATTCTTCAAATTAATTATTAGGTATTTGCTAACAACTTGTATAAGGATGTGTTCTGTTCGTTTGATTGTAACATTACCTATATGGAGATGATGTAAGGGATATGCTAAAAATAAATAGATAAATAATGAATATAGTCTTATAATATCTTATATTATACTCTGTTTTGAGTTTGAAATGTATGTAGATAACATATATTTTTCTCAAAACATGATATTTAATATTTCACTTAAAATGAGAAGTAAATAGAATTTGAATGCTTTTCAAGATCTATAATAGCTCATTTGTAATTTTGCTTTTCAATTTCCAATTATTTCAACTTTTATGTTTTTTAATTAGCTTTAACACTTTATAAAACATTTTTTAAGCCAGGGAGATAATAGTAGTGCGAGTTTGCGACCTACCAAAATAAATAAAAGTAGTGAATATCAATCATTATCCAGACTTAGGTAAAGAGTAAATATAATTCCTATTTTTTAATTTCATATATCTAATCATAATGCAATTTGCTGCTAAAGTTTTAATGAGACGAGCAACTTTAGAATTTGGGTGCAAATGAAATGGATCATGTGATTCAAAAGATGAATAATACGGTGTACTGAAATCATAAACCCAATAATGTTAGCAGGAGCAGACTCTGAAAATGACCTAAGGAGACAACTTCCTTATAAGACCTCAATCGTCTAATGGCTTATCCTTAAGCAGTAAGCAGAAGATAAGAACACACTACACTCAAGTCTCAACACATATCTTATGATCTTATCTTTAGACTGAGTATTCATTAGTCCCTTTATTATTAATCCTCCACCAACCTAAGTTCAGCCCTCAGCTTTGAGACGTCCGAAGTAAAATATATTAATTATGAGTCCTAAATTATTAAATATTTTATTATAGTCTCTTAACTATTTAATATTAAAATGTCGTTTTTCTAATTTTTTGAACGGGTCTGAGGCACGGATTTTGGTTAAATTAAATACTTATTTGAATTGGATTTTGAAATATGTGGTCAATTAAGGTGATCACAACATCCGATTGTTGAAAAAAAAATGTCATCACGTTGGATAAAAATAATACTCCCTTCAATTCAAATTACTTGTCCAATTTGGGTTTGGATCGGATTTTAAGAAAAATGGTAGTGGGGTGGTAGTGGGGTATTTTAAGTGATTATAATAATTGAAAAGGTGGTAGTGGGGTATTTTAAGTGATTATAATAATTGAAAAGGTGGTAGTGGGGTATTTTAAGTGATTATAATAATTGAAAAGGTGGTAGATAGGGTATTATTAAATAATATAAGTTGAGGTAGTTAGGGGTATTTAGGTAAAAAGTTCTGCCAAAAATAGAAAGTGGACAAGTAAAGAGACTTTACCAAATAAGGAAACTGGACAAGTAATTTGAATCGGAGGGAGTATAAAGTTAACCAAAAAAACTTTTCTTTTGTCAACCACGTGAAAAAGTCGAATGTTTAGAATTATGATATGAAATTCCCCTTAAATTTTTCACAAAATCTCACAAGAGACGGTCTATAAGATAGACCACAAAATTGGGCCAACCCATTTCCCTTAACTGATTTTTTTTATTATAATATCAATTATGTTATGTTATAATCCCAAATGTAAGGTATTAATATTATAATCTCGAATATACTATTCTATAACCTCAAATATAAGTTATTATAACCCAAATAATTTATTATAATCCCAAATATACTATGTTATATTTTGGGCTAGGCTTTATGAATTCCGTCTATAGAATAGACCGTCTCCCATGAGACTTACTATAAATTTTTAAAGTGGCAAAATCATATTTTAGCAAAATAGTTGATACATAAGAGTACTTCTACATGAACTTATGCTTTCGAGAATGTAACAAAATAAGCAGCCCATAGGTTTGCTTGTTGGGCTTTGGTTCACATTTGTGATGAGGTCTGGTCAGTTGGCGGTTCCTTTTGTATTACGATATTGCAAAGCTTAGTATTTTCAATAAACCTAGCCTATCTATCTTTTTTTACTGTAAAGTAAATTGCAATAGTTATGTGAAAATTAAACTCATAATTCTATCTAAAATAAGTGGTATTTACACTAATTGAAATAATACCTAATTATAAAAGCTAGGCCAACCTTCATTAAAATAGGGGAAAAATTGTTCGGAATAATCCGACCTATTGTTAATTTCCTGTGAATTATTCATGCTATTGATTATTTATAAATAATATAACCTTTCGAGTTTTTTTACTCACAGCACCTCTTTTCACATTTTAACCGACTACTATATCTATCTACCACCAAATAGGAGTTGGGTAAACCAATAAAGAAGCACAAGGAAGAAGAAGAAGAGGTAAGCGTAACGACTAGTAGGTATCTATAATAGTCGGTTAAAATGTGGTAAGGGGTGTTGTCAGCAAACCATATACAAAGGTTGTATTATTTAGAAATAATCAAGTGTTGGGATTATTCACAGCAGATAGACAATAAGTCGGACTATTCAGAACAATTTTTCCTAAAATAGGTAACAATAACATATGAGTCTAAGGCCCTATTAAAACTCCATCAAACAATTATTGTCATTAAATTGAATAATAGACCGTGAATTACATGTTAAGGAATAGAGAGATCCTAACTCCCAACTCCCAAGCGATCCCTACACTCGTCGTTCCTTGATACCGTTGTTCTCTCCCCCCTATTTTCCCGCGCTTCGTCATCAACTTCTCCATTTTCAACCAATCACAGGTGACCAATTTCTCTCTCCTCTCTTTCCATCTCTTTTTCGAATGTCGTCCTAAATGCCTTTCAATTCTTACGATTTGAGCCTTCAATGTAGTCGGATGGTCGGATGGATACACAGGACCAAAATTAAAGAGAAATGTCGTCGCTGATTTGATCTCTAACAATGACGATATCGCTCGTAGCTTGCTTCTTTATTTCTGGGGTTTCTCTCTTTTCGCCGTCATCATAAATCACGTATTTTCTGGTATACGGATACCTCTCATTGCCGATACTAGTAGGCTGTTGGTCAGTTTCTCTTTTTGAAATTTTGTAATTTCTAGATTTTTTGTACGACACCATTGTTTCGCTCGTCAATTTATCGTTTTTTTTAATTCCTTGCGCTAATTTTCAATTTAAGATGATCATTTTTAGGGGATTTTCGTAGATTGCTGCTTCTAATTTCACCCGACATAATTTGGAGGGAATGTGTGTCTGCTGAAAATGATGTCTAATTTAGGTAATACTTCTATATGATAATTTAACGACTGAAATTGATAGGTATAGCCGTATTACTGGTTCATGATCACGTTTGTTTCGCCTGCGAATTTCTTTTGAGTTAAAGCATAAAATTTTGCGGCAAATGATGCCTGATTCAGGGTATCAATACCCACATTTGATCCCATATTGAAGAATTAGAGAGAGGTTGACTAACATATATACTTGATGTGTTAGTCTCCTAGTATCAATTGGTTTTATGTGTGCAACCAACATTCCTCTTATGTTGTTCTTGTTTACAAGCTAGTAACAAATTTATGATGGTATATTACGTTGAAACTGTCAATTAGTAGGTAATGTAAGTTAATTGGGGATGATTGAAGGCACTTGTGAAATCCACCATACCTTTTGTTATAAGTGTTTATAGCCCTTTTTTAGGTCTGGAAGATGAGCTTGTTCAATTTTGACATCCTAATTGGAAAGACAAGGAAGAATTAATTGAGAGGCTAAATGCTGTGGAAGTTTATATATGTTTGTTCTATGGAACTGTGAAGAATGATTGCTTGGTGTTATATAATAAAAGAAATACATAAGGGAATGAAAAAAACATTACGATTTCTCAGTTGATGGAAAACATGGAATAATCCGATTTGGATCATGCAAAAAGAAATGCTAAGAACGGAAAAGTAAGTAGATAGAGGACAGAGTGTGAGAGACAGAGCTGAGTTGAAAATTTTAGCTCAACTATCTCCAAAGTGACAATGGGTAATGATCCTAGAGAGTGCGATCTCTTCTTTGAAGTATATGTGGATTAGTATTATTTATCTTTTAAGTATTTGGAAGGATCTTCGATGTATAGAATGAATAAATTGAGATAGTGACAATCTGGTGATGTTATGTTTTAGTTACTCTCAACTACCAAGTTTTCATTTATATCTTCATAAGACGCTAGGCAGATGCTTAGTTTGAAAGCATGATGACATTGTAGTTCCTTTTCAATTTATTATAGACTGAACAAATAATGATCATATTTTTGAAGAGTCTGCGAAATTAGTAGGATGTTCCTAATTTGGACCTACTTTTAAGATCTCACTTTCTAATGAGTTAACTCCAGCCAAAATGGCTATTTGGTTCTATATTAATGTTTTATAAACTAGTTTTGGCTCTTTGAATTCTATTGTACCTTATTCGCCTCCGCTTGCTAGCGGGAAAGGGAAACATTCTGAGTCATGAAACCAGTAACTTGTTATGTCCCCTAGAAAGAAATATCATCTTTTCTGAGATGAAATTTGAGTTATATAATTGATTTCTTATGTGTTCGTATAAAATGTGTGTTTGCAATTCACAATCAAGGACTGATCTACTGGCTCTTGGATTGTCTGTTGCAAATGTCTTAAGGTTCTTGCAGCTGCTACATTCTTCAATTCTATGGTTGTTAGGTATGAATATAGTTGTATCTGCCAAATGAGTCTGGCAGATAATCAACAAGAGGTGGTGAAGCAGAGACAGTGGGTGCTACAAAATTGATTCAGGTACTTACCGTTCTCGTAGCTAACTATAGTATATTTTATTGTTTGAATGTAACACTGATACATGCAAATAATCATTGTAAATAATCTTGTATGATTAGCTAAGAGTCTCAAATAGGTGTGATAGGTCATTCAATTTAGATGTGACAATGCCTGACGGACCATAAAATGTGCAAGACAGTTGATGCACTGCCACTGGCTATAGTGCTTTGTAATAGATCTTAAAGCCCATTTGCTAATGTACGAGTGATAAATCTATAGCCACATTTGTGCTAAGCCAGATTAGGATTGCAGAACAACATTCCATTGCCTCAATACTAATAAGTGGCTCCCACCTCGGCCGGGTTTTGGAGGTCGGATGTGCGCCACCTTATCCTTGTTGATGATAAAAAGACATTTCTGATTAAATCTTGATAACAAACATTATCTGTAACTTCACATAAAACAAATAAGAATCGCACATGATTTAATACGTCATTTTAATATAGTCCATTTTAATAAGGGACACTATATGAATTAACTAGCCTTATAAGTTCTATGCATGGTTGCCAAGGTAAGCCTCTATCTCCTTGAACTATGTTAAAAACTTAAAGAAATTGTTTTGTTTAACAAGACCGTTTTAGACTATTTTGACGCAATGGCATACCTGGATACACTAGTTCTATGTAATTATTAGCCATGTGGCCCACATACCATCAAGATAGTGATAGGAGTCGTCATGGAATGGGTATACGTTGTTTTGTGGCCTTTTGGAAAAAGTCAGTTCTAACTATACTCGTTCATTTGATCCTCTAGGTTGTTTTACGGTTTATCAAATTTCTTGATTCATTAGATAAAAACATTTAGAACTTCCTCCATAAATTAATTCCTAAAATGCTTCCTTTTCAAAAGAGCTAAATTCATTTGAGCTTTAAGTAATCAAGCTATTGGCTCATAGTCATTAGTGATTCACTGCAGGGCTATGTTAGAATATGAAACAAGTTTATTATGTTTTTCTTTAGCAACAGCCCTATGTGAAGTTAGAAACATCTATAATGTATATATCATTTTAGATAAACTTAAAAATCTCATGGAACTATAACACATTTGTTTGTGTATACTTTTCTGAGTTTTTAAAAGGGTAAAATTGTTCAGTAACTTATTTAGCTTCCTTGTGGGTTAAAGTTGTTGGGATCTTTTTGGAGTTACATTATTTTAGAGATAGTGCATACTATTCTGACTAGTCCTCTGATATTAGACCCTTTTGGTGCACTGTAAAATGGTAAACATATACTTCATCATCTTTTCCAGTTAAGATAGTATTATATGAATGATAAAGAATGGGAAGGGAGAAGAAAAGAATTTAGGGAAGAATGGAAATTCGGAAAAGTATTTGATAGCAAGAAACATATTCAAGGGACAAGAAAGGGAGAGATGAAACAGATGGGATGATATTTTTTTGTTAAATTGTGCAAGCATACCTGATTAAGAACCTGTGACAAGTATGTAAGTTCTAAAGTTATAACACAATGGTTTTACATTCAGGCAACGGAAACACTTTATTCACCAAGGTCTAAGAGCAATACTTCTTACATCTTATAAATAACCTTGCTTGAATGTTCTGATTTATTGTTCCTCATTTCAAATTCCTAAAATCAAGTAGTCTATAATTGATTATTTGGTCGAATCCTGGAATGGAGGGAGGTGAGAATTGAGTTTGGGAATGGGAACGGGATGAGGATTATAGGCCTTTGCTTCCAGTCAAGGTTACATACCCGAGGGAGGAGGGAGCACGATATTGTCTCTAGAGTACAGAAGACCATATCTCCATTAAAGGAGGATAATTGAAGGAACTGTTGCTATGTTGATTGGGTAAACTTGTTTAGTTGTACATTAATTTCAGAAGATGAGCATGAAAATGCAGTGAGGTCATGTTTTTGAGAAGGAAACCGTGTACAATAGAAAGCTGGAAACAGTCTGAATCATGCACAAGTTAATGAATGTGTTCATTAAATCTATCTATCGATAGTGCAAGTTCTTATTTCTGGGCTTTTTTATGTGCCATTTCGAATAGTATTTATGTAATTTAATGTTGATTGATTGCTAGGGTAAACTGGTGTCATGGCTCGTGAAGAGCCAATATTCCGGGTTTTCAATCTTAGATGTAGTTTTTTACTGGACTTATGGAACCACTTTTGCTCAAAACTGTGCGATCTAATATGGTGGTAATAGCGTCCACATCTTTAAAAATAACCTTTTGTTATACTTCTGAAATCCACTATTTATAAATTGGATTGGGGACAGTTTTTTTCCCAACTCAAAAATTGTGGTGTGAAAAGTCCATGTATTTTTTAATGCATGATGATTGAACCATGCCCCACACATTTTGTTAGCTTTTTTCCGGAAAAAAACCCATTAGGGATCCGAATGAGATTTACATTTCACAAACATACATTTTACATTTAGGCTTTATGATAATTACATCACTCCCGTTACTGCATCACTAACGTAACGTTAATGTGACCACGACCGTTACGTATTTTTGCACTATGATTTAACTTGGAAATTCCTGGTTGCTCTTCTTTCACATTTCTGAAACGGCTGCTGCAAATTTTGAAGACTAAATTAATTCATGTCATTTTGCTTATAAATTGACGTGATGATTAAGATTCCCCAACTCATTGTCGCCATCCAACTCATTCACAATTATGCACACGAGATTATTCAAGACTAATAATTCTTTATTTGTCCCTTTCAGTAGCAGTTGATAAATTAACATTGATTATCAATATAAAATTTTGCTTCCAGCTAAATGTATAATGTGTCAAAGTCAACAGTCTTTCTTTATAGCCTTGGATATATTGATAAATGATAATTTGGATGCTACCTTGACAAAGTTTAATCAAAAATGCATACTTTTGACAGAAGATACAGGTAAATAATGCAACTTTCTGGCGCTTTCTCAATGTTCTGCACAGACGCTAGTCATTGAGGTTTATAGAAACAGTAATTTCTGCTTTGAGTGTGCAATATTCATTCTGAAGTGCCATCTCAAAATCTTTATGTGAACCACAATCTCAATAGAAACAGTGTTCCATAGTCCAATTCTACTACAAAATTTCAATTGCTGGAATGGCATCCCGTAAGCCTTAAACTTATTTTTGCTAATAAAGATAGGAGTCTAGGCATATTGAACAGATAAGCTAATCGTTAATGTGCAGCATTAGCATACAGGAAAACATTAGCACATGATATCCTGAAGATGAAATTAGGTTTTTTCGCCCAAGATTATTCCTGACCAAGGTAGACATTTTCCTTGGACCTTGAGTTAGAAAGGGGTTTAGTACCTCAATTTAGCAATGTTGTCATGTAAGACGTAGAATACTGCTTGTAATATTATAACTATTTTTGCTAAAACATCCATTAAAGACCGAGATTGATCTAAGTATGATTTTTTGACATGAAAGCATGAGGTGAATATGAAGTTTGTCTGACCTGTGCTCAAATTTGCCTCTTCCACGTCTATTAGCAATAGCATGTTTGAATACATTAGTTCTTCCATGAAACAACTTTGTTCACAGATCGTGTTGACTATGCTGCAAATTTTCTACGTGTATATTGAGTATTGACAATCATAGTTACTGTTGTGTATGTCACTATGGGAATACCCTCACCCCTTTTCTCTCCCTTCATTTCCTATCCACTATTCAGCCTACTGTCCTCCGTCCCTTCAAAAGTGTGAGAGAGGAAGCGACGTAATTCTAATTTGCAGTTTCAGGTCTCATAGGTGTCGCCATGTCGTATGAAACAGCAACATCCCACTTCTGAGTAGATTAAAGGTTGAACCTGAATTCATACACGTCACCGTATTTTATTTTTACATCACCATTTTTGTAAGTGTATGATCTCGAGTACCTGTTCTTGGTCACTGCTTTTCTTGACAAGCTAGAAGTAAAACACAAATAAGCTTTTCTAGTTTGTCCAGAATGGTTCTTGTTTTTTATTTCCTTGGTGGATTTGCCATGATGTTTGCAATGATTTACCAAGTTAAAATGTATTCGATTTGCCTACATATATCTGTCATATGCTTATATGTAAAAATTTACTGGGAAAGTTACTCTTGATGTCTGTTATTTCTGTCAGATAGCTCATAGTTCATGCAAAAGCTGACTGACAAAACACAATTGTATGAAGCATCCAAGTTTTGTGCTGTTGGATATCTATATACAGTATACAGTATACAGTAGCATTTGCATAATGCTCAGAATAATACATTATCTAAACTCGACTTAGTTCAGAGCATTAATGGATTTTCTGTCAATCAGTAGCATTTGCATAATGCATTATCAAATGACTCTACTGTATACCAAATAAAATCAGAAAATACGTACACGAGCAGATGAGGAAGAAACCGAAAAAATGAAAGAGAGAGCTTATTTCTGTCTCTCAAATTCACCTAGGTATAATTGTAACTAATCTTTGAGCTTCTCTACAAAACATACACAATAAAAGGATCTCAATCAAGAAAAACAAGTAAAAAGAATTTGTGTGTTTTATGTTTTACATGTGTATATGAGCTCAGTTACCTCATGCTTTAGCAGACCGCTGCCAAGGAAGCAATCCAGTATTATGATCAGCCAGGTTCGCCAGAACAAAGTCCCTCAACCTGGTATCCCAGACTTCACAGAATCTCCGACGCCAGTTAGATGGTTCAATTGCTTCTGTACCCAAGCCAGGTACCCTATCTCTTGATTTTTCATTCTGATTTTCTTGCCAGTCAGCAACATATGTTGAAACCCTTCTATGGAATTTTGCTTTGAAAACATCCCAAACTTGAAATTTGTAGTGGTTTATCACAGCCCGACGAAAATTGAACTTCCTAAACTCCTTTTTCAGCTTAAAATGATGAACTTGATTCAGTAGACTATCATCAACGGCCTCAGGCCGTACTATCGACTTATGCCTCTCAAGACTCTTAAGCCTGCAGGTATACCCCAACATAAGTCCCTCTGCTGGACTTTTCTTCAACCCTGAAGGTCCAAAATTATGACAGTCTGTTCTGATATCACCCACTGATCGCGAACGTGATGAAACCGTCTTTACCAGAGTTTGAAGAGCATTTGGCCCCGGAGGAATGACGATGCTTGAGTTTAGCCTCGGTTTTGGAGGTGGGAAGAAGAAGAATTCATCAACATCAAAAAATGCAATCCATTTACATTGATCCCTGGTCCTCAACACACAGTGCGAGAACCCAGCTTCTTGAGACTTAATCCAAGGCCAAACATGCCTAGTCACATTATAATTCTCATCATTAAGCTCATTGATCACGTCCTTCAATCCATCATCACTATTATTGTCATAAACAAACCATCTTTCAACCCCAAGCCAAGTATGGTACATAACCCATTCCTTAATAAATGCAGCTTGGTTCCAAACCATAGTACAAGCACAGAGATTATATTTATGTGTAGGCCCAACCTTCTCATTGTTTTTGTTATGGCTCTTATATAATTTTGCTATTGATGGTGCAAGTTGGGATTTGATACCTTTCAGATGGGACCTTCCCGTTCCAGGCACTTTGGAAAACATTTCAACAGTAATTTGAACTTCATTCTCATTCCATGATTTCGCCTTCAATTCTGGTGGCAACGGGCATCTGATCACCTCCTGTGCTGCTGTAATCGCCTTAGTGGTAATTACATTATCATCACCTTCCCTTTTAAATACACATTTGAATAAATTAGGGTCGGATTCTCTGTCTGATTTAAGCTGCAAACCCTTAACAAAAACAACAGCTACATCCGACCCATCAAACACCGCCTCGTAAGCCAGCATATCCCATGATTGAACCGTCTGATTCTCGCCCTTCCCTACCTCCCACTTAATTTCTTTCCGAGTATCCTGTCTCCCCTGCAACCAAACAGCCGCCGAGCAATTCTTGGGTGGTGTAGGACATCGGACCATCCACCTTCCAATCCCGTATTCATCGGCAGACAACATGGGATGAGTGACTGTTTTCTTACTGTACTTTTTTTGGTAAACACAGTCAATTTTCTCTCCGTGTAGCATATGTTGGAACTCTGTATTGCCTAGTAAAATTATCAATATATGATCATTGAACAAAATTCTGCTTTCTATGCTCAGCGCTCTCAAAAATTTATCAGCCTCCTCAACTTCCCCTTCCCCTTCCCCTTCCCCTTCAACGTCGCCATCATCAATATTAATATCATTATTGTCATTACCGTTACTGCTAGTGTTATTACTTTTGAGAATGCTAGTCTCAGTATCAACTTTGTGGTGGGTAGAGAGATCTTGAAGTGATTTACTAGCAGAGGATGAAAACATAGCAAGTTTTGGAACAATTGGAGCAGGTCGAAAGGGGCCAGATCCAAAATTAAAACCCCGAGAGATGAATATCAAGCAAAGAAAGCAAAAGAAGCAGAGTAAAAGATATCTAGTTGAGAAATACTGTGCAAAAGGTATAGGTGTTCTAAGTAGTCGTTTTCTTTTCCTAACATCCATTGTTGCCTTAGTTAGTTAAAATTAAGAGATCTGGAAATTGATTAATGGAAGAAGAAGTGGTTTTACGTGGATCTGGTGGTGGACCGACAGCGGGTTTGGTAAATTTGGTTGGGTTTTTTGTGGGAATTTAGAAAGAGAAAGGAAGAGAGAGACATGTTTTTGAGGCTGTCAGCCTTGGTTATTGGAGAGGACTGGCCTAATTGGAAGAGGAGTAGACTCTGTTCAGTTCTCTATAAAAACATCTCCTTTTTTTTATTTCATTTTTTTATATAAAAATGAAGGGAATTAGAATCATTATTAGTGCTCCAACGTTATATTGTTTGTGGGGTAATGTTTACCTCGTGGCACGTTGATTTGGAAAATTCAAACTTTCTACCCTTGGACCTTAAATTAATACTAGCAAGATTGAAAGTATTTGAACTGTTTTTCAAAGGAATGATTCTGAGGTAATTTTGCATTACAAGAAACAAATCAGCCATAATTGTAAAAATTATTGAATTGGGAAACAAAATCAGTCATAATTGTAGTGGGAAAAATATTTTTTTGATTCTATAGGTATTTAAGAATAGAAGTATTTTTCAAAAATAGAAAGACTTTATTATGAACAAATCATATGAAATTACGCATTATAATAATGTGAACAATATTTTATCGATTTTTCTATCCAAAACACCTAGTGTATATAGGATTAGACGATAATTTATTAATTATTTTGAATTTGAATTCAATGGAAGAAATCTTTTACAATAGGTAAACATAATTGAGTAATGAAGTTTCATATAGTTGTTAATTTTAGGAAAATTTACCCAGAATGTAATTTAATCTTTTATTTGTATTTCTTACAATAATTTTAATTTTTAATCAACCATAAATAATTGATTTTAGTGTCACTTACCCATGAACATTATCACTTTCTAACTTTTAAAAGTTTTCAATTTTTTTATAATTTAATTTTATATTTACTTTTAAATTTTTGTTAATACAAAATGGCTTGTTGTATAGGTGATAAGTTACCTTGGTGCATTCTCAGAATGCACTTGTTATTGTTGGGGTTATTCATTGTTAATTAAAAGTTAAGATTATTGTAAGGAAATCAATAAAATGTTGGAATATTTTAGGTAATTTCTCCTTAATTATATTGTCTAAACCTATACACCTGGTGCATAGGTTAGAAAAATCGAACTTTTAAAAGGGAGTAATGTTTTACTACTTTAAATTTGCAACAAATGCATAAAATTGTTAATTTTAAATTTTTTGAATAAGATAAAAAAAACAAATGAATTGAAGAAAAGGGGGAAAAATAGGATTATGGATGAGAATTGAGATCAAGAGTTAGTTTGGCAAATGATTGTTGCCTACTTAACTGATTTGATAAGTTAAAAGAATTGGCTAATATGTAATTTGATTTGCTAGTTACAAAAATATGCAAGTAAAAAAATGTTGGATCATTTTTAAAAATTGATTTTTTTTTTTGAGGATAAAAATCGAAATTGTGTTAAAATCAAAGGATGTACTAAAATAATAAGTATAACAAATTAGGGTAAACATAAGTACAAGAATAAGAGCAATTAGAAATAAAAAATTAAAACATAATTGAAGATTCTACATTTCAGTATTTTTGTAATATATAATTAGATTTGTTAATAGAAATTAGAGATTGTGGGATCAACAAGTTATAATTTAAAAAACTATGAGGATAATACGTATTATTATACTGTGTAAAGGACAGTTGATGACATGTTCATGGATTTGTATTAAGTTTGTTTTTATATGCTTAGGGTCTAGAGCCTAGAGTAGTAGAGGGCATATAAGTCCGGATCTTTTATACTCTATCCGTTTCTTAATGTTCTTTCAATTTAGAATATTTTATTTTGGAGAGAGAAATTTAATTAAGATTTTTAAGACATAGTTCCTCCATTCCGAAATACTCGCTACATTTCGATTTTGTGCACTATTCATCGTTCAAGCTTATTTTACTTATTGCGACTAATGTGTAAGTAAAAATATAGTTAAGTGGGATTTTGTTTGAATCGTCTAATCGCATACTTTCATAATATTAAATTTTTATAATTTTTAAATAAGTGTAGTTTAAGATATTAATGATCAAAATTATGCATTTGATTGCGTAAAAAGGTGAAATGTAGCAAGTATTATGGAACGGAGGAAGTACATAGATAATAAAATATATTCAAGTGAGATATTGTTAGATTCATCTTAAAGTATACTCTTTTATAATATATTTTTTATAATTTTTTATGATGCGTATTGAGAGATATTAATATTTAAAGTTTACTTTAAAACTGTGAAAAAAGTAATTAGGAACAACATTAGGAAGCGGAGGGAATATTTGGTATCGTGCATCTTTCGTGGAAAATTACGCTACTTGGAATACATGATTTTCAAGGTCACTGCTGAATTCTATACTTTTGTCCTTTAAGTGAAGTACTACAAATAGTGCACAGAAAAGTCTGTTATTTTGGTCTTCTAATGCGCTAACAATCAATGAAAATCATTTTCTTTTCATAATCCTTCTTTGTTAGAAGTATCAACGTACAAAGGGATTTATGCTTTGACTAGCCTGAGTTGATGAACTACTCCATATTTTATTTACTGGAGTTAAAATGTTAAATAATCTAGTGCACAATTTTCTCTTTACTCTTGTTGAATCTTGTAACGGATGAGTGAAAATTTTTGCATTAAATAACTTATTTATTAGACATTTATCTATCATGTTTTGTTTTATTAATGATATTGATTGATGTGAGATTAAAAATTACTTGAATATATCAGATAATACATCATCATCATATCAAGTGTATCTCGGTTAATACATATTCACAAATTCAGTTAAATTCATAACTTTATATTTTAAATTTTAGATCCGCCCATGCTAACATACGTATGTATGTAGAGGCCTGGAAATGCATGTCTCACCATAAAATCTAAATTGTATTGAAATTTTTAACAATGTTAAATATTTTAAACAAAAATGTTATGACCTTTATTTTTTCACTTCGTCTGATTATTATCACTATAATTAGCAAATCAATTTGGGTCCGTCACTGTTGGCTAAGCTATGTAATAATTGGTAATAACTTAATAAGATTAACACCTACCTGTTTCGCCACTTATAGAATTATAGGAGCTGGAGTAATTATATACTCTGGCCTCGTTTCCATATGTCCTTTTCATTTACTTCTTTTTTACATATTTTATTGCAAATTTTAAAATTAATTGATTGATATTAGAAAGTATATATTGACGCGAATTTAATGGAATTTCACATTAATATGTGTTTTTCTTATTTATTGATGAAAAATCATAATCAAAATTTAACACTAAAATTCGTAAATTTTATTTGAGAGAAACATATAAAAACAGAGAGAATACTCTAATATTAGAGAGTTATTCCATCATTGGAAATAAGTTCGGATAAGATCAAAATGTTCAACTTTTTTTTTTGAAAGTAATCAAAATTTTCGATTTTGTTGTTTTACCTTCTTGCTGTTGAATTGAAAATTTTTAAATATGCATATTTTTGTTCAGCTTTATTGTTCAAAGCAGACCTGATGATCTGATAGACACCCGATTTTATAACCTAATCCGATTTAATCCGACTTAAAATTGGATCTACAATTATGTAAAAACCAATGTAAACACAAAATCTGATTCTGAACCGACTTGAAACACCCGAAATCAACCCGATGACCCGAATAATCATCAATTCATCATCATCATCCTACCCAGTGTTTCCCGTCCATAGAGAAAACCCGATGACCCGAATGAACAACTATATTGTATTTTCAATTTCGTACGTTTCTAAAATTTGTCATTGTTATAATTATTTTTGTGCTTCACTGGCCAATATATTGGCTTTTAATAAAGAGAAAAAACTATTCTAATTAATCGTGCTTCTCAATTCTCACCATTACCTTTCAACGTCTTTTATTTAGGAATTCTATATAAAAGTTAATTTATTGGACAAATTTGTTTTATAATTAGGTCAAATTAATTAGAAATTATAAAAGTTAAATAATTGGTCAATTTTGATTTATAATTAGATTTAGATCAAATTAATTTTGGATTTTTATTACTTAATTGAACAAATGTGAATTCTGCCTTGATTTTATTACAAATTTACATCAGAGATATATATAAAGCGAATTGGAAAAAAAGTATTCAATTATTATTTGTTTATAAATGCAATTACAATAAAGCTTAGGTTAAGTTTGGAGTGGACATGATAGAAGTATTCCAACCACTGCCCATTTTTGTCCAATTAAGAAACGAAGAGTCTTTATGATAACACTCCTTTAATTTGGATTAAAGCTCTTACGTTAAAATTAAATAATAAAATTAGTGTAATTAATTTCTATTGGAAAATTAAAGGTGCAAGATTACGTTAATTAATGGTCCCTTCCATGTGTTTATTAGTCTATTATTTGGGTTTGGATGCTACAAAATAATTAGGTGCTGTCATAATCGAGTACATACATGGCATAACAATTAGAAAAGTAATAAAAGAAGATAGGTTTTACGTAAACCAACAAAAGTAGGTACAATTTAACTTTCATATACACATATTAGTCTCATGCATCAATGGTATTCCTCCATCCAATGACATCATACCATAATTTGATTTTGGGTTCCTATTAATTTTTTAGTCTATTAGTGTAATAAATGTGTTTATAATCCTTTCATGTATAGAGAGAAATTGAAAATTATGTTCATATATAGTAGTTATATTCTTATATTTACATTAAAAAAATACTCTTATATTTAAAATTGCAGGCAATTTTACTCATGAGTGATCCACGTCTTATATATGTTTCTCCTTGTGGGGCTAGCTCTTTCTATTTCGATATAATATATTGACCGCAATTTTTTGATTTTTGGTTTAGATCTGTATAACTGAATAACTAATAATCAAGATTCAATTATAGTATGGAGTAATTCATAATAATTCATTATTGAGTAATCAATTATTACAAGAGTGTATAATTGAAGCAAAAGTCAATATCAACACGTAATTGCAGGAAATTTTGAGCTTAAAAATAGAACTATTCTTAGACAATGTTTGGTATAAGCCAAAAAATATTTTAAAACGTGAAGTACTCCTAATAAGTAATAAATAAATAGAGTGGTAGAATGTCGTTCTTTTAACTCTTCCATTTCAATTCATTCTACGAAAATTTATCTAAAATAATCTAAATTATTTGTGATTTTCCTATAATAATCTCATCTATTTATTAATCATGAATAATCCTAATTTTTAAGGGGAATTTGCCAAAAATAAACTTGGATAACCCGATGACTTGCTATAGTAGATATCACCAAAAAAAGTAAAATGAAAATTAATTTAAATTCGAGAAATATTTGAATTTAAACATAAAAATAATAAATAAAAGCAAAAAAAAAATTTTGAATTTTTTTTAACATTTTTTCTCCATTTTATTTTAATTTATCTTTTTTATTTAAAAAAATAAAATTTGTTATAGCAAGTCATCCGGTCACTGGATTTACTCCAAGAAAACACCCCTTAAAGTTGGGATTATTCATAATTAATCAATAGGTAAAATTATTGCAGGAAAATCACAAATAAGTTGGATTATTTCCTTAAAGAAATTTTAGACTTAAAGAAAGAGTTTTCACACACGTACTCTAAATTTAAAAAATGTAATTTGTACGACATATATCAAACTGCAATTATGACAATTAAAAATTGAAAGCGGTAAAATTTGATATTTCGCTTAAGAATTCTTTTTAAATTGTTATTTCGCTTACTTTATACTAATTTTTCTTTTTAAAAAAAAAACTATATTAATTATAGATTAAAATTTTAAAAAAATATACATTTTGTCATTTGATAACAAACTTTGCAATATTTTATTAATCTGGTGAACAACTCAAATCTATTATTTCCATGTAAGAGAGACGGGGTACACATGTTTTAAGAGGCCGCCACCGGTGATGTATTATGGAACAATTAAAGGAAGGAGTAGTGTAGTCTGTAGAATATGTAATATTACTCTCTATTCGGTCTAAATGTCTCATTTACTTTTTTGACATTATTCATTTATCACTCTTAATTTATATTTTACTTTTAATCTATAAGCTAAAACATAGTCATGTGAGATCTTGTTTGATTCGTCTCAATACAAAGATTATTAATATCAAATTTTTATAATTTTTAATTAAAAAATAATTTAAGATATTAAAAGTTAAAATATTATCTCGACAAGTGTAAAAAATTAAATAGAACATTTAGGATGAATAGGAGGAAGTAGGAATTTAGGTTAGTAGAGTTAATAATTGTTGAAGGAGGTTGGGTAATGAGCATGTGCGTCGTCTCCGCCAGCGATTATCCTTCCACGCAAATTAAAATGCCTCTAAACATGCAACACTAAATTATCTTGTCATCATGGACACCTATAACTATAACTATAACTATAAATTAAAAAAAAGTAAATAGATTCCCGAGAGCCGAGACTGATTATCCGAAACCGAGGAATTGAATAAGGTGTTGCCTTCTTCTCATAACAATGCTACATAAACATTTAAGGGTAGTCTAACTTAACATCCTTCTACTAAACAATTTCTATTTTAAGTAATAATTTTATAATGTACTAGTATAAAACCCCGTGCAATGCACGGAATTCTTAGTACGAAGATGTATATAAATATATTTTTAAAAAACATGCAGTAATAATTTATAATTAAATATACCATATAAAGCTGAAATAATAAATAATAATTGTTTAAATAGTGTAATATGAAATTTTATGTGTTATAAATTGAAATAGTTTGTAGATGAATAAAATAAATAACTGGTTGATTAATTAATTTTATTAGTCACTTAAGCCAATATCAACAAATAAAATTCTTTAATCTAGTGTGGCTCCAAAAGAATGAACGTGTGATTTTGAGTCTTTTTTTCAAATTGTATGATGATTAGTTTAAATAATTTCTATAATTAAATCAGTATTTAATGTCATCTAAATACTTCTTACTTTATTTTGTTTTAAAATTTCTCTAGTAGTAATTTATTAAGATATATATGATTAATATTTTATTTCCTAATTTGTAATTTTAACTTTGTTAATATCATCTTAATGATTCTCAATTTAATGTTTACATTCTCTTATTCAATCTATAGATTAGAGTATTAATTGATTGTCAAATCTTTGATTGAAGTAGATTGGTTAACTATTTAATTCATTTAATTTAAATACTCCAATAGAAAATTTATATATGGCAAGTGCTCTAGAAATTTGACACTTGGCTTTTTACAGTTCTTTTAATAGATGTTATGATTATGATGATTATGATATGATTATGATTATACAGCTAGTTTTCTAAGAGATCGTTTCTTTGATAGATGTCTTTCAAGTCCAGTCAATCAAATCTTATTTTCTACTCTTACTTTATATATATATATATATATATATATATATATATATATATATATATATATATATATATATATATATATATATATATATATATATATATATATATATATATATATATATATATATATATATATATATATATATATATATATATATATATATATATTAGTACATGTTTAGTTAATATTAATGTAGTTTTGAATAAATTGGTTATAATGGATACATTTAGTCTTGCACTCACCTAATTATTGAGCCATTTCCTGTAGAGTACATGTGGTTTAGATATAATAATACAGTTGATATTAGAATAAGTGGTAGTTTTAAAGCTACACATAATATATTAAGTCACAATTGTTGCGTAATAAATATAAACTAAGCAAAGTATGGAAGGAGTACTTCATAAAGCTAAACAACCACGTAAAATAGTCAATTATGGTTTTTATTAACAACATAAAAATGCAGTACACATTTTGCTTTATATTCACCTCGTATGGGTTATTAAATTGCTATTATTATTTTAAATTATGCAAATCGTAGTTTTTTTTTAAAAAAAAAATCTTTGTCCTCACTTAAAGCTTTGATTTTTCCGCTAGCTTTTGTTTTACTTATTGAACTTATATTACTAAGCTATATTAAATCTTTTGTGTTTAACAAAAAAAAAAAATCTGTTATGGCTTGGATTTTCATTCTTGTAATTTATTATGGACTAATTTTAATTGTATGTATAGGATCATATTTAATTTTAGATATTAACAAATATACATAATGGTTTAAAGCGAATTGAACATAATTGTAAAAGTGAATAAGGATCTCAATTAAGAAAAACTAAATAATATAACGACTGTATATCTCTTTTAAAATTATAATATTAACAAGTTACTCGTTTGTCCTTTATATTTGATATACGCACTATAACAAATCTAACTTTTCACGTGATTGGGTTTAGTGGGATAAAAAAGAATGCCATTGATTTATACTTTTAATTTAATAATTGTTGGTTTTTATTTTAAGTTTCATTATGAAGTAATTTAGTGACACTAGCTTTAACTTGACAAATAGTGGCATATGTAATTGTTATTATAGTCTATAGTAGCATTTGTAAGAAATGTCATTAGATTCTATATCGCGAAAAGGTTTAGTATGATTTTTTATTATACAGTTAAAGGGTATAACAAATGCTACTAAATTCACTATATATATATATCATTAGAAATTCGAAGCAGTGACATTCAAATCAAATGTCAGCTAAATACATCTCATTAAAAGCAAATAAAATATTAGTGATGTGAGACACTTTGAAGCTAATTAGTTTTAAATATTATACTCCCTTCGTTTCTTTTTATTTTTCCGCTTTACTTTTTTGCACATATTTCAAAGCAAATTTTAACCTTCAATATCTATAAGTATGCATCATAAAAAATTGTAAAAAATATATATTAAAATTATTTGCATCAAAACGAATCTAATAGGATCCCAAATGAATATATTTGTCTTTAATATACACCTCAAAAATCAAGTTTTTTTTCATATATAAAGTGAAAAAACTTAAAATGGACAAACAAAATGAATGGAGGTAATATAACAAATTCAAATTAACAGAGGGAGTAATTGTTCTCTTCATCTTAATTTCACTAAACTCAAATTATTTTTGTTGATATCACGTAATATTTTTTTTCTTCTTTGCACTATAAATATTCAATCATTAAATTGAATTTATTTTGTACCAAATTAAACTTGATCTTGTTAATTAAATTTTTTTCAATTATATATTAATTTTATTTTTTTGTTAAGAAGATTTAATGATTGAGGGAAGAATGAATAAATGAAAAGTAAGACGAAGACAATTGATTATATAGAAAGTATGGGACCCACATGTTAGTGACTAACATGTAAAGTTGGTTTCGCTTGGAATATAATGTGGCGCTTTGTGACAACTTGCTCATAAGTGGCCTTGTCCTTTTTTAAATGTCATTTTAAACATGTACAAGCTATACCATTGGCCATTGGGTAGTAATTAATAATTTAATTATCCTATTTCAACTAACAATTTTCTATTATGGGTTTAGTCACCCTTCTTCTCGAAATTGCAAGATTTTTCATAGCAATATATAGCGTCAAATAATGTGGAAACGTTAGATGATAAGGTAAAAGGAGAACATTGATTGAAACAAGACGTAGTTGTATTATACAACAAAACAAAGACAATTAACTCAAATCCTTTATGAAAAAAAACTAAAAAAATAGTATTTGCTCTAAATAAAAAAATAATAATATTTGGAATAAGGGATCAAATACATTATAACTTTTATTACTTTAGCATATTATGTTTTCAGTGTAGAATTTAAAATACGAAAGTAAGAAATATCGAAAAATAGGCCGACCCGTTTATTATTTAATTTTTTTTTTGAAATTAAAGGCCTAAAATAGAAAAGTAGAGTATAAATATAAGTAATTTTTCATTGTCAATTTTCAAAAACATTATTTATCCATAAATATAAATAATTTTTTTATTTATTATAAGACATATATAGAAGTATCATATAACTTTTTTTTGAAAAAAAAATCATAGCAATCTCATACAAGTCTTTAACGGTTCACTTTTACCTTCATTTGTTGCTATAAATAAAAAAGAGCTCTTTTTTTGGTTCTAGAATAACCCAACCCATATAATCTAATGTACTCCTAAATCCTAAATCCTAATAGAGTTGTTGAACTTTGAGATTGTAGAATTATATTGATAACGTTGATCTTGATTCCCTGCATATGGTGTCACGTGTGTTTGAATATATTCCTAATTATAAGCTGCACTTTCAATTTCCTTCATACTTTTTCCCTTTTAATTCATTATTTTTTACATAGTTTATTATACTAATTTAATTATTAATATCTCTATTTAAGTATAATAAGAAATAATAAATTTAATATTAATAATTTTTACAATGAGACGAATCAAACAAAATCTCACTTGAATATATATATATATATATATATATATATATATATATATATATATATATATATATATATATATATATATATATATATATATATATATATATATATATATATATATATATATTAATCTATAAATTAAAAACTAAGAACAAATTAAAAGTGATAAATAAGTATCATTTTTCTTAAGTTGTAACTAATTTGAAACAGGGCAAGTATAACCTATGTTAATGCCAATGTTGAGTTTGATCCAACAATTTTTTTATGGATTCATTTTGTTATTAAAAAATGTTTGGTGGTAATTATGATAGCCTTTTTGAAAGATTATTTAGTGGATAAAAAAGGAGGCACTTGCGACAAATAATCCTTTGAGCCTCGGATATAATGAAAACATTGAATGCTGAAGTATCTACGAGATAGGGAATAGGGATTGCTTCCAACTCAAGAGAGGAATGCCTTAATACTTGTCCCTTTTTTATTTATCATCACATACTTCTTCTAATATAATGCTCAGAAACTATCTTGTAAGACCGCCTCATTCGTGCAACCGGTCCAGGCCTAATAAATTTTTTAGAATATTTTGACATACTAATTTTAAGACTTAAAAGGACAATTTCAAGACTTAAAAATCCAATTTTAAGATTAAAAAGGCTAATTTCAAAGTTTTTGATATCAATATTCATGTTTGAGTCTCTTACTTTAAAGTTGAAATGAAAATTTTAAGTCTAGCAATTGGTCTTTTAAGTCTTAAAATTAGTTTTTTAAGTATTAAAATTGAACTTTTAAGTCTTGAAATTGTCAAATTCCATGATTTAAAATGTCAATTTAAAATCCTTGAAATTATTCTTTTAAGTCTTCAAATTGGTCTTTTAACTCGTAAAATTGACATTTTTATTTGTAAAATTGGTTAAAAAATATATACAATTGGGCCGGCCCAATAAAACGCGTCTCACAAATGAGACGGTCTCATCCAAGTTTTTGTGAATACTAAGAATAATGTAATTAGACATTTTTAAAATCCGTCCCTGAAAAAAAGGTCTTTCAATAGACTAACTGTAAGTCTCTAACTGATCAAAGAATTATACCTGTTTGAGTTTAGGTGTTCAGAATTATAACGGGCCTGATTTAAAAGTCTATTGAACAAACTCCAGAGTTACGGGCCCAACGTCAACTTGTCCCCCTTTTGAACATGGCCGACAAACAACACAAATACTCACTCTCATCGACCGTCATTCATTGGCTTAAATAATTTAACTATTGAATTAAAATATTTATCATAAATTGTTGTGAGAGACGGTCTCTCCAAGAGAGAAAATTAGAGAAAAAATTAGAATATGGGCTTCCTGTTTTGAATTCGTCTCTTTGAAAGACGGTCTATTTAATTTAGCATTTAATATACTTATTTTTAATTATTTAATATTTAAAGCACTATTTAAAAGCTAAAATTGATACTTTAAATAATAAAACATTGACCTTTTGAATTGACTTCCTTGTATGAACATGTCTGACCGTGAGAAGATCTTATATAAGAAAAGTTGTTGAAACTTGAAACAATACTTCATAAATCATAATGATTACACGAATTCTCATTTAGAACGATCTCATAAAGCGACCTGCACGAACTTCATCTCTCTAAGGACCTGATTAGGGATAGGGCCAATTGGCGGCGCCTTATCCACGTCCTAGATTACTAGACTTGTTTGTTTTTGTTCTTTGCCTTTCGTCATCGCTCTTTACCGCCTCTCTTACCTGTATCGTTTTCTTAATTATCTGTATGTATCCTTTTAGTTGTGTAAGTCACTAACTATGCTTACAGTTAGTTGATTCCTATGCTTGGCTAACGTGGGTGTAAGATGCAGGATGTCGGATATTTGCAGGTTCTATCTTTGAAGACCCTTCTTGAGCCAAAAGACTCTTTTGACCGCCCTCTCCTTATAGGTATGATACGCCGTCGACCTTCCTTTCCCTGACCCCGACCATAGATTTATCTATGTGCGAGAACATTGGGTATGATGATGATGATAATGTTCATTTTCGTATTTAAAATGCAGAAATTAGTGGTTTAATATTAAGTTGGTCATTTTGGATGTCAATGCTTATTTTAGATGTTTATAAAGAGTCATTTTGAATGTTGAAAATACTCACTTTAGTTATTTAACATTCATTTTTTAAACACAAAGCGACTATTTTAACATCTAAACTTTACAAATTGTAATAGTTTAACAACCTAAAAGCTATTTTACCTACAAATGTGTAATTTTAAAAGTTAAACTTGAAATTATGTGACAATTTAAAATTCCAAAACTATTTTATTTGCAGAATAAGGATTTAATTGTGAATAGAATATATTATATATAGTTTACACATAAATTAGCTGTAAAAAAGCGAGCATACATTTGCATTGGGATATTGGTACATAAATGTTAGGTTGGATGTACTTTGGTTCATAAAAGTTAGATAAAATAGTAATGGGAAACAAATCTTTAGCCGCAATTTTTGAATGCCATCTCTTAATGGCCAATGGGGTACGTATATACTTTTCACAATAAGTAATCGCAATAATAACTCTATTAACTACCAGAGCCGTCTTGGAAAATTTTGGAGGCTTGTGCTAAATTTTTTTATGTGTCTTATTTATAGTAAATATAATATATTTTATCAATAAATTTAACATATTTCTTTGTTTGGTTAACTTTTTCATATACGGGAGAAAGAGGAGCCATGTGCGGTCGATCACCTCGCACACCCTCAAAGACCCCTCTGTTAACTACTTAATCAACATATAATAATTCCATTAAAATTTTTAATAAAATAATATAGCTTCACTAAATACTCATAACCAATGTATCAATAGCAAGTAATATTATAACAAGTGTGTTGGGTACTTATTTAAGAGTAATAAATAATCTATGTATTGATTTTTAATTTTAAAATTTTGATTTTCATTATTTTTGTTTTACAAGGAACAAAAATAAATTTGTTTTAATTTCAATAAATAAAATAGTACTTAGTTGATAATATGTTGGGCATCAATATAGGAAAGTTGTATGGAGTATAATTGGTGTTTGGTTGTAGGTTTGGTGGTTGCATTGTTGCATAGTTTACTAAGGTAGTCAAAGGTTTTACTTGGTTTAGAGCATGCGTCATGGAAGTCTGTAATTTAAGTGCCATAATATCCTACCTAAGGCTCTAGTATAGCTCAATTTTAGATGGTCATGGTCCTACCTTAAAATATGAATAATGAATTGTACTACAAACTCTACATTCATTTATAGATTGGAATTAGGAAAGCTACCATCAAACACAACTACTTCTTGTGAATTGCACTTGTTTTAGGAGACTATTCAACACGCTCATTATATTCATACGCATACATCGCCATTATATTCTATACTCGAAGTCATACAACCCTACAAGCTTCACAATGCTTTAATGTAGACTAATTTTTCACCCTATAACAATGATATTGAGGATTGTTTTCATTACGTTATAACAAACAATGCATCTAAATTGTTAAGTGATTTGCGTTAGAAAAACATGTAACTATAAATAATGAAATACTCCTATGTAACTATAAATAATATAAATATCGATTATCTACCAAATATTTATATTAATTAATAGTAGTTTATAATCTAAATGACATCCTCTCAAGTCTTAAATCATCACAATCATTACCTAACTTAAGCATCTCAATGTTAATAATTAGTTTGTTGATTAGGCATTTGTTTTTGAGATTTGGAGGATTAGAAATATCACTATCAACAGATTTAACTTCCTGTTATTAGTCAAACCAAGTTTAACGCTAGAAAATGCCAAAGAACACAAGAAATAGGTGAGTGAGGCAACATAATAACTTTTCATAATTTCTTTATTATTTTCCTTCTCTTCTCAGTTTTCACTGTACAAGCATCATACACCAAATAAATACCAAAATAATTCAAGTTACTGCTTTGCATGTTGGTGATGGTAGATCAATTCGACACCAGCTGTAACAAGTTGTCCATGAAGATACAGAGAGGATATTTCACATTCATGAATGATGATACATCCCTTTGGCAAGTTCAATGAACCAAGTACCAGTAATGCAATATACAAGCTTCTGCAATCATAATCATTCAAGACGAACCGCCGGCTAAACAGTACAGCTTCACTGCTTGAGCATCTTTACCAGTGCTGCAACTTTGTTATTTGTCGATGCTGCATTATAGTAAATGCTATCATTAGCACACAAAAAAAATGATAATTGTGGAATCTATTAGTTACAAGAAGATGATACAACATTTCATAACATTTTATTACTTGACTCACACCAAGGAAGAGGATCCTCCTTGGCGGAGTTACAAGAATCGAATGTACACATACCAATGTTCTTAAAAACAAAGAGATTGTTAATGTACGCATACTTATGTTCGTAAAAACAAAGAGTTTGTTTCGGTTGTCGTTTGAATCAAGAACATAATATAATATAATATGAAAATGTTGCGGGAGACTATATAACTGATAAATATCATTGGATTCTAGTTAAAACTTAAAACTAAAGAATTAGAAAGTGGAAAAACAGTAATCAAAAGCAAATGCATAGTTGTTTAGCTTAGGAATAGGATACAGCTACTGATAAATATAGTGTTAACAGAAGACCAACAGCACAAATCCCCTGCAGTCTCAAATGCACAACTACTCTTAATCTTCATGTCATTTTCTTATGTCAAATCTTTAAACTAGCACAATGAAAGTATTATATATTATTTGGCATTGAAATTATCATACAAAACAAGGATATTGGTAAAAGCCGACAGAATTAAGGGCCCATTAATCAAATTAATAAATCAAATGCAAATCTGCAACAAAATCCTACCTACCTGTATTTCACTACTCAATTTTATTGCATACCTAACTGTAACAGATAATTTAAATCCCAAAGTTGTAGCACACTCAATAATGCAATGGCATTTTCATATTTGGAATAATATGTGTTACCCAAATTAACCACAAGTTCACTACCTAATCTTACTTAGCAGCCATCAAAACACAGGGGCTAAGCATATTAAGACAAAAAAAGAATCTGTAAGAAAGCAATTTTATCGAATGAAGGGAAAGCAAAAACCGGAGTCCGGAGCTGTAACGAAAATCAAAATCTAGAACATTTCAGGCCTCCAATCAATAACCAAAAGGATCAAAAAAGAATGATCATCTATGGGAAATCTATGCTCGGGCCCAGGTCATTTAATATAAATCATATTCATGTTGAATGATGTAACATATAAAAGATAAGATTGGTAGCCGAGTTGGTTCATCACACGAAGAGGTGAGTGTTCGAAGTCGCCCATGCTAGCAAGTGTATGTTGCATTCTAACCCAACATAACATGAATAAACATTTATGAAATGTTAAATAAAAGATAAAGATAAGAGAAAAACCCGAGATTGGATAATTGTGGATCTAACAAATGGAGCTATCATGATTCAGAAAAGGATAATATGAATAAACATTTATGATATGTGAAATGCCTTACTTATTACAGCAAGCAAGAAATGATGGGCAAGGTCATAATATTCACTATGCAAAAGGAATAGTAGGTCGATGAGTGTGTTAAATATACCTGTAGCCTAAGTTCCTCGACCCACTGAAGTAATACAAGTAGCATTTGAAGCTGAATCAAAGCTTCTAGGGCTGCAATTTCTTCCTCTTTGAACATTTTGGCCTATGCTTTTCACACTTCCCCATGAATCCCGGTATGTACCTTCGTTTTGGTGGTCATGATGCTTATAACCATCTGTAGGCGGAGTTTCAAAACTGGAGTCTTTGTTAAGCATGCTTCCTAAGTGAGATGATTTTGAAATAGTAGACCTTCCTTCAGTTCTTCTCCAGAACTTGGGGCTCAGGAATTCCGTACTGGGACAGCACGTGCTTCCTGCCAAGTCATTGTTTGAGATTTTTCCGCTTTGTATGGCCAAATCATGAGAGATCTCACCGAGTACTCTCTCAAGCCCAGTAACTCGGGTCTCCAAAGAGTCTATCCCACTTTGAGAATTGCCCATAAATCTCTGAATATTGCAATAATTGAGGATGCAAGTCAGTATTTAATCTTTAAAATATCAAATGAGAACTGATATTCTTTTACATAACACAATAACAGAAGAATGCAACATACCTGAATGAGATCTAACAAGTAAGATTGCTGTTTCTCTATCTGAAGAAGCTGCTTTTTGATCAAAGTCAGATCCTCTGAGTCTGCATTGCTTTCACCGACTTCTTCATTTCCTCCTCCTTCAACGCCAAGCCCTTGAGGCTCGTCTTCTTCAACAAAAGGAACAACACGAGACCCAGTTTTGAACACACTAACTTTTGACACCCTTTCTCCGCAAGTCTTTTTTACAAAGCTACTTGCATCATCTTCTAATGCAACCTTCTCAGTCAGGGACGGAGGAACGGCTATTTCAACTTTCCAATCCAATGATTTGTCAGGCTGCACACTCGAATTCTTATCATTGGTCTTCAAGGGACTCTTCTTCTTTACGGGCAAATCATCCGGCAAAGAAGACCTTCCCTTCAACATTGGTTTTCTAGATAAAGAAACATCAAAGCCAAGATCATAGGAGCTTCTTGAAACCGAGGAAGAATCAGTAATAGTTGAATCATCGGACAAGGAGGATCTGCTCTTGGACAATGTTTTCTTCCTTTGCGGCGTTTCGAAGCCAATACTATCTTGTGTGCTTGAAGACATAGAAGGGGAGAAAGTGGCAACTGGACCATCAGACAAAGATGACCTACTTTTTGCCATTTTTTTCTTTGGTTTGGGAGTTTCAGCACCAGCATAAGATAATCTCCTTGGGATGGGAGTTGAAGCCCCACCTGTACCACTATCTACTCCATTTACAGCCCCCAAAAAAAGGAATAAATCAGTCAAAACACTCACATCTATTTTCTAAATTTCCAACGTAAACAAGATCCAAAAAAAAAACCCTCATAGATGAACAAGTACAACTTCTCCCAAATTCCAAATCACAAGAACCCATCTCAAAATCAAAATGACCACAAAATAAGCATCAATTTGGCTAATTAAGAGGCATTAGTCACAAAATTTCTTTGTTATTACTTATTACTAACAAGATAAGACTTCGAAAAAAACACAATTCGGTGGGAAAGGCTTAACGGCATTAGAGTAACGAAATGTTGAAGTAGGCATTAGTCAAAGGAGAACACTAGAAACAACTCAATCAAGTAAATAGAAAAAAAAGTCAGTTGGATTTTGACATTTCCAGAAACAATTCAATTAATTATGACTTGTTAAAACTTAGAAGTAACTTGCAAGCTGCACCCTAATACAATCACCAACTCTAAATAACAAAATTTTTGACAGGAAAGGTTAATAATATTACCTTTTGAAATAGATGAATTAGATCTAGATAAAACAATATGTTGATCTGCACCACCAGGTACCTCCTTCCAAGCTTCCAATGCCTGGTTCATTATCTCACGAGTAATTTTAACCTGTCCACATCAACATTAATACTGGCCTCAATTTTCATGATTATGATTTATAACCAAATTTAAATCAACCATATTTTTATTATTCACTAAAAATCAAACAAAGGCTTAAATACGTAGTCAAATATTTCAAATATACTTGACAAAAAAACAAATTTGAGCATCATAAACAAATCTCGCCCACAAACCAGATCAAAATGTAGCAAAATATTCTAAGCAATCACAAAATGCATTCTTTTGAAATCACACTTTCTGGGCTTTTTTCTGATGGATTAATCCAAATCACCAAAATATATATATATAAAAAAAGTGCATTTTTGTAAATTCTGGATCAAACAACTCTCAAAACCAATAAATACATTTAAAAACTAATCAAATTCATAATAGGAGTGTAAACAAAAAAATTACCTTATCAAATCTCCTGGACTCCAAAGAAGTAACAACAAAGCTTTTAACTTCAGAAGCAGAATCTTCATCCAAAACAACACCCAATTTAAGCAAAACTTCAGCAGCAGATTTTCTAGCCATCCAATCATCAGAACTCAACAACTCAACAACAACACCAACCACATTTCCCACCAAATTTCCTCCAACTTTACCATTGATTACAATCCCATCATTTACACCAATCACACTCTCAATCACTCCCAATAAAGCTCCTTTTGCTTTAAACCCATCACTTTTCAACAATTTCATAACTTTAGGAAGAACTCTTTTCCTCAAATCCCCTTCTTCTTTCTCCTCTAAAACTCCCCCATCAATGGCTGCCTTCAAACACAAGCAACACCCCATCTGCGCATTTAAATCTTGCTCAATTGAGATTGACCCGAGAAAAGGATCAAGCAAAGAAACAAAATTTAACTGACTGAGTGATGAAACAGCGGAAATACAAGCGTTTCTAACAGAGGAATCTGAATCTCTTAACCGTTTAAAGAAAAAAGAAATGATCTTTGGAATATGAGAAGACAACAAAGATTTATGGGTATTGGAAAGAAGTGAAATAAGAGTAATACAATGAACTTTGACAGGGGATTTTGATGAGGAATCAATAGAAAGAATACATGATAGAAATGTAGGAAGAAAATCAAAAGGAAGAATCTTTGCTAAATAATTAAGTTCAGAAGAAGCTTGAGGAAATGTTGATCTATCAGAAAGTTTATCAATGTTGGTAAATAATCTTTGTCTGAGTTCATGGGTTGTTGTTGGTATTTGAAAAGAAGACATTTTTGTTTATTTGAATGAGAAAGGATAAAGAGGAAGATAGAAGAGAAGATAAAATGATTCCCGGGATTGTAGGGACGTAACTGGTAAGGGAGATTGGGAGAAGGATATGGGAAATTGCAGAGTTTGCTTATAAACGTTTTTGATTTTAGAATGGGACTGGGAGTGTGTGTCTGTGTCTGTGTGGGAGAGACTCTATAGAGAGAGAGAGAGAGAGAGAGAGAGAGAGAGAGAGGGGAGGTATCGTTTTCTGACGTTCCCTCGTCGTGGAAGACTGGAAGGTTAATTTTATGGTGAAAGTTAGTGGGACATTCTACTTAATTTTTTGGGAAATTCCACGTGGTAACCCTGAGGTTTTGGGTTTTCCACGTGGTAACCAAAACTTTTAAAAAATCCATGTGGTAACCCTGAGGTTTACCGAGTTGTTCTACCATGACCTTTTTGCACATAAAACGCTAACAAATCATTAGAAAACGTTAATTTCGAAGCTTTAAGGTTGTTGTACGCCTATTTATGCGACTCACCATTTTAAATGCCATCAATTTCAACCTTTTTCTCCCAAAATATAAACCCTAACTCTACCATATTTGAATTTAGGGGAAAAATATATGATTTGGATGAAAAATGATAGAGTTAGGGTTTATTTTATGGGAAAAAGGTTGCAACTAATGACATTTGAAATGGTGAGTCGCATAAATAGGCGTACAACAGCCCTAATGATTCGAAATTAACATTTGCTAACGTTTTTATGTGCAAAAAGGTCACGGTAGAACAATAACGTAAACCTCAGGGTTACCGCGTGGATTTTTTAAAAGTTTTGGTTACCACGTGGAAAACCCAAAACCTCAGGGTTACCACGTGGAATTTCCCTAATTTTTTTATACACATCATTCTTACCTTTTTGGGTTTTGAGGAGAAATCATATGGCACATACATAAAAGTATTGAAATAGATTGGCCTTGCAACTTCTAAGTATTATTTTTTATTTATTTAAAAATGATAATGAGAATTTGTTTGTAAAACTAAAAAAAGGAAAATTAGTTGTGAAAATTAAACTCATATTGTAAAAATTGATTTTTTATTTTATTTTACTAGGCTTTCTTATGATTTTTCGTGTTTCACTATTATTTCAATTAAAGTCATGTTAGTAATCTAACTAATATAGAGTAATAAGTAGGTTTTGTTAAGTTCATCGTGAAGTAAAATAATACAAAAATAATATCAATCTAGTAAAAATTAGCATGTGAAAAGGAAATAAAATTAAATTTACTTTAATAACTATGTTTGATTTAGTTTGATAAATATAAAATTAGTATGTATTCCTATTTTGTACCAATTTGATGATAAGAATTTGTTATATAACACCAAAAGAAAAACATATTCTATCCCTACTACTATCAATTTAGATATAGAGGGAATTCACTAGCTTTAATAAAAATGTTGAGTATCCTCAAAAGTCTAGCATGTTTCATTTGCAATGTCTTTCACACCACTTCTATTGGGAGTATGCTTGAATTTTGATCATTACCTTGTTCTTTTATTAGATTAGATATAAATAGTTAGGTTAATAAATTTAGGGTTGAACTAACATTTCATTTTAAATTAATGATTTCAATTATAAAATCATGAATGTAGAATTTGAGAATGACAAGATTAGGGAGGTCATTCTCAAATCCTCATTTTTAAACCATGTTGATAACAATTGTGGATTTGACTCAAATCCAAATTTGAAATTCTAGTGTTTGCCAAACACTAATTTTGAGTCAAATCCATATATTCAAATCAAATCCTCATTCCCAAACATAGCATAGAAGTATTTGTTGAGTTAAATCAAATCACACTAAATTAAAGAGATTAATTATATACCTTTAAATCTTAATATTTTTGTAGAAACCTCTAAATACAATGACATATATAGTCTTAAGCAAACGATATACACTACTCGATTAAATAAAATAGTCCAACTTTGTAATTTATTCTTTCTGTATTAGAATTCAACCTACAAATTAAAAGCTCTCGCAAAATATGAAATTTAAAAGGATATAATAGTATTATATATATCAAGTAAATTTAAACAATTTGATAAGAATGGAAGACGTAGTTTGTTACGATAAGTTATAAGACCGGCCAATGCAATACAAATAAGAGGATGTATAAATACTTAAACCCAGGAAGAGGCAAATAAGATAATCGACCATTCCGGAAGCATCGAAGTATATATGATGATTGATAAGTATGGCTTGTGAGAAGCTTTGGATGAGTAGTAAGAGTGTGAGTCACAACTCACAACACAAGTCACGAGATTCATCTGAATAGTGAATATAGTAGTAAGTTCCTTCTTATATTATACACACAAGAACTTGAGCATATATATACTGATATATAATTGGAACCTGAAATAAATAAAAGGAATGATAAATTCAATAAAATAAGATTACATATGAATTAATGTGAGAGCATGTGAGGAGGATATGGGATATGGGGAGGTTGGAATTGTTTAAGTGTTTCAATTCAACGTCTGAATTAAGCAGGATACCCACGTGACTCTGAGACACTCATTCAATTCTATGTAATCCCTCCCTCCCTATTAATTTGCAACATCTTTTATTTTTGTCCGTCTCATTTAAATTGAAGCATTTTTACTTTTAGACTATGGTCTACCACTTTCTTTTTATCTCATCCATACATTTTAAATCTCTTTTAATTTCATCCTCTCAATTTATTTTTTCTCTTTATTTATTACCACTTTTTTAATTCTCACCGTTTTTCTCTTTGCTACTATCTCATAGGGACGGAGGGAGTACTTCTTATCAACGAATGATGACAACATTGATTTTACTCTTTTGCTTTCATCAATTCTCGGTGGATAAGCTTTACGACGGTATTTGGCGGTAGATGATAGCTGATTATAGATATTGATTTGACCAATTGATTTTATTAGTTGGTTTGACCAGCTGACTTTGAATTCGTTGCTATGAGGAGCTTGTTCGAAAATAGCTTATTCATATCAATAAGTTGTTTCAACCAGCTAGTTCATTAAACACTAACATGATCTGATATAACCACTCAATCCTTTATTTATATCAAAAATAAGCAAACATTGCTCAATAAGTTAATTTGCCAAACATTCTTAAATATTATTTACAATTGAATCTTGTTCAATTGAAACAAATATTGTTTTTCTTATACTAAATTTTAGTATCGATTCTGACATTTATTTACCTTTTCTTATTAGTTTACCCTTCAGAATATCTTTATCAATTTACACTCTTTATGCATTTGAATTAGCATTGCATATTATGTTTAATCAATTAAGTGAAATTTAGGTTTAGATTTGCACGTTTAGGGAATAAATAAATGTTGCAAATTTAGAGGATTGATGAAATCACATTATGGTTAAAATATTGGGACCAAGTCATATTTAGATATATTGTTGTAGATTTAAAAATTAAGATTAAGTTACATTAAAAGCACTAGCCATAAGTATTAATACCAAGTTACCAATAAACATATTTTTCATCATGATACCAATATATTGACTTAATAATTTTTTTAAAACCAAAATTGGCATATTTAGGAAAACCACTAAGTACGACTATAAAAAACAATATATCAATATTATTTGTATTAGATTATTCTAATATGTTAGTATAAAAAACAACCTAAAACTCTAAACCCTATCCATAGCAACTTATTATAGGGTTAATAATAAAAAAAGTTAGATATAAATGATGGTTTTTCGATAATCAAGTTGCTTAGTGCTCTACAGAAATATAGAAAATCAAGTCATACAAGCATGAATGACACATTGATTAGCTCGTTCCATAATATGACATATGGAGTACTGTAGGTGTAAAGATTACAAAACGTACATAATAATAAGGTTTTTCATAATTAAGGAGCACAAAATGTGAATGGACTTACATATATCATGATCGAAATTTAAGATGTACTCCTTTTATTTCTTAAAATTGGTCTCATTTAATGAAGAAAATCCTTGGAAAACATTGTAAAAGTAGCATTGCTAATTTAATTTATTCATCTTTGAATTCTGTGGGTCTGTCTGATCCTTATTATATCCCGAGTGAGCATTCGTTCTCAGTTTCTCACTATTGTATTGTAGTAGGAGTAGTATTTTGTAATTGTTAGTACAATGCAAGTACTAGTACAATTATATTATCTGCTAGCTTTCAAGACCAGCTTCACAACCACTTTTAATTTACTTTTCCTTCCCACGTTTTCTATTTTTAATTACTTATCTAATACTCCTATAATTATCTATCCCGTACTAGTAAGTGAAACAGTTGGTGATGGTGCGTACATGATCAGATGAGCAGCATTAATTCCTTCAAAATGTGCATCATGCATGCATGAGTTGTACGTGTATGGATTTGATATTTGGATATATCATGACTTTGCTAAAGTAATAAAGTTAGCAGCAGGTAACTGCTAAGAATAAGAATCTCTGCCTATAGCACTAGGCAGTAGCTACCATGACCAGGGTAAAGCAACACACAGACGGTAAAAACTGGGCCCGGGTGTAACTTTCTCTATAAAGACAAAATAATTCTATTCATGATATGGCCGGTGAACTTAGTCCATATTACAAAATGAGACTAATTAAGCTATGTGGAATACAAAATGAGTATGCGCTTCTCAGTTGTGATCCAAAAAAAGAAGGCTGCACAATCAAAATAGTATGGATCGAGTTCATATTAGACTTTTGTACTACATAGAATTAGGTTAGTCCAACTGTATCTATAATGCTTAATTATTGTATCCAACCTTAACTTAGTTTGTACACTATAGTTGTATTTATATATTTCCTCACTGTCCCTTTAAGTTTGCACCTTAATACTCAAATAAGTGCGAATTTTTTGAGTGTTGGTGTATGTAAACTCAAAAGGACAAAGGGAGTACATGTTGAAGCATTTAGTAAATAACTTAGTTTTTTTTCTTATCGGTCCAATCGATTAAATTTATACTCTTTTTATTTCATTTATAGCTTTAAAATTTTTGGTTCACTTGTTTTTATGTATATCTTATTTACTCTCAATAAATTAAAAATTTACAAAACATATAACAAAATCCTTGAAAGAGAGGAATAGTTGACTTGTAACTTGTAAGACGCATGGTATGATCGATGATTAGAAATAAGAAGGCGATTATGTGCGTAGTGGTAGATATTTGATTTAGTGAGCCTGGCCTTAGGTTAAAGCCAACAAATAATAAGTTAATTAGATAAATAGCAAATAAAGATTCTTATAGGGGGATCCCGGCACATGAAATAAGGGGGAAAGCATGTGAAATCAAAGGTTACAAGACAAAGGATTCACTTGTGTAGTTACTGTCAAACTATACAATAAGATAAGAATCGTATGAGATTACGTAGTCATCCAACCATATATTACAAACTCCCACTCTTCTTCCCTCTTATTTTTGTTTCTCTACCTATATATTTTTTGATATTACTCCTATTTAATTAGGATTTTGCGTCAGAAAAGCAAGTGTTCTATACTAGCTAGTATTCTGATAATAAATTGAACTCCCTCCGTTCCAGTTTACTTGTCCCATTTTCATTTTTGGCAATTCCTCATTACTTGTCTCATTTCCTTTTTTGATACTTATCCTTTTTTTACCTATATACCCTCACTTTTCCAATTTCCAATACTCCACTACCACCTTTACAATTAATTTAATCAATTAAAATACCCAACTACCACCTTTTCCAATGGACCCCACTACTACCTTAAAATCCGTGTTTGGTCAAATGGGACTAGTAAACTAAAATGAAGGGAGCATCATTTAATTTTATTTTAAATCTAACCTTATCCTCATATATTGTATATTACACTAATATAGTTTTTATGTTAATGATGTTATATTTGATACATCTGTCCAGGCCAAAAATCTAAAGAGGTCATAGCTGTATTTTGGGAAAAAGTCCAAAAATGTTAGCACAAATATGGAATATCCAACTTTACGTATACATTTATTCTTTTATTAGAAGTATATGGTTTATGAATTATGATAGGGTGAAGGGTCAGCCAATCATAGTCCTCTTCCTGCCTTTCCTGCCACTTTGTTAGCTTTCTCAGATCTAACATACTTCTACTTTATAAAAATGATGCATCAACAAACAAATCATACTAACACTATAATACCATTAATTTAACCTTTTAGTATTAAAAAATATCATTAATTTATATTTTTAGTGTTCCAATTCTTAGTTTTTTATTTTAAATTCCTTTATAAAGTGATTTAGCGATACTTTGTTTGGTCTTTAGTGACATATGTAATTGTTACTATAGTTTATAATGACATTTATGAGAAATGTCACTAGATCCTATGTCGTAAAAAACTTTACTGTAATTTTTTCTTATGCTGTTAAAGAGTTAGTTTAATAAATGTAACTAAAGTCTCTGTATATACTAGTAGAAATTTGAATTAAATATCGCTAAATATATCCCACTAAAAACAAATTATGTTGTAGTGTAAATAATTTATCATAGTTAATTATATTTTAAAGGCATACAGATACAGTACATTAGGATCGAGTACGTATCATTATTAATTCATGGATTAAATAAACAATTTATGTTTTATTCTGCTAATTTCAATAAAAATGATGTTACCAAACCCAAATAATAACAAATCGGAGTACTCCAATGAACTAGCTAGCTAGCTAATAGATGAAGTCAAATTAATACCAGCACCTTATATCATTGTTTCCTGCTTGCATGTGGAATAATAATAATAATAATAATAATAATAATAATAATAATAATAATAATAATAATAATAATAATAATAATAATAATAATAATAATAATTGGATTGATATATAATAAAAACAAATTTGAGTTAGTTACTGATTCTTTTTATTTTTATATCTAAACAATTATATATCATTGAAAAATTATACTCCTTAGAAGTGTAAGAACAAAGTATTGTATGCACTTTATCAAAACTAGAAATATTGCAAAGTTAAAAACACAATACAATATAAATATGCATTGAAAGCTTAGTAAGTTTATTAACATGATTTTGGGCAATATTTGAGTTTCTTAGAACATACCAAACATTTATAACTTTAATTTGTGAAATAAATAAGGTATTAATTTGTTTGACATTGGACATATAATGTGTACTAATTCAAGTGTCAATTAAGTTAGTTAATTAAAGGTATCAAAAACTCTATGACTTAATATTTAATATTTAATCGGTTAAATACATATAAATTAATAAATTTGTAATGTGAATTGTTATAAGGGTTATTACCTAAATTTATCAATTGTAATGAAGAAAAGTATCAAGCACACTCAAAAAATGAGCTATTTGCCAATTAGCGAATTGAGAAGTCATATATGATTATAATTTAGTAAAATAATTGAGATTTTTAATTAAATGACATTTTTATAGTGGTTCACCACATGAAATGTAATTATTGATTGATAATGAAACGCAGAATGCAAATAATGGCTATTATGACAAGTATAATCATCATCATCATACAATATACTAATTCAAAATCACTTATGCCATGTGTCACTGTTATAATGCATTTTATAAGCATGTTGATGTTGTGCCAAGTGTCACACTTAAAATGCAATTTTAAGTGTTTGTAATTGATGAGGATATAAACTCCTCAAATTCATATTAAAGTTAATATTTGAATATTAATCTAACCCATAAATTCATGTAAGACTAAATGATATAAGGTAATTATTTTTTATCCCATCCCTTCATATTTCCTAATGCAATGTGAGTTTACTAGAGAAAGTGAAAAGTTTGAAAAATGAAGTTATAATAATACATTAGGAGTAACTTATGCAATCTTATCTTATAAATTCACAACAACTGAGTCATCAAAGATACCTATAGTATGTAATATACAAACAAAACACACATGTAACAACATCATATGGGACGATTGAAGATTTTTCAATTACTACTTCAATTGTTATCAAGAACATACGAGTTCACCAATTTCATTATACCCTTTTAAGATTTAATTCTAATATCCAACTCAAGAGGGAATATCTAATCATAAAACTTTTTTCAAGTGCATCACTTGTGATAACATCATAAGCACTTTATCTATTATGATAACATTTAGTATAAAGTTGCTAATGCTTAATTGATTATTATCATGCATGTCCAAGAAGTGGTAAAAGGTTCTATATGGGGATTTTGCTAAATTTTGTCAAAATTCTACATGTTATGAATCCAAACAATCTATAAAAAATGAAAGTGAAGTACCCTAACCGTACAAGGCACGGGTATAATCCTAGTAATACTTTAACATAGGATGATGTCAATTCTCAAGATCCAATGTCATTGGATATGATGCCACGTGGCGGGTGAGCACAGGCAACAACATAGAGAATGTCCATGCTCTACAATTGGTGAACTAAAAAGAATTAACACAAAAACCAAATGCAATTAATAGGCAGATTAAGTTTTTCAAAGTTGTATTGAATAAAGAAGACAATTTGGTATACATGTGAGGGTGTCTCCTTTGGAGGAAAGCAATTACACATGTTAAGACATTTGGTAGGCACATTCATTGAATTATATAATTTAGGTCTTTTTGTTGCATTGTGGCCTCCCCATGTGAGCAAGGCCCTTAGATTTCAGTGGCTTTTATTAGAATGAGCGTATCATAAGTGTTCTTTGTTCAGGTGAGCGAATAAAAAGATATTTTATATGTGTTAAAGTAAACCAAGAGGTTATAAGTTGATTGGTTAGAGCTTTAAGATTAATTATATGTATTACATTTCATATCAATGCAGGGAGAATCTGAATTCAGACTTGTCTATACCATGACTCAAGAAACCTCACTAATATTAAAGGTTACAATATATAACAAAAGAATGGTGGTTAAGTTGGCTTATCAAACATGCAGACGTGAGTGTTCAGACCACATCATACTAGTATACTGAAATGCGCCAGTTTCTTATGAACAAGAAGTCTAAATATAGCATAAACCTCTTGATCATATGTACCATATCATACCATCATACTCAGTTCCAACTTAGTGTCAGGGTCGGGGGAGTGGCAAGCCAGCAACAATCAAACCATACGCATACCCTCTCCAAAGAGAAGGCAAGAGGAATGCAATTAAAGACCTCCAAAAACCTCTATATATCTGATGTTAAATGAGGCGTAGATGAAATTCAAATCCGAAATTTATGATTTTAATAACATCTAAAAACAAACTCAACTAAATTCATGATCAAAGCTCCAAGTTATATTTTATATAGCCTAGCTCTAGACAACGTATAAGTACGTACTTAATTAGATACAAATAATATATACTATATGTTGTGGCATATGACTAGGAGAGGCATGGCTTTCAGTGAACCAAATATTAGTGTTATTGGTATGATTAGCTATAGGTATAACATCAACATCTTATTTATATTAGTTCACTTGTTTGTTGTACAAGTATATTTACATTAAGTACTAGGATTATATTACCGGTATGAAACACACTACTCTTTTATACTTGTGAATTGTGATATGGCTTGTCAAGTCATTGGATAGCTAGACATAACACATATTAATATAATCAATCACAAAATTTTTTAGACCTTTATAATTGTCAATTATTTTGAATCAGAGCGAATAATTAAAATTAATTAATATAAAAAATGTCAGTGTAAACTTAACTAATGCATAGAACTTAACTAATTATGAATATGTTTATACCGCATACATACTAAAATGTCAAAGGATGGCACATGAATAAAATTGATAACTCTTTTAGTAATGCATACTTTAATAATGATTTCTAATTATAAGCCACCGAGTCTTACTCATAAGAACTTAACTTATAATATTAGATAATTGTTTTAATTGGTTTGAGGGAGTACTGTCGTGCTTAGGCATGGTCAAAGTATACATTTAGATAATACAAAAAAGTTGAATATCTTTTATATATATGATATGGTTACATGGAAAATGAGGAAATTAAGAAAAAGTAATTTCAGTTAACATCTATATTAAGTTTTTTTTATATGAAAGATCTAATAAAGGTTTGATAAATTATATAGATCAAGATAATGATAAAACTTACTTGGTTCTTAAATAAGCTATAATAATTTATGAAAGTAAATTCATTGTTTCAAACAGAAATTGAGTAATTACAAATTAAGAAAATTATTTATGATAGGAGTGGAGCATGTTAGCAATTAGCAACCTAACAGACAACAAGCTAAGTAGAACATGGTAAGTAATATAAGAATCATTCTAGGGACAAAAACCTTATAAATTACTTCTATACAACATTATTAATAACATGACAATATATAAACTAATGATATTTCTTTCAAATTATAATGCATGTAGATTCCTTCAATTATATATGCTAATTATTTTGCACAAAAACAAGTTTAAAGGAAAAATAATTCAATCAAGCAACAAAAAATATCACATTAATCAAGCACTTTTATCTTGCAAAACAATGATCATTAATCAAACTCAGATTATGATATTATAAAATAATGATAATGGTTTTCAAACTTATGCAACAAATAAAATTTCATTTATAATATTATGTAATAAAGAATTCAAAATAATTACAAGGTAAAATAATAATAATAATAATAATAATAATAATAATAATAATAATAATAATAATAATAATAATAATAATAATAATAATAATAATAAAGTTGTAGTAATGATAAGTTGTTGTATAATTTAAACCAAATTGTCGTATTAGCTTATGTTAGCTTGATTCAGATTGGTATGTTATCCTTTGTAGTTTCTAAGTAGAGATGCTAATACTGGATCCAGATATAGTGGTAGGCCCGGGTTAACGTTAATACTGGTCCCGGGTTTGACTTGCTAATTATTATAATTTATAGGTTAAATTATTTATTGATATAATTCTATTTAATGAAAGTGTAAGTACTAAGAAAGTAGTAACTCAAAAAAAAAAAAAAAGTACTAAGTAAGTAGTAGTTAATTAACCAACAGATCAGGAATTTGGATTTAGCTACATCTTAGGGCCCAATTTAAAGGTACAACTCTGGATTTGCGTTGAATTCACTTCATTATAATTTTCTTTTTTACTAAACGTGTCCCTACAAATATACAATTACTTTATTTTTATAACTGGTCACTTTAAAATTGTAAATAATCAGTTAATCACTTTATGCTTATATTGGTAAGATTGTAAGTAATCACAAGTTATAAGTAATCACTTTAAACTATAAAAATAATCACTTATAATTGGTCACTTTTAGATTGTAAGTGATTAATTTAAAGTTGAAAGTAATTATTTTAATATTATAAGTATATATTAAATCTAATAGAAATAGTCTCACCGTAAAATTATCTCATTTGAAAATTTGTGAATTGGTTATTGACAAGTGTACTTACATTAAAAAAACTAAAAAAAAAAAAATCCTTCTTTTGGAAGTGTTTTGGGTCAAACTAGGTGTATGCCTAATTGCTAAAGTAGCAATTTAATAAGCTAATGGGGTGGGTATGGGCCTAATTATTAATTGGACTACTGCAGAGGTTTAGAACAACAGACAAAGTTTGGTGGGCTTCTCCCAAGGCCTTCATATCCAACGACCAACATCTTCATATCCAAATATACCGACTACCAAGTATAGTATGATGATGATAACATTAACATAAATGTTATTTTATATACACAAATTAGGAATTTATTATAGTTTTAAGCTATTAAACATCACATAAAGAACATTAAAAACGTAAGTACAGTCATACTATAAATTTGCTATATTTTGCATATTAAGATTAACCATAATCATAGTTTTCTATAAGTGGAATACAACAGGTATGATGATGATGAACAATTGCAAACATCTGACATATTAATATATTATGATATGATATACTACTCAGTCCTCACACAATAATTATCGCAACCAACAATTATCAAGCATTCTCCTCTTTCACAAGATTTCATACCCCAATTCCAAATATACACATGTATAAAACAAAATCAAAATTGAAAAATAAAGAATAAAAAGAATACAAAACTTTTACTTCCAAGTTCCAAAGAATTCGAAACCTGTAAGTACAAAATCATATTGCGAAAAAGCCGATACTTTCTCGCCGACCAAAAGCAGCAGGCGGAACCAAAACAAATGTAGCCTGCATATCATCAATACGTCAAGCACAACGTGAGAAGCCAAAATGCATAAAACAAGTACAATATGAAGTACCTGGGACTGGGAGCGAGGGTAGTGGCTATTCTCATCTTCAAGCGACAAGCACACAAGCAAATCACTTACTAAATACTAGTTACTTGTTACTACTCACACAATTCATAGAAACCATTTCTTTTTTCTTTTTTTTCAAATAGACGAGCAATGACGAATAGGAATCAAGTTTTTGGAGCCAATGAAGCAAGAGCATTAGCAAGTGCAGGCGAGAGCGTACTCAGCAAGGCTTGCATTTGATTGCCGTACATTGAGATAAGATGTGAAAACGCCCTTCCAATTAGGGCTTTTACTTCATTAGTCTCAACAGGTGATAATGCCACTTGAGCAAAAATATTCACCAAATCTGGAACCAGCGATAAGATCTGACATATTTTACAGCACAAAATTCAGATTTTGAGAGCCAAGGAAAGTCAGACCGATGAAGTAGCTAGTTAGCACAGTGATAGATAAATATTACCTGAGGATGTGATGATAAAACAAGATTGCAAACACAGCTATAAACAGCAATAGACTCCTCATGATCTTCTTTTAAAGGAAGAGCTTTCAGGAAAACAGGGAGGACCTGAAACAAGAATGAGTTAACTATCCCGAATCATCAACATTTTAAGAAAGCTCTCGATAAAGCTTAGTACTGACCTGATTTAATGGGATAGCCTCCGGGTGTACCATAATCATCCTTGCCACAGCACCTGCTGCATTATCCCTCACGGCATTATCTGGTTCAGATTCGCCAAAAAGTGGGTAAAGTCCTTTCAAGATGTCTCCATAATATCTAATACTGATGTAAAGAAAACATGATATTCTAACATAAAAGAAAAAACCAATTGTAGAAATAAGGCTGTAAAACTGAAATTTAAACAAAGGGAGGATACTTCAACGCCACTTCACCACCGTTTCTGCAGAGCTCACCAACGCAAAAGGCAGCATTTCTCCGATTTGTTGCATCAGAAGATACCAATTCTTTTAAGACCAATGGCATCACCGCCTGAACACAAGCAATATTTTATGAGAAGGTTCGAAACCTAGTGTTGAAGAATGATATCAACAAAATCATGCAGCTTTTATGGAATAACACTTCGATTAATTTTAGGAACCAAGTCCAAGGATTAAATAAAGTGCAATCACTTTCAATCAGGTAATCTAACAAAATATTACATCAACATAGCCTGCTATAGGTGAGCCCATGTTCTGCGCAACTTCTGCAAGGGTTGCAACTACCATGGTCCGATCTTGTGGTGGACGTGAATTTTTCTGCACAACCAAAATGGTTAGATGAAAAAATCACAAATATGAGTTAGTGATAAATTTATACATTTGAATTTATACCCACCGCAAATTTCATCAGGGGGTTAAATAGCTTGGCTAGCACGGGTGCAAAATGAGGACCCATGGCCTTGGAAAATGCAGGAAGGAGATCAGAAACTGCATCCATTAAGACCTCATCATGTGTAGTGTCATCCTCATCATCATCACTATCTGATTCAATCTGCTGACATGCAGACTGCTCATTAAGAAGCATAAGAGTGGCATCAACTAGCTGCGCCATATCTGAAATAAAAATAAAGACATAACATGATGAGTTTGCATTGAAGGGGGGACAGGTGTAATAACAACAAAAAAGCCTTATTCTCAGCAATCAGCATATGAGGCAAAGAGGGAGGCATAATTAAAAAGCTCCCTCTGTAGATTAATACTAACATGGCTCAATAGGCATATATCCTGTATCCTTGATGATGTCTGCTATACCCATACAAGCTTGAGCTACAACTTCCTTGTCATCATCCTCGGTCATAGTTTTAATATATATGTTCATGACAGTATCTGTCGAAAGAAGGGAGGATAACTTGTAGTCAACATGGGCCCAAAGGTGGCCATTAAAAGCCAAAAGAAAACCGATGTTGCTCACAAAGCACAATCTTATAAATAGTAATTACCAAGAACTTCTTTTGCTTTTGCTGAACCGTCCTGCAGCCAATGACGAAGGAAACACAATTAGTCTTTGCCTTTTCCAGATGATCAGGACGCGGGACACAGTTAGGTGTGAAGAGATTGACTAGTACACTGTTCAATTATTTTCTTAGATGTTGTGTCATGAAGATAGATTACCAGCAAATATAAAGCGACTTCTATTGATATCAATGAAAAATATGCATCGAATTTCTAGCAAATTGTTTCTCACAATGGCACTACAAATCAGAAAGTGAATAAGCTGCGGGTGCTAGTAACTATTTTATCAGATATAGCAAATAAGGACAAAGCATAAGTGAGCTATATGAAATAATCATGATACACTCACCACTTGTCCTTGGTAGACTGCTTGTGCTGCTATAATTATATCTGCAACCAAAGCATAACTAGTTATACACACATGAAACAAAATATAACACATAGGTCATAGCTACATAAAGACTTTACATCTCGTTTGGATGTCAAGCGTCCTTTGTCTAGGAAAACTACACATGCACACATCTACATACATACTCCTTTGTCCCACTTAATTCACCCCATTTTCATTTTAGCATGTCCCAATGAATTTGCCTCATTTCTATTTTTGGTATGACACCACTTTACTTTCTGCATTCTCTCTCTTATTTCTAAATACCCCACTATTTTAACTCAATTTTTTTTCATTTTAGCATGTCCCACTTAATTTGCCCCATTTTTTCATTGATCTTTCTTTTTGATTGCCAACATATTCATGCTTTCAAAACGCAACTGTATAATCTCACTCAATCCCCCCCCCCCCCCCCCCACACACACACACACACACTACTCATCAAAAACTAAGAAAAGGTTGAATTATATAAGTAGACATGAAGCATATTACTGTTCCTAGTCACATAGCCTAAAATGGTATAGATTTTTATATTGAAAAGTCCACTTTAAAACGCAGAAGTAGCCTAAAATGAGTGTTTTGCATCCAGAAAATATAACCTACAATGGTCAATGTATAGCAGTATAAGTAGATCATAAGGCACATACAAAGAGAAAGCAAGTAGAACGGAGGCCAGGCCATGAAAAAAAGGCACAGCAGATGTAGCTACTCACTTTTTAAGGCGATGATGGCCTGAAGTCTTACATCCTCATGAAAGTAACTAGAATGTCGCACCAAGATTTTTATAGTCTCCTCCAAATATCTTTAAAGGTACATCAAGGATTTAAAACTCATGACAAGTGAAGGAAACAAAAGAACAAGAAGATGCAGCCCGGAAAAAAAAAAAAAAAGAAAAAAAAGCACGGTTGAAACAAAAAGGATACGGTTCATAAAATCTTCTGGTATGAAGAGCAAATAGTCCTAGAGCCTGCGTAGCAGCTGCCTTCTCATCTAACACTCCTGTTCTTATGCTAATATTTCTTACTCTTGGTTCATCATGAGCTTCATCATCTGATGAGACTCCGCCAAATCCATGAACATTTTCATCATCATCAGATTCATCAATGTCGACAGCAGAACCATCATCAAGATTGCAGGAGGAAAATGCCAACGGCACAACATGTGGAAGGTACTGCGGTTTAATTACCAAGTTATTCATTCATATCAATATAAAACAAAAAATGTTTGCTTACTTACAAAAGAAAATGATCATAATTACATTGACAAAGCCATCACCCAGAATTTCAGCCACATTGCTGAAGAATCCATGGGTATATTCGCGCAGCTCACTGAATTCCAACTCAAAACCCTGAAAATGGGAGGAAATATTTATATTATTATATACCTAAAAAAGACAGCTATCCCAAGTTCCATACACATTAAAAAATATGGAACCTTAATTGCAGCTTCAACATAAGGTGGCAATACGGATTCCATCCTTGCTCTCCCAGCAGACATTGCTACTATCCCTACTAACTCAGTAGCCCTTGCTCGTGAACAGAGGTCCTCATCATTTGTTAAAACCATGAAAATCTTCATCATTTCAAGGACCCTTTCAGCATATGGTAAGAAAGCCTCCTCTGCAGCAGATGCAACAGAACCAATCGCAGACTGGGGAAAAAAATAAAATAAAAAAGTTCAATCTTGTGAAAAACGCTAAGCAAGATGCATGAATCTGCCAAAAGAAACACAGCAAGTGAGATGTGCAACAAATATATAATATGTAAGTAATCTAACCATGCAAGTCTCTTGCAAGTTCCGAGGACTGTTTTGAAGAGCAGCCAAAAGCTTCCCCATTAAAGGATCAATAAAAGGAAGGATTTCCTCACCCATATTCTCACAAAACGCAGCTAAAGCATAGTATGACTTTTCCTGTAAAGGAAATTCACAGCAATCATAAACAAAAATAAATAAATTATTGAAATTATAGGAGAAAATATCCTGCTTTACCTTCACATCATTAGAGCCATCCTCCAAAGCGTTTAATATGCAAGGCAGCACACTCTCATAATGTGATATAATCTCAGGCTGCAGGTGCTCAGCAAACTGACCTAACGCAAATGAGGACGCGCCTCTCACCATCTGTTCTGGATCTCGTAAACACCCCAAAACTATATGAAGAACAGGCTTCAAATTACTTTTCATCAATTCCAAGCAACCCTCAGATATAACTCCCAAAGCTGTGACTGCAGCTTCCCGAAATTTTGGATCTACATTTTGACAGCTAATAGATGCGAATTCAAATATTGGTTGAAAAACTTGCTTTGGGAGGTTCAAAGCCATTGTGTCAATAACTTCAGCAGCAGCTCGATCAGGGGCAAGGTCCTCATCATCATCCCTGTCACTTGACTCTGCAAGTAAAGGGCAGATGACATGCAAGACTGGCATAATCAACTTGTGTTTTTTAAGAGAATTATATTTATATTTTGCTAGCCAGGAGATAATTTGAATGGCCTGAGAAACAAAGTCGTGAAAAAAGTTATCATTATGAAGCAAGTACTATGAGGTCTATAATTGATCGATCTTACAAATTTCATATGCCAGAACACATTGTCTAACCTGATGACGGGTGCTCACATCCAAGTTCTGATTAGAGCAAACCTCAAGAGAAAACTGAACTATAGATTTAACAGAATCTCCCAAAAGTGGAGCAGGTGACTCAATCAGCTCATCAAATATTTCGAAGGCAATTACTGCCACATCTTCTTCTCCAGAAACAAGACACTGTCTTGCAGCATGCAATATTCCAGGAATAAAATCTCTGAATCTAACCTATATTAAGCGAGAAAACTAAATTTTATCAGTAAATATAGAACTGGAAAACCTTTTTAAAGAAGCAACAGGTGATTTTTTAACCGAAAAAAATTAATTTCAGAAAAAAAAATGTCACTTTCTAATTTGAAATTGAGACAATGACACTAACTTAAACTTTTGAACTTAAAGACGATTATTAGCAAGGATCAATTTCAGACAGACAAGCTAGAATTCTGGTTAAAAAACAACGTCAGAACAAGTAAAAAGAAAAATAAACAACGCGAACACGAACCCATCTAGGTTTCATTCAAATCTGAGAATTGTATGTCTTCAATGTCTAAAAGAGAACTCAATATGAAGCAAATATCTTAAGCCTAGTTTTTGCCTTATCGTTAAGATGGGATACTATTCTGATTTTGTTGCAAAAGAAAAGAAAAATAAAATTAAAATGCATGAAGAACATAGAAACTCACCACTTCAGATGCATCATGTGTAAACTCTAGAAAAGACCCAACAGCCCTATCAAAGAATATTATATACACTATGATTATCAGTCAACAAGAAACCTATTCCACACAAGCAAAACAAGAAAACTGAAGTGAAGCAAGGCTTCTAATTACTTGAGTGCTGCAACTCTAACTCGGCTACTTGTCTCGTCATGTAAACATTTTAGCAAAAGGTTTTGAAGGTCTGCAAAATGCGGCCGAAAAGTATCCCCAATTGTTTCAGTCAGTGAGCTGAAAAGAATCAATGAAACCTACCATGAAAACCCAAAGTCAATCTGTTAGCTTATGATATCCTTTCTGAAGTCAAGCCGCAAAATATGTGGGTACAGTAAACACTAAGAAATTTTCTTGCACAACTCGAGCAAGAATTTCATACTCAACTCATGCAAGAAATCACATTTACTTGTGATTATTGCTGAAGATTTCTGATGTAACATTCGCAATTATAAGCTTAAGGCTTAAAATACAAAGAGACAACCTCATAATATTAAATTAAATGAATGAAACAAAATCACAGATTGTTGAACATGTTGATATTTGAAAAGCATTGACTGTTTGATGGTCAACAATGTAACTCTTAGGACAACCTTTTTGTTATTTTTAGTGCTAAAATTTCAAATTTTCAGAGAGTGCGTATTGGACTGTCAATTGGTCTTTTATTAGTAAAACTCTTATGGTACATTTAGATACCAACATAAACCAAGAACTGGTCAAAAAGGAATATAGATCTAATGCTTCTATTATGAGGCCATATAAGATCCATTAAAATTCTTCTCAGAATAAGAACCCTACTTGCTACTACTATTTCCACAGCATGAAAAAAAGTATACCAAGGTATATGTCTGGCCACAATAAGCCAACACACTAAGGATGGCTTCAAGGACCAAAAAATGGACCTATACCTCAGAGCCATCAAAATCAACATTTAAGTGAGACAAATGTGGAAGTAAGCAAACGCAATTAGGTAGTGTTTGGGAATGAGGATTTTATTTGAAATTTGGATTTCAATTTAGAAATTTGAAATCATGAATTTGGAAATAACAAGTCTAGAGCTCTTATTTTGAAATTCATAACTCACTCTTATTTTCTTAAGTTATTAGAATTTGGATCAAATCTACATTCTCAAATTTTAGAGTAGCCAAACACATAATTTGCCCTAATCTATATTTGCAAATGAAATTCATGTTCCCAAACATAACAAATGGAAGATAGTCGTAACAAAATGACGACCAATCTGTTAATGAGTGCAACGGCAGTAAACCATACCTCTTTGTGATCCTCTTGTGCACTTTGACTACACTGGAATAGAAATGGTAACAAATCAGGCCACTCTCCAGCAGGGACAGCATACTTTGCAATGACACTCACAACATTAGCACTGGCTCGTCTCACCGGAGTGCTGCAATTGCAGAACCATGGAACTATAAGCTTCTTTTGATATTGAATTTGAACCCAAAAACATCATTTTTCATTAATTTGAAACCATTTGGAAAACATCAATCATTTTAACTGAATAAAAACATACTTTGGATTTCAAATGAAATTCCCTTAAAACTCGACCACGGTTATTGAACAATCAACAAAAAGACGGGTCCTCAAAACCACAATTACAATTAAATTGGCTTTAAACAATCACTCAACTGCCCATTAACAATCAACCATCAACATAAAAGTCTACTCTTTTTTCAGCCATCAATTATTAATTTCTTCAACAATTATTCCAATAAAACTAATAATACCTAAAGTCGTAAATGTATTATCAAATCTTCATATATAAGACATGTCGGGCCGATAATAACTATTGACAAAGAATTATTAAAAAAATTAAAAAAAAAACCTGTGCTCCATGGTGATACTGTCAATAAGAGATTGTTTAACAAGTTGTCGAACATTAGGAGCAAGTTTAGACCAATGACCAGTAATCTTTTTTCGCAACAAAACAGCAGCAAGTTGACGAACATTGGGAGTTTTAGCAGTACGAAGATGATGAACTAAAGCAGGAACAACTTGTGGGTCTTTGGATAATCTCTTAATTTGATCTTCAGCTTGTCTTCTAGCATCATTATCGGGCATCAAGAATTGAATCAGTAATAATTCTAGCGATTGTGACATTTTTGTAAAAGTTCTTCTTCTTCTTCTTCTGCTTCTTCTCTGTGTGTGTAGTGTTAGTGTGTTTCGGAGAATAAGAAGAAGAGGAGGCGAAACCTAGGCCTAAACAAAACCAAAACCAAAACCCTATGGGCAATGCGGCTCCTAAATTTCACCCAACTTCCTACCTTAGTTACTAGTTAGGGTACAATTTACATCACGCTGCACTTTTGTTATTTTATTAGTTAGGGTTAGGGTACAAAAGGAGCAACAACTTTAACCCTCTGAATTTTTGGCATTAGCACTCAGTATAAATAAATTAAATTTTTGTGAGAGACCATTTTATCTCTAATTGGGTCAACTCATTATATATTTTTTTAAAATATTATAAGTACGCATTATAAGTTATTTGAGTTGATATTTAAGATTTTCTTAAAAAAGAAAAAGTAGATATTTTAGATATTAAAAGTAGTCAATAAGGATACAAGAAGTAAACATTAAGGATGATGTAAGTATATATTAAGAATACGATAAGTAATCATTAAGGATAATGTAAGTAAGCATTAAGTATACTGAAAATAGGCATTAATCTTTAATATGCTAGGCTTGAGATACGTCTCTCAAATAGACGTTCTCTTGATAAATAAATTAAACCTAAGGTAATTGAAATTAAATCTAAATATTTAGTTACTAAATGGCAATTATGGAGCATACTAGCATAGTACTCCTTATCTTTCTTAATAAAGTTTTCCACCAGGAATGTTTATGGAAATTAAGAAAATATAATAATATTTTAGATGATAGACATATTACTTTGTTGAATAGTAAATTTGATGTGGTAAAAGTGAAAACCATAAACATAAAAAAATTTATAAGAAAGTTAGTGAAAAAAATATGAAAACCATGACTGATTAAAAAAATAGTTTTATAAAGTTAGTGGAAAATATATGGGGTCCTTAAAAAAATATAAGTTAAAATGAAGTTAGTTGAATACATGTAGTGATCATAAGCATTATTAAAATATTCAAATATGAATAAAAAATGTTATTATTGTCAAAATTTGTGATACAAATAGAAAAATTATTGGGAAAACCCTGAGGTTTTGGGTTTTCCACGTGGTACCCAAAACTTTTAAAAAATCCACATGGTAACCCTGAGGTTTACCAAATTGTTCCACAATGACCTTTTTGCACATAAAACGTTAGCAAAATGTTATGAAACATTAATTTGGAAGCTTTATACGCCTATATGCGACTTACCCATTTAAATGCCATCAGTCTCAACTATTTTCCACAAAATATAAACCCAAACTCTACCATCTTTAGATTTGGGGGAAAAAAATATGATTTAGATGATAAATGGTAGATCTGAGGGTTATATTTTGGGGAAAAAACAAACTGATGACATTTGAAATGGTGAGTCACATAAATATGCATACAACAGCCATAAAGATTCAAAATTAACGTTTGCTAGCGTTTTTATGTGCAAAAAGGTCACGATGGAACATTTACGTAAACCTTAGGGTTACTGCGTGGATTTTTTAAAAGTTTTTGGTTACCACGTGGCAAACCCAAAACCCCAGGGTTACCACGTGGAATTTCCCAAACTTCTTTATTAAAACAACAAATGGAACACCCAAAAATGACAATGAAAATTTCTTTAAGGTACGGAGGGAGTATTAAAGTAGTAACCTTTAAAAAAGTATTGTTTACTTAGAAAAAAAGATAGATTTTCATGCAAAGCATCGTTTATGAATAATTTAAATAAAAATTAATAATCCTTTTTTAATTAAATTGATGAATTAATAATCTTATATATGTAATTAAGTTATTATTCATGACTCTTTAATTGTATTGAAACTATAAAATTATTTTTTTTAAACTGTAAAAGTATTAATAAGACTCAAGGTGGAGTATTAAAATGATCGCATATTACTAATTACTAATCTATAAAACATACTTAATCATAAAATCACACACTAAACAATATAGATTATAAATAATTGTATAATAATAATAGAAAATTTCAACACATAAAACATAATATAAAAATGTTTAATATGTCAAATGCCTTTGTAAAACCCAAAAAAAGTTTTAAGCCTAGAAAACATATCTTTTACATTACTAATAATTAACCTATAACCTATTTTATTTATTTATGTATTATAAACCTATCAAACATATGTTTTTGTATTAATACTTATAGTAATATTATTTTGTTTTCTTAATTTATTACAAAATTATTATAATAAAAATAAATTTTGTTACATAAATAATTAATATATTATCCAATAATTATCCATCATAACTTTAAAATAATATACATATATAAATTGATTGTATATGGTAAAAGTTTAGTACTCCATCCCTCTTATTCAAGCTACTAGTCCCATTTACTTTTTCACACTTGTCGAGGCTACATTTTAACCCTTAATATATCTAATTAATCTTAATTAAAAATTATGAAAATTTGATATTAATAATCATTGTATTGAGACGAATCAAACTTATAAATTAAGAGTAAAATACAAATTAAGAGGACTAAGTGAATAGTGCCCAAAAACAAATGGGACTATACTAGCTTGAATAGGAGGGAGTAAATAAGGTAGAAGTATAATTTAAAAATCTCTTGTAAATAATCAATTAAACAAATATATATAATCTGAAAGATATTACATGACATGAAAAAAAATGAAAAAATTACTATGAATAATACAAACTTTTGCTTATTTTCCTATAATAATACAAACTTTTGATTAACCATGAATAAGATATGTTTCATGCATGAGTTAAATAGCTTAATTGATACAAATTTTTAGTACACTTTTTTTTTTTTGAATTTGTCTCACCATGAATAATTTCTCACAAGAATCACTCATTTAAATTTTATTTTCAATATCTCATAGTACTCATTAAAAAATAATGTGAATATTAAAAAAATAGTGAGTGAAAAAGTAACCAATTATTGGAAAAAATACTAGCTACCACCAATTACCAATAAATTAAATTATTAAGTATTTAAATTAGTTGTTTATATATTTTAGGAATATTACAAATGGTGAAAACGTATTTTTAAGAAATGCGATTGGTAGCTTATTTTAAATATTTTTCCACAACATAATAATATTAAAATTGTCTGCTTATGTTTTCAATAACATTAACAGGCAAAAAACGTTAAATTGATCGTTAAAGTCCATTTATTCAAATTATAGAAAGCCAACAAACATCAGTAACTTATCTTCCTCACTTTTTGTATTTATCTTCCATGAACTCTTCTTCCCCTCCATTGTAACCTAAAATTTAGTATAATTTTATTTAATCGTTGAAATTCACAAATTTGTAATAAGTGATTTGAGGTAATTATATAAATTTTAATTTTTTTCAAGTTTATTTATATGTGAAAAATTAGAGTTTGTTGCCCCTATTGTTATGTTAATTGTTGTAATTTGAACCTTTGAAATTATTCCATTTATTAGCTTGTTGTTGCAATCAGTGTTTAATTGTAATATTTTAATGTTTGCATATTATTTGCTTTTGACGGTATCTTTCATTTCCTAGTTTCGAAAATTAGAATAATAATTTGCTTTTGATTGTTTTGATTTACAGAATAAGTAAAAATGTGGTGTTAAGGTTTACATGTTTAAAATGAAGACCAACAATGGTGAATGAGGGCATTAACTGTGGTAAATTTTAATTTGGAGAAGATGAGTCCACCATGAATAAGAGTTAAAAGGTAATTCTTTGAAGATTTAACGGAATCTTGTAAAAATTACTAGATTAATAAAATTACGTTAATTGATAAATGCATAAATATGTTGCTACTATGTGGATTTTTTTAGAAAAATGAACTACCACCCTATGTTTTATTATTTATTTATTATTTATTATTTATTATTAAATTAATTATTATTATTATAATAATAATAATAATAATTATTATTATTATTATTATTATTATTATTTACTACTCCCTCCGGTCCAGTTTACTTGTCCCATTTCCTTTTTTGGCAATTCCTCTTTACTTGTCCCATTTCCTTTTTTGGATATCCTTATTTACCTAAATACCCCCACTTTTTCAATTCCCAATACCCAACTATCACCTTTATAATTAATTTAATCAATTAAAATACCCAACTACCACCTTTTTACATATACCCCACCACTATCTTAATCTCCGTGCCCAGTCAAATGGGACATCTAAACTGGACCGGAGGGAGTATTATTATATCATTCAACATACAAATTACAAACATTATAGGATGTAGCTTCTTCTCTCAACACCCAAAACCAAAACCAAAAACAACCTTCACAATTCACAGAGCTCAAAAATCTCTCTCCGCCTTTCTTCACCCTCTCTCTAAACTCTTATTTCTTCCCTCTAATTTGTACCGTTTCTCCCATTTCCAACCTAAATTCAAACTATTATAAGTCTTTCTACCACTTTTTCTTCCTTGTCTTTCGACGTTTTTTGTGAGTTGAAAGTTTGTGGATATTTCGACTCCAACGAAAAGGATAACAGTAAGTTCAGCGATCGTCTTGTTTATATTTTGCACTTCTTAATCTTTTTTTTTTTGTTTTAATTTCATGTTAGTGTTGATATTCATGGTTTCTGTAATTTCTAAGTAATGCGATTGTGTTAAGCTGTTTGTTTTTGTTGTGATCTGGTGAACTAGATTAGGTTTGTTTGAATTTAAGTTTTCAAGATCTGTATTTTTGTTTGAATTTAAGTTATTTTGATGTTTGCAGAGAAATTTTCATTTTCCGGTGACTACTGCTGTATGATGTGTTGAAATCAAGAGGGAAGGATTATTTAAGGTAATTTATGTTTTAAGCGATGAAGAGGTCTAGAGAAGACGTTTACACGGGGACTCAAGTCAAACGGCCTCAACCTGCCAATTCCTTCCGTGGTGAAACGTAAGATTTATTTCTTTTACTTTTTGTTAATTAATTGTGCTCGATTGTTTTTTGATGAGTAAATTTGTCAATTAGTTCTGATTATATGGTTGCCGTTAATGTTTGATTAATTAGGTTTGCTGATAATTTTTTGAATTTTGATTAATTTTTTATTAGCATTAATATTATACTCTTGAATTTGAATGCTTGTAGTTTGATTAAGGATAAAGATTTGACTTTTATGGTGTTTTTGATGCTGATACATTATTTTCCTTTTTTGTTAATCAGTAATTAGTACTTAGTAATAGAGTAGATGTAGTATAGGTTTGTGTTGGAGTTTTGTACGGCTTTTTTAAAAGGTTTGATCAAATTTGTGGTAAGTGGCGGGTATTCTGATCATGGAAATTTTTGACTTAAGAGTTTGTGGATTTGGAATTCAGTTCTGGGCAGCCTCAAATGGTTGGAGGTGGCGGGAGTGGTGCGGCTACACCACAAAGGTTAACGACTAATGATGCCCTAGCTTATCTGAAGGCAGTTAAGGAAATGTTTCAAGATAAAAAAGAGAAATACGAAGAGTTTTTAGAAGTTATGAAGGATTTCAAAGCTCAGAGGTTTGATCCTCGTTGCCTGCTATTTTTCAATAGCGATGTTATTACTTGGGACCTGTTGTTTGCTGATTGTTATTTGTATGTTGATTTGTAGGATTGATACCACAGGTGTAATTGCAAGAGTTAAAGAATTGTTCAAAGGGCATCGCAACTTAATTCTAGGGTTTAATACCTTTTTGCCTAAAGGTTATGAAATTACCCTTCCTCCTGAGGATGATCCTCCTGCAAAGAAGCCGGTTGAATTTGAGGAAGCGATTAGTTTTGTCAACAAAATTAAGGTGAAATATGGCATTGGATGTACTTTGTAATACTTATAATCAAACATTTTTATTAAAAGTTATTGAGTTCCTATTACAGGCGCGTTTCCAAGGTGATGATCGTGTTTACAAGTCATTTCTTGACATTCTAAACATGTATCGGAAAGAAAACAAGACCATTAGCGAGGTCTACCAGGAGGTATATTTTTAATTCCTCTGCGTCCACTTTTAATATCTTTTTTTTTCTGGTGTGGTGGGGAGAGAGGGGTGGGGGGGGGGGGGGGGGGTTAGAGATAGTGGGAAAGATAATTTGCTCATTTTTGTTCTATATAATTCCACATCTTAGATTTTGATACCTCACCAAGTCCAAATAATTTATCTTAAGTTAGATGATATGATTGGATGTAAAGTTTTTAAAGTGAGACATAGTAGATAAACATCAAATTGTTAAATTAGGACCCAAGAGAGGAAAGACTGTAGTTAGTATGATCTTGGTTATTTATCAACTCTCTATATGCAGGTGGCTGCGCTCTTCCAAGACCATCGAGATCTTCTTGAGGAATTTGCACATTTTCTTCCTGATACTTCAGCAGCTGCACCAGGTCAACATGGACCTGGTAGAAATTCTATTTTGCGGGACAGGATGCCTAGTACAAAGCCGATGCATTTTGACAAGGTAATAAACTAAAAATAAATTAATAATATATCATCATTCTTCCTACTCTGCTCTTTTCTTATACAATTATCCTCCTGCTGATGATTGTTCATTTACTTTTGCAGAAGGACCGGGATATCAACGTTGGTTGCTCTGATCTCGACAATGATAAACTGATGGAAGTAGAGCGAGAGCAAAGGAGAAGGGTTGACAAAGACCGAGACAAAAAAGATGTTGTACACAGGTTAGAATGGGAATCAGTGTTCAGTTCTGTGATAATTTTTATTATGGTTGTTTTGTAACAATGAGAAACCTACTTTCAGGGGTGAAGACTCTGTTACAGACCAAGGTGCTGAAAACTGTGGACCGCGTGTTCCTGGGTCTTATGACGATAAGAATGCTCTAAAAAGTGAGCTTTCAAACTCTGATTGTTTCTATCAGCTCTGTCTTATGGTGGCAAGATTTGTTGAAAACAGAAAATCATTGAATATAAATATGTATGTGAAGTGCAGTATGTTTGTTTCAATGCACACACTTAGGCACTAGCTCAGACACACACCCGGCTTATTGTTGGTTAACCTAAATAAATGCATCGCTGACTTGTGTTTGATTTTACTGTGATTATCAAATTCTTGTTCCGAAAACAATATGTGAAGACCGTTTGAACTTTTCATCTTTATTTTTTTTCGTAGAGCACCACAAAGCTCATTTTGATGGACAGGCGTAGCAGAATATGTGCTTTCATTTTTATCAAATTATTTAGAAGACAATTATTTGGTGGAGTTAGTGAATTTGCAGTCCATTCATATTGATTTTGTTTAGCTACTTGTTATTTCATGTTTTGCTTTTATTAATTCTAAATGGTTTCAGTACCTTATCCTTTTTTGCTTTATTTTATTTTATTTTTGTTGGTTTTAGCTTTCTTATTTGAACTTTATCCTTTCTTCATAAGGCTTGGTAGCCTCTTGTTTCCAGATTCTGTATAAGGCTAGGAAAGAAGTTATATCTGTTATAGTCAACATTTTATATGCCTATTTCATTCCTGGTTATCATGTCCTGAGATTGGCAATTGTTGCAGGTATGTACAGCCAAGAATTTGCATTTTGTGAAAAAGTCAAGGAGACATTGCATAGTCCTGAGGATTATCAGGAATTTTTAAAATGTCTTCACATATATAGCAGGGATATCATCACAAGACAAGAATTGCATTCTTTGGTATGATTTCTTAATCATGATAGTGAATTTACATTTTCTATGCAACTTTTTCAACACCTAAGTTTGCAATCATTTACATTAGCGTAACATTACTACTTCAAAACTCTATACATCTTGGTCCTTGGAGCTTTTGAACCGTAAACATACTGTTAACATGATTGAATACTTCCATTTTCTGTCTAGGTGCGTGAAATACTTGGAACATATCTCATGGAGGGATTTGATGAGTTCTTGACACGTTGTGAGAAAATTGGTAATGTTTGAGAACTATTTTACAAGTCTATCCCACCTTATCAAATATTAGGCTGCTTCCTAATGTGAAATATGATGTTTTGCAGATGGTTTTCTTGGTAGCGTTATAAGTAAAAGTGCGTGCCCCTATCTCCAGATGTTCATGTGTTTTATCCTCTGCATTTGCTCTTATATATTGTTAAGGGTCACAAGCTTTGGATGCATTCATTTGCTTGCCTTGTAAATTTATATTCGACAGAGGAAAAAGTTATGCTTTTGTAATTAACTGAATGATCTTTTGTCCAGAATCTTTGTGGCCAGAATCTCTGTCCAGCGACGGTCCATCAAAATCAGTGAAAGCTGAGGATAGGGATCAAGCAGAAATTGGAAGATACGATAGGGATAGAGATCGCGAGAGCAGAGAAAGGGATCGCACTGATAGAAGTGCTCTTTATGGGAACAAAGAAGTTGCAAACCTGAGGATGTCTATAAATTCGAACAAGGACAAGTATATAGGAAAACCTATACAAGAGCTTGACCTCTCCAATTGTGAACGCTGCACGCCTAGTTATCGACTTCTTCCCAAGAATGTAGGCAGATACTTTTGGACGTGATGCTTTGAAAATGACTGTGTATGAATTCCTTTTCTGAGTCCTTGTCTGTTTGATTGCTGCAGTATCCCATACCTATGGCAAGCCACAGAACAGATCTTGGAGCTAAAGTGTTGAATGATCACTGGGTCTCTGTCACTTCTGGAAGTGAGGATTATTCATTTAAACACATGCGGAAAAATCAGTATGAAGAGAGCCTTTTCCGATGTGAAGATGACAGGTATCAATGCTATATTCTGTATAGTCCTTGCTTCAACGTTGTTTTACTATGCAGTCAGTGGATATGGTTGTGTTATGCAGGTCTCCCTTGGCAAGTATCATTATGCTCAAATTAGTAGCTTTTATTGAGATATATCCAAATTGAGTCTCCTGCATGTTTATATTCTCTTCCAAATGCTATCTCATCATGCTGTGTCTCGTTCAGGTTTGAGCTAGACATGCTGTTGGAGTCTGTGAATATTACAATTAAGCGTGTGGAAGACATATTGGATAAAATCAATTCCAACATAATTAAAACAGAAAATCCTATCCGGATAGAGGATCACTTTACACGTACATTCCGCGTGCAAACTCTGATCTTTCTTTTTACAGTGTTTTCTATGTCATATCATGTTTGACATATCTTTCTTTCCTTTCAGCTATAAATTTAAGATGCATAGAACGATTGTATGGGGACCATGGTCTTGATGTCATGGACGTGTTGAGAAAAAATGCAATTCTTGCTTTGCCTGTTATATTGACTCGTTTGAAACAAAAACAAGAAGAGTGGGCCAGATGCCGAGCTGATTTCAATAAGGTGTGGGCTGAAATATATGCTAAAAATTATCACAAATCACTTGATCATCGTAGCTTTTACTTCAAGCAGCATGACACAAAGAGCTTGAGTACAAAAGGTAATTTGTTGATTTTCTTTTAGTACGTTTGTCTTTCTTTAACCTGAGGCTTGCTTTAGGTTAATTGCTGCTCTGAATCTGTGGACAAGGTGTTATAGTGTGGTAATACTTACGGTCTAAACTGATTTGGTTATCATAATTCTATATGCAGCTTTATTGGCAGAGGTTAAAGAGATTAGTGAGCAGAAAGGCAAAGAAGATGATGTTCTCGCTGTTGCCGCTGGAAACAAACGAACCATCGTTTCCCATATGGAATTTGAGTACCCTGATGCAGAAATACATGAAGATTTGTATCAACTCATGAAATATTCCTGTGGTGAAGTTTGTACGGCTGAACAGGTTGATAAAGTGATGAAAATCTGGACAACTTTTCTCGAACCCATGCTTGGTGTGCCTGCTCGAGCTCATGGTGCAGAAGACTCTGAAGATGCTGTGAGAGTTAAGAAGGAGGATGTCAGAGCTGAAGATCCTGCTACTGGTGAGAGTGGTAGAAGCCCTGATGGTTCTGCTGCTATTCACAAACATGAAGGTAGTCCACTGGAACAATCCAATTCTGGCAATCATGCGAAAGATAATGGATATCCTGATGGCAGTAGCAATGCCCTGCATCAAGGTAGAACACAGAGTAACAGTAACATGGTTGATCAGATATCTAGTCTTGGAAAACAACCCACTTCCAATGAACAATTGAGCACTACTCGTGCGTCTCTTCCATATGGAGTTGAGCAATTTCATGGAAGAAACGTTGAAAACTCTTCAGGTATGTTTACTGAGGACAGTTGTGATGAACATAATCACTATGTTGATGATCTAATCTAGGCAGAACTCTGTTCATGCTAACCTTGACTACTTGGAGGTTTACAGCATGTTTGGATCCCATGTTAGGAGCGAAGGGGAGGGGAGGGGAGGGAAGGGAAGGTAGGGAAGATTTGTGTTTTTCCTTCCAAATATTTCTAATTTTGGAAGTATTTTGTACATTGGAAGTGTTTGTTTTGTACAAAATGTGAAGGAGTCCCTCCCTCCCTCCCTCCCACCCCCCCCCCCCCCCCCACCCACCCACCCTTCAATTTTCTTCCCTCTGTTCTCTCCCCTCCTCTTTTTTATACAAATGAAGGAAATTCCATCCCCCTATTTCCCTATCCAAACATAGCATTAATGTTTGTTTTATGTTAATACATGAAAGGTTTCATGATGTACATAGATGTCATGATCGTGTAACGAGGCACATAAGCTTTTGCTTTTGACTTCATGTTTTGGAAGTTGGTTGCTATTATTCTTGACTTGATGGTTGGAACTTTCTGATGCTACCCAGGTCATATTGCTACACTATCAAGAGTTGGAAATACGGCAGATGACATTGGTCTTGAGTCAAGATCTAATGGTGGAAATTTGAGTTCAATGGAGGTATGTTTTATTTTTTACAAGAGTAAGCTTACAAGTAAAGGACCTTATTTAGTTTCTCGCATGTTTCAGCTCATATTATATCGCATTACTTAGTTGATTATTATGCTACATCCTCTTTCCTATGATCGACTCTTTAGCTCACATCTCAAGAATTCAAAGGCCTCAACAATACTTTACATGACAATTAACTGTACAACTTTAGGAGCTCTATATGGATGTTTGATAATGTCTTGTTGGAACGTTTCTTTTGTCTACAATTGCTTGACTTATGTAATGCCTTTTGATTCTGCAGGTTGATGATTCTTCTAAGCCACTTACCACATCAAATGGAGTGCCAGGAGCCAACAAAGATGTTAAATACTGTGAATTGTCTAATGGGCATGCTAAGGCTGAAAGAGAGGAGGGTGAGTTGTCTCCAAATGGAGATTTTGAGGAAGATAACTTTGCACTTTATGGAAATGCGGCAACAGAGCCTGCTAATAAGCCAAATGATGGTGCTTCAAGTGCACCACGTCCAAGCAGACAGAGACGTGAGGCACATGATGGTGAGGCTGGAGGTGAAAATGATGTAGATGTTGATGATGAAGGCGAGGAAAGTGCTCACAGGTCATCTGAGGATAGTGAGAATGTTTCGGAGAATGGGGATGTTTCCCCCAGTGAGTCTGGTGAGAGAGAGGATTGCTCTCCTGAGCAAGATGAAGAAGGAGAACATGATGAAAATGATAACAAGGCAGAGAGTGAAGGTGAGGCTGATGGAATGGCAGATGCACAAGATGGAGATGGGACATCATTGCCTCCCTCAGAACGCTTTCTGCAAACAGTGAAGCCTCTTGTAAAGCATGTACCTACAGCTTTAAACGAAAGAACAAAGAGTTCTCGCATCTTCTATGGCAATGACTCCTTTTATGTGCTCTTTAGACTACATCAAGTAAGGATGGCTTTATGCAAAATACATTTCAAATATTCTTTAGCTATTCCTATGTAACCGTCTAACTTCTCTTTTGGACAGACTCTGTATGATAGAATACAATCGGCGAAGATTAACTCGTCTTCTGGTGACAGGAAATGGAAATGTTCACTTGAAACAGTTCCGACTGACTTGTATTCAAGGTTGCCTAATATGGTTTTTTTTTTTTTTTTTTTTTTTTTTTTTTTTTTTTTTTTTTTTTGGCTTCCAGACTTAGCTGTATGCGTTATAAACTGATGTAAATGTTCTTGTTACAGGTTTATGAATGCACTATATAGTTTGGTTGATGGTTCATCTGACAATACTAAATTTGAGGATGATTGCCGAGCAATTGTTGGTACCCAGTCATATCTTCTGTTCACTTTAGACAAACTCATATACAAGCTTGTCAAACAGGTCTTCCAAATTCCAAAAACTTGCTATTTAGTTGTTTTTTCCTTGAATAAATCTAACTTGTTTTGTTGCTTGTTTGATTATCAGCTTCAAATATTGGCCACTGAGGAAGTGGACAACAAGCTTCTTCAGTTATATGCATATGAAAGCTCTAGAAAACCAGAGCGATTCGTGGATGTCGTTTATCACGAAAATGCTCGTGTTTTACTTCATGATGAGAACATATACCGCATTGAATGCGTACGTTCAATTTTATTACTTTTCTGTTTTATTTTCTCCATTTATGATCATTTACTACATTCATTTAGTCATACATTTTTGGTTATTGCTGCAGTCATCCTCACCGACTCGCTTGTCTATTCAATTAATGGAGAAAGGGCATGAGAAACCTGAAGTGGCAGCTGTGTCATTGGACCCCACTTTTTCAGCCTATCTACATAATGAATTCCTTTCAGTCGTCCCAGATAAGAAAGAGAAGGCTGGGATTTTTCTAAAGAGGTATGCGGTCACTGTCTTTAAATTGGCCCTTTATCAAGGGTGTTGGTTGGATTTCACTGATACAAGATACTTGCTGTAGCAGGAGTAAACGCCAGCATACTAGTGGAGATGAAATCTCCAGTGCTTCCTTTGTCATGGAAGGAGTTCAAGTTGTCAATGGTTTAGAGTGCAAGATAGCTTGCAATTCGTCCAAGGTATTTTGATCATTGGAAGACATTGACATTTTTGAGAAAGGTTGAATGCATGCTTTTACAGTTTGAGTATTTGGAATCACTATCTTTTATTGCACATGGTAATTTGTCATGTTTCGTAGGTGTATTATGTATTAGATACTGAAGATTTCTTTTACCGGAAGATAAGAAATAGGAGAACTTTGCGTGTGAGCAGTGCTTGCAATGACCAGGCGAAGTCACAAAAGAGCTCTTCTCGCAGATTAGATCCTTTTAGCAGATTGCTTTCGAGCTCACAATGATGCATAGCAATGTGACCCTTAGATTTGTTGGTCAAGGTGTAGATCGATGCATTTTTCACTGTTGTATCGGTGGTTGTCATGCTCATGCCAATATCACTTGAAGCATTGTGGTACTTTTTTTTGAGATGCATGTGCTGCTCCCTTAACTTTCGCAATGCTGTGGGGGTTGCTGAAGCAAGGCTTACTGTTGCTGGCGAACAAATTTTCGTGTATCGGAAAATGAGTAAGCTACATTTCCTACTCCGTAGGGATTGTTTATTAATGCCTGCACTTTTTATGAAGGATATAATAATTTAAGCAAACCGATACTAGTTATGAGAATGTGGTGAAGAAAGTAATATAGTCGTCATTTCTATATGGAACAGTGAAAGGGAAAAAGAAAGCAATAGAGTTTCTACTTGGCTACTTGCTAGTTTGTTGTAGACGTATTCCCTACAAATTCCTTCCTTCCAACCTAATAAAGGGAGCGATAATTGGCAATAGTGTAGTATAATGTATGTTTGTTGCAATTGTACCACAATCTGTGTAAATATAGCTAATATCATTTCATTCATTTACATTACTGATCAATTTTAGTTCCATCCTATATCCTTTTTGGTCATTTCCTTTTTTGTCTTGTCAAGTTTGTAATTTCATATGAATATTGTCAATATTTGCAGCCATGCTGCCAATTTAGTAAAGGAATTAGTTTTTGTTTTTTCTTTCATGCAGTCTGTCAAATTTTATTAAAATTTTGTGTGGATTGAATTTATAAGTTTTACAGATGATTTGGGATTTATATTTTTCTAACTTTGATGTTGATTATTGAAGAAGTGTGCTGTACCCTCGTTTGTATATACAATTTGTATTTTGTACAAGTGGAATAGTGGATGCATGCGATGACAAGTTGAGACTTCGTATGAGATTGGAAAAGTCATCCACTCATTAATTTTTTCTGTTTTTTCATTTGCCTTTTTGTTTCTTAGTGCTAGTGTACAGAAATGAAAGCAAGGAGGACTTGTTAACTTTTATTTATTTATTTATTTATTTATTTTTTTATGATTTGGATAATCTCAGAGTCAAGGGGAGGATGAATTTATCTGGGTGAGAGTTAGAATTTATTACAAGTGTGGAGGAAACTTTTAACCACTAAAATAATTCTTAAGTTTCAACTTTAGCTCCAATCGGTTAGGGATAACAAATCCTGTTTGCAGGTAATTGGTCTTTTTTGAAGATTTGGATGAGAAATTGACTAGTAGAAGCATAACAATTCTTGTGTACAAGATTGTTTCCAGATGAAACAAATTCATATAAGTAAAAATATCAATAGAGCTTGGGAAAGACCGACTTATGTGAGATTACTTGTATAAGAGTAGCCCTTATTTAGCCAAATTATATTTATTTACGATACATGATCACAAATTGATCAAATTTCATCTAAAGTCAAAATTGATGTTTTTAAAAAGTTATAATTGATTATTTATAACTTATTACCTGAAAGTCATAATTGACTACTTTAAATTTGGAATTGACCTTTTTAAAGTTATAAAAAACTTGTTTAAAATTATATGTTATTATTAAATCACTATGCAGGTGATGACTTATAATTTGACAATACAAGCTTTAAATTGATTATTTTAAGGTCGTAATTGATCATTTTTAAACTTATCGCTTTGTTATAATTTTATAATTGATATCTTCAAAAAAAAAATTTTAATTGATAACTTTATATATAACTAATTTTTTTAAGGTTTGAATTGATTATTTTAAGGTCAAAATTGAACTTTAAAAAGGTCATTGTTGATTCATTTAAGGTTATATACTTTAAATTAAAATTGATCATTTTAATGTTCCAATTGATCACATTTCATCAAAATTAATTTATATTTTAAAAAATTTTGAGTTTGGGCCAGCCTATTGGTAATTTAGTGTGTCTTACAATGAGGCCGATACTTATAAGTTTTTGCGTAAAATTATAAACAAATTCTTGTATGCCACTTGTATGGATGAGTCATTAAAAAAGTTAGATTTCTTTTACACTCACTTAATCCGACTTAAAATTGTCAATTCCAACATTGAAAATTCATACTCTAAGTTATAATGTTCGTTCTTCAAAAGTTTAACTTTATTAGACTCATTTAAGACTTAAAATGTCAATTTCAACTCCTAAAATTTATAATGTAACACCTCGACCCCTCGGACCGCTGGTGACTACTCATGAAGAATGTAGATTGACCCCATATACATGCACAAATCTTTCCAGCACACTTTGCCCTAATTCGTGCGCACATAGGAAAACTTCCCAGGAGGTCACTCATCCTAAGATGGCTCCCCACCAAGCATGCTTAATTGTAGAGTTTTTAGCAAACGGACTCTCTAGAAAAGAAGGTGTGTAGGAAATAATAAATAATATTTAGAGAATAATTAGAGAATAATTAGGAGAATATTATATTTAGAGAATAACTAGAGAATAATTTGGAGTATTTATGTTTTTAGGAAGTTAAGCTATTTTGTAATATTTAGTTTCCCTTCTTGTTAGCATTATTTTCTGTATTTGTAGGGGATGTTTGGCCTTCCTTTTGATGAATAAGAATGAGAAAAAAGTGATTTAAACCTTAAAATTAATTGTTCTTTCATATTCTGATATTAATTTCTACAAGGTGCACCTTATTGATATGAGTAGAGTAGTCTATCAATTCTTTTTCAAGCTAAATCTGAAGTATTACATAAGATCTCTACTTCAAGGTTTAAAGTCTCTAATCCCTACTCTTCATCAATGATTATATTGGCAACTCCAACACTTGAATTAAATTGTCAATTTTAAGAATTAAAATGTTTATTCAAAAATCTAAAATGTGACTTTTAGATTTGGGATAGACAATTCCATACAAAAGTGAATGTTTTAATTGATGTAATCGGAATCGGATTATTTAGTCAATTCTATGATTTTTGATGAGAAAGAAGACCGTCTTTATTAGCCGATTTTTGTCACACGCGCCGTCTCATACTCTCATTTAAGAATTCGTATTTTGACTTTTTATCATTTCATTATATTCACTCCAAGTCTCCAATCTCGGCCTTCATTCATTCACTGTTTTCTTTTCCCTTGTAAATCCCTTCAACAATGGCGGTTCTTCATCACCTAACCAAATCTAAACCTCTCACCACCCTCCTCCGCCCAATTTCAACCCCAACCCACCACCATTTCTCCACCGATTCTTCCAAAACCCTAACAATCGAAACCAGCGTACCTTACAAATCTCACATCGTCGAACCTCCCCCTACCTCCATCGATACATCATCCTCCGAACTCATGAAATTTTTCCGTGATATGGCTCTTATGCGTCGTATGGAGATCGCATCCGATTCTCTTTACAAAGCGAAATTAATTCGAGGTTTTTGCCATCTTTACGATGGTCAAGAAGCTGTTGCGGTTGGTATGGAGGCCGCAATCACCAAAAAAGATAGTGTAATTACGGCGTATAGGGATCATTGTATATATCTTGCTCGTGGCGGAACTCTTCTCGGTGCGTTTGCGGAATTGATGGGGAGACAAGATGGGTGTTCGAGAGGGAAAGGTGGGTCGATGCATTTTTATAAAAAGGATTCTGGGTTTTTTGGTGGTCATGGAATTGTTGGTGCTCAAGTTCCGTTGGGTATTGGACTTGCTTTTGCTCATAAGTATAATAAGGAGGATAATGTGAGTTTTTCAATGTATGGTGATGGTGCTGCTAACCAAGGACAGTTGTTTGAAGCGTTGAATATGGCTGCACTTTGGGATCTACCTGCTATTTTGGTTTGTGAGAATAATCATTGTAAGTTTTCTGGCAGTTTTTCTAAGTGATTGCATGAATTATGATTTTTTATTGGTTTTGGATTATATTTGTGTTATATTTGTTGCGGCTTGAATTTGGTTGATTTTTCATCTTTGAGTTGTCTTGGTTGAAATTGAATTTTTATTGGTTTTTTTAATTGTATTTGTATTTTGATCTGTTTTTTTCTTAATTTGGTTGATTTTTGCGCTGCGTTGGTTGGAATGAATATTTTCATTTGTTGGAAGTTTTTGTTGTTGATTCTGTGAATTATGAACTGTATTGGTTCTAAGAATGTAACTGTATTTTGATATGTTGCTTTGTTGGTTGAAAAGGATTAGTTTTATTTGATGTGATGTTGGTTTATGTAGTGATTAGCTATGGTTCTTGAGGATTTTTGCAATTAAAAGATTATTTACTTTTTAGGTGATGTTGGTTTTGAGGTGCTTAGCTATGTATAGAATAGTTTCTTGCAATGTGATGTTGGTTTTGTAGTTGTGACTGCTACAAAAGGATTAGCTTTTTTTCAATGTAATCTTGGAATTTAAGGTGTGTTTCTACAAATAAAATTGGACAATTGTGATCTTAATTTTAAGGTATGTTGCTACAAAAAAAATAGGTTTCTAAATGCGGTGTTTGTATTTGAGTTCCAATACTACAACTGAATTGGGTTATTTTTTATGATATGCTGTACTTAATGTGCATTGCTACAAAGATTGGTTTTTTCAATGAGATACTATGGTAAGAGGCCAGGGCCGAGGAATGATTATTTTACTGAAGGAGTGTCTCTTGTATTCGAAAAAATTTGTATCCCACACTTTAAGTTTGCAGTTAGAATTGTGGTGTTTTGTATCGTTCAAAATGAAAGTCTAGTTCCGTGGAACTGGATCTTTGATAAAAAACTTCATTCCTCACTCACATGGAAAAACAGAAAACTCAATAGGATATATACGTGCTAATTGAAATAGTTCAGAAAAATGTCCTTTTTTATGGATATTGGAAAATCTGTTGCCACCTTACTGGTTTGTGTATAATTAAGTGAGCTGCGTTTAGTTGGTGGAAATTTTCTGCAGATTTGCAATGTTTGAATAATTTATTTGACGTTTTATTGTTGAATGTAATCATGGAAAATTGTAGTTGATGTTACGGAGTGATGTTAACTAATTATGGTGTGCATTTTGTTTCAGATGGTATGGGAACCGCAGAGTGGAGGGCTGCAAAGAGCCCAGCTTATTACAAACGTGGGGATTATGTTCCTGGATTGAAGGTTGGATACAATTTAGTTTTCACATTTCGTTAACTGGTTTTATGTCTACTTTTTAAAGCCATATATGGTTATTATTATAACACATTTCTCACATAGTAGAGGTGCTAGACTACTTTTCAATTTTAAGATGAATGTAGTTCCCGATTAACAACGAAACAAAAGAATGCCTGTGCTATTACTTTGTTTTTTATTAGTTGTAAATTGTAAATTTGTTGAAATGCATGTATCTTTGCATGAGCAACATTATCAAGGCAGTGGGATCTATCTGCCTCTGATTGCATGAATGACAGTATTACATGTTGAAAACTTCAAAGAATTTATGTAAATATTCTAATTCTATTGTATCTTTGCACGAGTACGTATACGGCCCGTTTGGTAATCGGTACAAAAAATAGGAATGGTAATGGTAAGTTAGTGTAATTTTGGATGGAATATCTCGGGTTAAGTTTAATGGTCATGGTTTTACTCCAAAAATCTCACTTTCTTTACTAAGTTCATTCCAATGTATTACCATTTGAATGTATTGTATTAAGTGGTAATGGAAAATTGCAAAAAAAAAAAAAAAAAAAAACTTTATGATCAAAATTTTATTACCATGAGAATGACATGATATATATATATATATATATATATATATATATATATATATATATATATATATATATATATATATATATATATATATATATATACATACATATATATATATATATATATACATATATATATATATATACATACATATATATATATATATATATATGTATATATACATATATATGTATATATACATATATATGTATGTATATATATATGTATATATATATATATATATGTATATATATATATATATGTATATATATATATATTATCATTATTATTCTCACCATTTAGTACCGATTACCAAACGGGCACAAAATATTGGTAGGTAGTTGCTCCCTCTGTTCCATAAAGATATTTAAGGTCATTGTAACATCAAAATGTGTGTACAAGGAGGGTGATGGAGAGACCTTTTTTTTTGGACTTCTAAAAAACATTGCACCTTGGCCCAGGCATACCCTGTGCGGTGCCTTCCCCTTCCTGTGCGCCTCTTGACGCCCTCGCTTGGTCTTGGAAAAGCTTTTTTTCTCACACCTAAGTGTGCTTTGAGGGAGAGTGTGGTAAAGGAACACTAAAAACTAAAAAGTAAAGTGGAAGGAAAACAACACTTTGTTGAATGAGAAATAATTTATCTGTAAGTATACATGATGGCTTATAGTTTGGTGTTGTTGAAAGTCATAATACCCTTGAACAGCTGAACTACATAGAAATATGTTGCATATAGTGAAATAGTGTCCTATATTATTTGTTTGTTATTTCCAATTTCTTATCTCCCCAATATTTATGATTTATGTTACAAAATTTTGATGCTTGTAATTGTGAAACTTTGTTTTGGTAGGTTGACGGTATGGATGTATTGGCCGTAAAGCAAGCTTGCAAGTTTGCGAAGGAATATGTTTTGAAGAATGGGCCTATTGTAAGTTTATGTTTTTAGCATCAACTCCCTTATTGTTGTGCTGAGAAATGTTATTCTTGAAGTTCTCACAACTTTTGTGACATGCAAGACTACTTCAGCCTTGTTTTCTTCATCTGATTAATTGAAATCAATTTTACTGAGTAAAACTAATTTGTACTTATCAAACTGTTTTTGCTGTTTGAAATTGAATGGTATTTGTTTAATTTATTTTTACTTTCTACAATCTAAAATAATATTTTACCGATTCCGTACCATGTCTTCTATGCGATGATTTGTAATGATCAAACTAGATTTATGTTTACAGTATCTGATCGTTTTAAATTTGAAGAAAACATGTATTACTTTTAGCGCTGTATATCTTGTTTTCTAACTGCGCTTTATATGTGTTGTATAATGTTTTCTTTTTCTCTTTAGATCCTCGAGATGGACACTTATAGGTATCATGGGCACTCCATGTCTGATCCTGGAAGCACTTACCGAACACGTGATGAGATATCTGGAATAAGACAAGTAAGAGAAATGTCTAATGCTTTAAAAAAGAACTAAATTTTCATTTGAATACATACTATTTATATTTTATTCCTTGACAGGAACGAGACCCTATTGAGAGGGTTAGAAAGTTGATATTAGCTCATGATATTGCCACTGAAAAGGAGTTGAAGGTATTTTTTTATCATTACACATTAGTTTTTCAAAGTCTTGAATTTTGGGTTTAATGAATGAAGTGCTTTTAAGGTGTGCAGTTATGACATTTACTGATTTCCCATGCCTCCTGAAGTTTTGGGTTGAAATTTTGTTATTGACCTCCTTTCTCTTTTGCATCTAACCATGCAGGATATTGAAAAGGATGTTAGAAAACAAGTGGATGAAGCTATTGCTAAGGCTAAAGTAAGAGATTGTCTTATATGTCGTAGTCCACATAAACATTGTCTTTTGTTTTTATTCATCTCTCTTGAATTTCATGGTTGCTTTACTTGTTGCTGATTTGTGAATTGTGTTTCCAGGAGAGTCCCATGCCGGATTCCTCAGAGCTTTTTACAAACATCTACGTGAAAGGTTATGGGGTAGAGGTAAATTTCAAAAAATAGTTCCTTCAATTTACTTTCTGTCTTCTTTGTTGGCACTCAACATATCTACTTGCTTTATTGGTTTAAATGTAGTTTTTGGTCTCAAAGGTAATTGCTAACCATCATCTCTAGTAATTAGTGACGACTTGAATGTTATGTTCATTCTTTAGAGCAAGTGCTAGTTCTGAGAGAAGAGATACTTTGGTTGAGTGTGAAGATAACTCAGAGTGGATTTCCATATAATAAAATTGATTAATGCCCTATAGTGTGGTTTATGATTTTGAATGGTGATTTGGATTTATTTTGTATGGAAAATAGTAGGTTCTTGCCTACTTGGTGATCCTATAAGTCTTCAGTGGGTGTTGGAATAAAGACTCCTGAGATACTACATTCATTAATGATCATTTAATTCAGTGCACTTTATGCCTGAAGCTTTGGAAATATATGTTAGTTGGAATATTATTGTCTTGTCGTCTGAATTATCTTTCTTTCTAGACAGTTTTTTTTTACTTGATGGTCAGGTTGATGCTGTGGTTATTTAAGGATGGAGTTCATGTATGACCATGCCATGAACTATTGGCTGGCAAACTAGGGGGAAAATAGCATTTTTAGTGTTGTAGGAGTGAATCTGGATTTATATTCTGTGGGGAGCCAGTCCATGGATTGCATCCTCAAAGAACATACCAATTGTTACCAAATGATTTAAGTTGAAAACCCTCCTAAATTTTATAAAATCCAACTCGTGAGCAATAGGCTGTCCAATTCTGTAAACACTAGAGATGTGTAGATCTCTAGTAAAATAGAATAGCTGTAGTCAGAGAAGAGGTGTTGACTGTATCAGGGGTAACTGATGTAAGGTACAAATAACACAAGTGATATTCCACTGTCAGGAGTCTTCATCTATTGTATCAGGTACAGATTTTATCGAAAAACAACCCAGGCACAAACACATTGGGCTTGCATAGGCTGAGCTCTTGATAGAGTTTTGAGCATGATGATTATATGGAGCCACCCACCTTCCATATTCTAGATATGTTATTACATTCCTAAGCATGCAGGACATCAATAACCAAGTGTCTAAGTCTTGATGTAATAATTGTATAATCATTTATTCGCCGACCTTCTAGAAACTCTAGATCTGCTATTACTGGTCTAGAGCATCTGTAGCTTGAAATTAACAATCTTGTTAGATAGTGTATTAAGACCACCCATACACCAAGGAGAATAAAGATTTTCTAGTCCATGGACACTTTCCGCACAAGATCTCTAGGGCTTTTTGTTTGCTTTGAGAAGTTTCTTAGGCAAGCTAAATAAATAGCACTGGACAGCGAGTGCCAGGAGATAACGAGGTGCTTGAAGGGTAGATGCCCTGTTGTACTTGCTTGATGAGAAGTCGAGGAACTACTCAAACAATTACTGAATAGAGATCAAATTGACCTGCAAAATTCAGAATGGGTAATATATGGTATCATGCTTAGGATGATAGGTAAAATCAGGAATCTGTAGAGTTATTCTGTAATCACTGCAAATGCGGCAGTCAACTTGCCTTAATCCTTCCCTTGCTTAAGAATCATTATATGTTTAAACTTGCTTTGATAAGGGTGGAATGGGAGACTCAAGCCACACAAGTCATTACACTTTGATGAAAGCCCTTGGAAATCCCAACTAAGATATTATCTGATAAAATAGGCCATTCAAGAGATGAGTTTGTTTCTAGAATAGCGTTTAATCAAATAAGTAGCTATTATAATGCTATTATATGTCTCTAAAGACGAGATAATAATATCTATAAATCACTGAGCTCTATGAGCAAGAATTTTATACATATGTATGATTTATACCAAATGAAGTGTTCAGAGACTTGGGCAGTAAATTGATAGAAACTAGCAGAATACTAGGCTTATAGAAGCTAAATATAACCATCAAATACATTAGCTTTGATCAGACTAGCCATGCTTGAAGAAGATAGCATTAAAACCATCGGAACCTGAACGCTATACTTGATAGTAAAGTGTATAGCCCATCAACTCTTGTGGCGATACAAGTAAGCTAGATGTTAGACTATATGGTTTAATATTGGTATGGTTCCTGACATCAGAGGGTTTCTATTAAAAGAAATGTTAGATCTTGGAATCCTTCTGGATAGGAAAAATGTTCCATATATGCAAAATGTCCTGCTGGAAGCTTATCATTGAAGCTGAGTGCAAAAATGAGGAAAAGAAGCATTGTGATGGTGGGGGAAAGTTTTTATCCTGAGAGCACTTGTTTAAGAAAAGTGCAATGCGCATTTGGTGGCCTCCAGTATCTTCTTGGTGAAAACTGTCAGCATCATGGTGAGGATACATGGATGAGAAACTTCTAAAGCTACTTGTTTGAGGAAGTAAGATGATGATAGAGTTGATCTAGTTAACAAGTACCTTACAGGCACACAAATAATTTGATTAGGGTAAACCATGAAGGTGATTATATGCATCTGGAAAAGATTGATTGAGCTTTGTGGTGCGTCATGGAGGTGAGTCTTCAAATTGAATCCTCTTGGACGTGTAGAAGTGAGAAGCAAGGAGTGAGGACCTTGTTAAGATGATTGATGGAGCAGGGAAAGAGAGCATGTAAAAACGACAAGCCGGTGTTGGACAAGTAGGGTTTGATTTTATTGTTAAGTGTATACTATCTCTGCCTCTTTTACATGCAGTGATGTACGTAAACTTTATTGTACATTATGGCACCAAAGTGGCCGACAGTTTTAGTAGGATGATTGATGTTCAGAAAATTTTCTTTGAAGCAATTAAATTGGTTATAAATTCAGGAACAGAACACAAGTTTGTGAAGATAAGAAGATTAGCTATATACTTATACTATATTAAATTTTCTGTGTATGTTTAAGGATGAACAGGATCAGCTTTTAATTAAAGCTAGAGAAGTGTGCAAGTGTGGTTGATGAATAGAAGCATCTTGTTTTTTTTTTTCCCTTTTTTTTTTTGTGTTGTTATTGTTAACCGATTAGCCGACTCCGTATAGTTGGGATTAAGGTTTCATCATTGTTGTGCTTGATATGATCTTGTGGTTGATGTTGCTGGAGAAGCACAATTTATAAGTTATTCAATATAAGCTAGTTTAAAAGAGTTGGAGTTTCAGCAAAGGAGCATGGGTGAACATTGTGAATAGTGATGAATATGGAGCTGTCTGCTGATTACGGTCATTGGCCCTTCACCCGTAGAAAGTGGTTTTGATCTTGATTCTTCCCTATCATACAAACTGAATAGAAATAGCAGAAAGATTTTGCAGAAATCTGTCTGCCTTAGAACTGCTGATGTCTACACTTAAACAAAACGAAAGAAAAAAGTCAAAAACATAGAATTGCTGATGCTGTGCGTTTTATACACCTAAAAACTGTAACTAATTTACCCGTGTTTTCTTTTGCAGTCATTCGGGCCCGACAGAAAAACACTTAGAACTACATTACCATGAGAGGATGTGATGATGTTATGTATACTTTGAATGAAGATGAGATGGAAATCTCAAAATAAAAGGTTTTGACTCGATTATTTTTTTGGGCGTGTGCTATTTCTGTTGTTCTAGGCCAACTTTGCCTACTTGCTATAGATCACTGCACAGCGTTGGATTCGTCACATTATTCATTAATTGAATGTTGTAAGTGTGCTTAACAATTAATTCATATGCAATTTTATCACAGTTTTAATACAAGCCAAACGTTTGAGTTCTCTTTGGCATTTGATATTACAGACAAGTAACTACCCAAAATGTTGCTGCTTTTACTGAATTTTTTTTATTTTTTTTTGACCGGACTTATTAATGGTTCACATGAAAGAAGCCAAGACCAAGAGTGGCATGTGGTTAAATAAGGAAAGGGGAGTAGCATTAGGAAAATAGGGAAGGGAGTACCCAAAAAACATAACATTAGCCCATTTCTATAAGCATTAGATTAACTTTGACGATACAAGAATATATTGAAGATGATGACACCTCTTATTTCTAAAAAAAATACGTAAGTGCAGACTGCAGAGTGCACGTGCATGAATTAATCCAAAAATAGACTAATTAATTCCTATTATAATAATGGGAAACAGCACAATAAGGCCAAAAATTGGGTGTGATATTAGGTGCGCCCGTGCGAATAGTTTTGTAATCTGAATTATAGGACTAATTAAATTAAATTAATTATAATGAAAAAGGGTAACCGTACTATAATAAGGTTTAAAATTGTAGATTAAAATTCTGGCACCACAGTGGTACTTGTAGTACTCTAGTATATGAATTGATGGGTGATGCATTGCGCAGAGTATTGTATTCACGGGCCACAGCTCCCCATAATTACCATTACCAACTCTGTCTCACCGTCCAACATTTTTAAACCCATTCTCATTTGTCATCACTTTTTATCACATGTTTTTCCTTCGTGTAGCTCTAATTCTTCAAATTTTAAATTCTTCAAATTTTAAATCCTATATGGACCTGGACCATTGCAAGGATTGTTTCTATTTTAAAACTTACTTCTTAAACAACAAACAAATCATGAAACCATCAACAAAACATCATTACATTATAGCCTTCAGTTATATTAATGCTTAGTGTTTGCTATTATCAAAGTAATCAATGGGGTTAGATCTTAATTTTTGTAGCTTTATCATACAATTTTTATTAATTTTTTATAAAACTCATACTGTCATACAAGTAGTATATACAATAACACACTATATACTATATAGGCTCCTTCTTTATGCCTCTCTTTATTACTAGTACTACCATTTGTCACAAATGTTGCCAGTTGCCGCATACCAGGCATTAAATTCTACAATTTACAATTTTGCTACCCCTCTCTTCCTATTCCTAATTACTCTATTTTACAATAGTTCATCAATTCATTTAATAACTTAAAATATAGTCAAATGAGATTTTATTTAATTTTTTTAATGCATAAATTATTAATATTGACTTTTTATAACATTTTCAATTAATAATTTTTCTACCCTTCATTTAAAAAACATGATAATTTTTTGTACAATTTTTTTCAAATGTAGTTACTTTTTATACTTTTATCAGTTCAACACAACTTGATCAATACATGGAGGTAAAAAATAATTCGGTCTCACGACTACTATACATGTAAGTCAATACATGGAAGCTTCAAGTAGATTACATAAACATACGAGGCATTAAATTCTACAATTTACACAATTGTTAATCTTTAGAATATATATATATATATATATATATATATATATATATATATATATATATATATATATATATATGGGCTTTAGAAAAGGCAACAAAAAGAGTAGTTGAATTGGCGATCCAGCAAGGAAACATCATTAAAAAATGGTTACCTACAATTGTAAATTATATTTTGTAAAAAAGCAATATAATATTAAGAGTTGATCAAAATAAAGTAAGTAAGATGGTAGAATGTTATGTAATCTACTTGAAGCTTCCGTTTGTATTAGTTGTAGTAGGAACTAGGAAGTAGTTGTTTTAAATTTTGTTGTGGGGTTTCTAATCATTCGTCCACATCAATTAAGTATATTATTACTAGAACCTACTAGACCAACCACATGCTATAAGCCTAACTTATTAAGTACTACAAACTTTTAATAGTGGCTTCTTTGGAACAATGTGGGTTGTCCCCTTGAGGCGGAATAAAGCTTCATCCTTATTCCTTTGGATCTAAATAATAATATAAGCTTCTTTTGGCATGCTTCCTTGGTGGCGGGAATGTCCTGCCAATATAATTCCTCAAAGTTTGTATAAATTCATTAGCGGAGCTGAAAATTAAAGGTTGATTTGTTGATTAAAATTTTCTCATTCACCCGTTTAATAAGACTGAGATTCTCATCAACTAATTTTGCTTCTTCTTATAGTAAAGAATTATGTTTATCTCAAATTTACACGTTTATTTTGAGATAAACTTTAGAATTTTTAAAGTAGAGGGATCAAGCATTATATTAATATTTCCTGCGGATAATAGAATACTAATATACCTAGTTTTATAATATCTAAATTCTAGTATAGCCATAATTCATTTTATTTAACATTTTCAAAAGTTAAACTCAAAACATTTCTCAATCATATATCTTACTTATCACTTATTATTGAATATTTATTTACCATAGAAAATACTACTTCTCATTTCAAATATCAAAAAGATTGAAAATATTTCACCATAAATGTTACTTTTCCAGTTTTAGTTTTTAATAAATTATTTTATTGTAGTTTTGAATCTGTGTATGAACTTTAATCTTGTCTTTTAAGACTAACCATATTTCCTTTTGAGTCGGCGTTACCTGTATCCGGCCTATTAGACAAGTCTTGCCACGAGTTACAATGGTTGATGAATAGTAGAAGCCTGGCTTTAATATTACATATTTACATACTGATACAACAACAGTTTAATTGGACCATTTCATGAAAACAAGACTTAATTAAAGTGGAGCATTTGTTAGAAGAGTAGTGGTAGCACACATCTTACATCTTACATCTATAGTCTATACTTAATAATTAATTAAATGCTAAAAAGATGTGATGTTGGATTAAGGATCTTAAGCTGTCCATTGTCCAAAAACGAACTGACATTGCTAATTACGAATTAAATTGGGTCAAGTCGTCTTTATTTTCACATATTTTTTTTTATAGTATAGTACTCGTAATTCATAAAGGAGTCGGACTGTAGTAGTAGTTGCTAACTTGCTATCACAAAATTAAATGGACCCACATATGGAATAGTCAATATAATTGCAGGAGCACCAATGAATGAAGGTTATTAATTTAAATAGTACTATCAAATATATTAATTATTTTGTTTTTTAATATTTGTATTCTCTTAAGAAAGTTATTCAAATTCGTGGCACATTATAAACAGGCTCTATTATATGACTATTGGAATGTCACAATCAATAATACAGCATCAAGTAACTTGAAACTTTCTCAATAATCACATTTTAGAATTTGTCAAAGATATTATAGCATGTCGTGTGCTATTTTTCTTTCAACATTCCATTTTTTTTTTAAATAAAACCTCGATAAATTATGTTCGGCCAAGAATAATAAATCTTGGAGAAAAGGATCTATATAAATTTTTTCAGAAGCAAGACCTGTATTCCACCTAGCCACCGTATAAGCTACAGAGTTACCATTACGGTGCACAAAACTATAACCAAACCCCAAGAAACTAGAGAAAGAAGACAATATACACATTGGATTCTAACACATACCTCTTCTGAAATACTCGTTTCATTACTATTTTTGACACTTTTTATTGTTCAAATTTATTTTATATTTTATGGTTAATATGTGAGAAAAATTATAGTCAAGTGAGATCTTATTTTAAACGTATATTCACATACTTTCATAATATTAACTTTTTAGTATATATAATTTTTAGACGTACATGGTTCAATATATTAATGATTAAAATAATGCATTGAATTACGTAAAAAGTTAAGTATAACAAGTGTAATGGAACAAAGAAAATACTATAATATTTCCACTATAATATATAGAGATACTAGTATAGAAACTCGTGCAATGCACGAAATTGTTAGTATAAAATTTTATATAATTATTATATTCTAAATAGAGATGCAATTACATATGATTAGTATAAAATTATAATTTTTTGTATACTTTAATAAACAATTTTAGAATATGTACTGAATTCAATGACTAAAAATTTAATTGTTAATATAAGTATTAATTAAAATTGTCATACTTTTTAAGGCAAATATGTGTAATCAACAATGATTATATGATAATTTTTTCTCATTCTCAAAATAATTTTTGATTATCATGTATACTCCCTCCGTTCCTTTTTGATGTTCCTATTTGGGTTTTTCACCAAAATTAAGAAAAGTGGTATCTTTGGTGGTAGTGGGTATTATTTTAATTATATAGTAGTGGAAAGTAATGATTTTATTGGAAGTATGAAAGAAAAATAATTAAATAATAGTGTAATGTAATGATTGTATTGGAAGTATGAGAGAGAAAATAATTAAATAGTAGTGTGAAGTAAGAAAAGTAGGGTTTTAAGGGGTAAAAGTGAGATAAAAACTTTCCAAAATGAAAAGTGTTTTAAAGTGGAAAAACTTATGGAATTGCCCGTTTAGTAAGGTGGAAAAACAAAAAGGAACGGAGGGAGTACATATTTAGAAGTTAAAATTTTTAATTAAAAACTTTTATTAATCAGCAAATACTTCAATATAAAAAAACAAATATACATTCTAAGAAACTTTAAATGAAAATCTTACATGTCTTTTATATTCAAAAATATTATATTCCAAGAAAATTAACAAAATATATCTAATTGTGATATACTATTTGTCTATTCATATATTAAATGAATGAGTTAATGCTAACTTTGGTAAGACAGATTCCATATGCCAAATTAATGAGAGAAAACCATATGTAATTTTACACTCTTTTTATAAGATTGTATGATTGAAATTTAAAATTTACACTGAAAGCTATGTAAAAAAAAATGGAAAAAACAAAAGAAACCGTATGGAATATGAAATTTTTTCAAATCGCTAGTAATTTGAAACAAGGGAGTAGCATGTAGGAGTAGGACATAGGAGTACCACAGTCCACAGCTGTGAAAATTAATTCCCCTTAAATTTACCACAGTGAAAATTCACTCCCTTTAAATTTTACCAACACAACAATACAATTACTCCATTATTCCTCCCTTTTCTTCTCTGTTTTGCACTGCTCCATTCTCCATATATAAATACACACCTTATCTCTCTCCATCTCTCTCTCTCTTTAAATCTCCATCCTCTTCTATTTCTTCTTTATCTTTCTTTCCTTTTAATCCAATTTTACCTTTTCTTTTTTATCATATCAAATGCAATAACATATACTTTCCAACCATAGCTATATTTCAGAACAACAAGAAGCTGTTCAAGAAAAGATTCATGGCGCTCCATCACTTATGGAACGCCGTCGTTTTACTTCTTTTCTTCTCTCCCTTCTGTCTTGGTATCAGATCTCTTGCAAGATATGCTTCTACCACTAAAACTACTGCAACTTCTTCTTCTTCAGGGGTTGGATTGGAATTTCATCACCTGCTACGCTACTCTGAAGCGCCGGACTACCGTAACGGCATGGACTGCTCATCTACTCTTTCACCATCTTCTGTTTGTGACCCTTCGTTAGTTCACGTGGCTATGACCCTTGATTTTGAGTACTTGCGTGGTTCAATCTCAGCGGTTCATTCTGTTCTTAAGCATTCTTCTTGTCCTGAAAATGTCTTCTTTCATTTCATTGCTGCTGAGTTTGACTCGCTCTCACCTCGTGTTCTGAGTCAACTCGTCCGATCCACTTTCCCTTCTTTAAACTTTAAGGTTTACATTTTTCGAGAAGACACGGTTATTAACTTAATCTCGTCTTCTATCCGTACCGCGTTAGAAAACCCATTAAACTACGCCCGAAATTATTTGGGGGATATACTTGACCCGTGTGTAAACCGAGTCATTTACCTTGATTCGGATCTTATTTTAGTTGATGATATCTACAAATTATGGAATACAAGTCTTTCATCAACACACATTATCGGAGCTCCGGAATATTGCCATGCTAATTTCACAACATATTTCACCAACACATTTTGGTCAAATGATGGACTGAAATCATTGGCTTTCGGGTCAACGAGCCGAAAACCGTGTTATTTCAATACGGGTGTAATGGTGATGGATTTGAAGAAATGGAGGGAAAGAAATTACAGGAAGAAGATAGAATCATGGATGGAAATACAGAAGAAAAGGAGGATATATGAGTTGGGTTCATTACCACCATTTTTGTTAGTGTTTGGTGGAAAAATAGAACCAATTGATCATAGATGGAATCAACATGGATTAGGAGGGGATAATGTAAGAGGTTCATGTAGATCCTTACATCCTGGTCCTGTAAGTTTGTTGCATTGGAGTGGTAAAGGTAAACCATGGGTTAGACTTGATGGTAATAAACCATGTCCGTTGGATCATTTGTGGGAACCCTATGATTTGTTCAAAGGAATAGAGGTCCATGATCATCATCAAAATCACCAATTTGCTTCTACCTTTGCTACTAATTCATTAATTGGTTGGTTGTAGTTTCCGTTTCCGTTTCCTATTTTTTATTTATTGTGAACAAAAAGAAAAATTATTGGAAAAAGAATTAAACAACAAATTCATTCTTTTGTAGAAGGGTAGATGGGGAGGATGTACAGTTGAGTGTTGAGAGATTGCATTTAATCGGTATATTTGTTTTTTTTTTTTACATTTAATGTAACTTTATACTTCACTCCTATTGTTTACAATTCTGGGTTCCTGTATTTGGGAACCAAATTTTGAGATCTATATATTGTTTTTTTGTTTTTGATTGAAAAATAAATGACAGATGTAGAATTTAGAGCTGGTATTGTATTGGTTGATTAAATAATTTAATTAATTATTATTATTGTGAATTGTGATGTTTTTTTGGCAGAAAAAGGCAAAATTGATTGGGGAATAATTTCAGAAAAAAAGAAAAACGAGATTTCTTTATCAATAATACTTTTCTTCGCTGGCCAACATTATTGCAGGTCCTCCACTATTGACTTTAATTAGCAATAGCATTGAGAACAATCACCATTTCGTATTTGGTTTTTTTAAAACAGAACTTTGTGATTTCATAGAAGTATACGAATGATTTACTAATAGTATGCTGTATTTTAATTTTTGGGATCTTTATTACAATTGGACTTATCATTAAACTTCACCCAAAAAAAGTTTAAGTTGATTCTAATAGAGACGAGTAAGTAAGTAGGAGTAACTAATTAGGATTAAGAATTGGTGCGTAGGTGTTTTTTTATAAGTTTTCACGAATTTAAGAAGAAGATTAGCAAGGGCCAAGAGCCAAGAGCCAAGGGGAAAGTCATTAACATGATCAAGTTAATGATTTAGTGTCTATAACTATAAGTAGTAAAGCTTCCAATGACCATTAGGTCAATGGTACCTAGCTGCCTTTTTTATCCGGGAGTCAATTTTTGAAAGCTTTTAAGCAACCCTATTTTACTGTATAAGCTATCCTTATCAGCCAGCTATGAGCTAGCTCTTTTCAATTTCTTTTAAACTATACTCCCTCCTATTTTAAATTATTGCAAATAATTCTAATCGATAATTGTGATTTGTAAATCACCATAAAAAAACAAAAAAATTATTAATAAATTAAACAAAATCTAAAAAAATAAATTCAAATAACAAAACTCTCACCCTATCAAATCCTGCCACACAAGGGTGATTTGTTAACCTCACAAATAACCGTTATAATGATGATTCTGATTATGGACAATTAAAGTGACTTGACTAAATAAGAAAATTGGACAATAATTTTGAATAGGAGGGAGTATTACCCTTCATTTTTCTTTTCGAATTTTTATTTCATTTTTTCAATATTTGGAATTAAATATTTTAATTGCCATATTTATAACAAAATCATGAAATATAAGTATACAGCTAATGACACAAAATATTATGAATGATGATTTGATTTATGAATATGATAGGTGAATGTGAATCCTACCTATTAGTTTTAAGAGACCAATGACTACATACCTTAATTTTGAGATAATAGCGAGGAGAAATGAGGTGTTTTTCAAAAAAAATGTGGAGTTTGATAATCAAGATGTCTATGAATGGAATCTATCTAAATAATATACTGATAAAAAATAATTAGGACACGTGTTGACTTTACAATAAAATCTTGTTCGCTTTTTTTATTTTTTTTATTCTTATTAGGAAAATGTTTTTAGAATATTATATTTCCGATAAGATTTGTTGAATAGATTAGTTACAAAAATTTTTAAAACTTTACGTTATTTATTAATTTTTTACCATATACAATCATCTAAAATATGTAATATCTTTTATTTACAATAGATGATTATCAAATACTAACATATTAATTATTTATGTAAATTATTAATTTTCATTAATATAAATTTCTAATAAATCAAAAAAAGAAAATAATTTTGAAAGTGTTTCATAGATAAATCCGTATATTACTTACATGGCTATATTAAAAAAATTGCACAAATTAAATAGCTTACACACTAATCATTTAAGTAAATAACATTTAATAATTAAGATAAGATATTGATGAAATAAAGTTCAAATGATCATTTTATCACCTATGTTTGACAAGTTTATAATGCATATAATTATAGTAAACTTATAGCAAATAATTATAGTAAACATATTATTTACATAAAATAAGTTTTATTTACTATAATTATAATTATTTACTATAATTATAGAAAACAATGCCGGTCCTAGGCAAGGGCAAGAAAGGCATGTGTCCAGGGCCCACGAAAAAAGTAGATAATTTTACCTTCATATGCATCAAACTTGAGACTTTGTGTGATTAAATTGTGCATTTAACCAAGTCAGTGTGTTAATAATGATAATTGTTATCTTATTTACTAATTATTGAATTATAAAATAGTGCACGATTATCAATAAAAAAGCGGATAATTAGGGCCCATAAATTATTTTTCGCCCCATGCCCCTGAATTGTCGGGGCCGGCCCTGATAGTAAATAATTAAGTTTATAATGCATATATAAAATAAGTTTAGGAAAAATTATATAAAACCACCTAATCTATACACTCTTTTTTTAAAAAACAACCATATATAAATTTTTTTGCAAAAAACTACCTTACATAATACATTTCTTTGCAAAAAACTACCTGTTCCTCTATTTCGTCAGTTGATCGGCATGTTTAACGTTTGACCAGGTAGTCTTTTGCAAAGAAATGCATTCTGTAAGGTAGTTTTTGCAAAGAAATGCTTTATGTAAGGTGGTTTTTGCAAAAGCACATACTGGTCAAACGTTAAATATGTCGGTCAACTGACGAAATAGAGTAACAGGTAGTCTTTTGCAAAGAAATGCATTATGTAAGGTGGTTTTTTGCAAAAATAAATTTATATAAGATAATTTTTTTTTTGAAGATATATAAGATAATTTTTAAAAAGAGTATATAGATTAGGTGGTTTTATATAACTTTTCCTAATATTAATATTTTTATAATTTATTAACCTTTGTGCAACATAGGATTAGCTTGGCGGAATTGACCAAAATGTAAGTGTATAAAAATAAAAATGGGAGAAGAGGGTTAAGTTACAATTTACATAAAGCCAATGCCAATGCCAATGTGAGAATGAGAAATAAAAAGAGTTAAACAAAGCATAGTTTGAGTCAGTCACTTTAGAGGTAGGGGCCCATTGACAGCACCCACACCCACAGGCCACATCAATTCCTTACTTGGAGTTGTTGTCTCTTGAAAAGTTTTTTTTTTTTTTTTTTTAAAAAAAACTCCTCTTGTATAAGATGAACTTGGTTTCATTATGAGTTGGATTTATATATAATCTTTTTAATTATTTATTTTAAGATTATAAGTAGTTATTTTAAGGTTATAGGAATCACTCTAAAATTAATAAAAAGTGATTAGATTAAAATTATAAGTGATTACTTTAACGTTATAAGTACTAATTTTAAGATAAAAATATACTAATATTAAACCAGCCCAATAGAAAGACAATCATCATCATCATCCTATCCAGTACCCGCTTATAGAAAACTATGGGCAAGGTCTGGGGAGAGAAGGACGACGGCAACTCATACTCGTAAAGGAGAGCATGGCCAAAAAAGGAGTCCCCTGGCTCCAGGAAGATAGATATACGTACCTGCTACGCTAGGTGAAAAACAACACACAATAGATTCAATACGCGTGTAGATTAATAATAAAACTTAAAAATAAAATAATAAACAAAACAAACAAGAAACTAGGGCAAACAGGAAAGCACAGACACCGCTGACTACTCTAAGAAGAAAAATCGAAGTCCAAAACACGAATATGACGCCTCTAACTACTCCTAAATTCTCATTTAAGAAGAAAAGCCCAATAAAAAGACCGTCAAATTTAAAAATTAGCATTTTTTTTAATTATTTTTTAGTTCAATTTGGACCTAAATTCTGGGCTTAAATAAAAATTGACAGGGGAAATTTTAGAGGTAACCACATGCACCTCAACCAAATTGGCCATGTGAACTAAACGGGGTCCATGGACCAACGCAATTCCAAAAAGGAAACATTTTAATTATTTGTAGGCAACTCACAAATTATAAATTTAATCATTTTACTTTATTTTAATTTGAGTAAATGATTTGACAATTATATTTATTATGTGGTAAAAAACTAATTAGCCCTTTGAAGTTTGAATCATCCGTTTATTATTGGATTATATATTTTAAATTAGAAACTAAAATTATGGAAAATGGCAAAATGCTATTCATTATTCATGTGAGTTAGTGATCTAATTTAAATTTAATTTTTAATTTTAATGTTTTCTTATCTAATTATACTCCTATATGAAATTAGTGTAACCTCATAAATCATCATTGTTGTGGTACTTAACGTATTTCGTCCATATAAAATTATTGTTAAAGCTTGGGTAAGAAGGAAAACGCCAACTCATACCCATAAAAACAGATACGTCTAAAGAAATTATACTTGCTTGTACCTCAATTCATTAATAATAAAAGAAATAATAATAATAAACATAAATGAGATCATTCTAAGGAATATAGATTCGAATTCTTACGTTAACAAACATATTAGATGACATTTTCTATTTGCAAAGTGGATTGGTGAATTCTAAAATAAAAAAATTATGTGTACTTTATAATTATGTTTTTTTAAGTTGTAATAAAAATGAAATGTTTAGGAGTATAAAGGCTGAAATACGTATTACTTCAAAAAAAAAAAAAAAAAAAAAGGCTGAAATACGTATTGGTTGCCGGTTGGGTATGAGCTGTGTTTAAGCTGTCAAATGTCAATTTGGACTGTGGAAGATGTCAGAGAGCATCTCATTACTTCTTTTGTATTATTCTTTCTCAATTTTATTCTCTTGGGTTTACACAATATTTTCATCTTTACCCCCTTTTTTTAATTATTGATCAATTTGGGTCTTTACGAGAAGTAAAAAAATAAAACATTTAGATAGTGAATACTATCACTACAATATTAAATTGTGTAAAAATGAACTATTTCTTGTAAAAAAATTTCATAGATAATCTATTTGGGTATTTTTGTGCTACTTAATTCTAGTACAAATAAATACTTCATCTTTTAAGTTTTTCTTGGAGTATTATATTTTTGTAGATATTTTGATTTAAGTTGATTATTGAAAAAAAAACATTTTATTTATAATTCTTTTTTTGAAAATTATTTTCAATACTATTATTATCTCTTTATTTTTTTTAATATAACAATATTACACTTGCTCAAAAGATTTAACTTTTATTAGTGTGTGATTACTCCATAGCTGACAATTACTCCTTATTTATCATACTAGTCCCATTTATTTTTTTGTTACTATTCACTAAATCACTCTTAATTTGTATTTTACTCTTAATTTATAAGTGAAAATATAGTCATGCGGGATCTTATTTTATTCGTCTCAATACAAAGATTATTAATATCAAATTTTTATAAATTTTAATTATGCACAATTAAAGATATTAAAGATTAAAATGTTGTCTCGGCATGTGTGAAAAAAGGTAATAAGACAAGTAGGGTGAATAAGAGAGAGTTTTAAAGAATAAGTAGCATATAGTATAGTTTTAGTACTTCCTCCGTTCCGAAATATTCACTACATTTCGATTTTGTGTACTATTCATCGTTCAAGCTTATTTTACATATTGCGACTAATGTGTAAGTAAAAATATAGTCAAGTGGGATCTTGTTTGAATCGTCTAATCGCATAATTTCATGATATTAAATTTTTATAATTTTTAGATAAGTGTTGTTTAAGATATTAATGATCAAAATTGTGCATTGGATTGCGTAAAAAGTGAAATGTAGCAAGTATTATGGAACGGAGGAAGTATATTTTTATAATCAAACAGTAATTTGGGTCTTATTAAGTATTTGAGCTATTTTTAAATTAAATTTATTATCATTTATTTTAATTTAAAGGTTGTACAATTACGTAATTGTATATATATATATTTCTTGTTTTTAATAGTTGCTACATTTCTTTTTTTCATGCTATCCAATGCACGATTTTAATCTTTAATATCTCTAATTTCATATAATAAAAAGGTTTAAAAAGTTAATATTAAGAAAATAATTAAGACGAATCAAACAATATCCCACTTAACTATGTTTTGCATTATACATAGAGAACTATATATCAATTAAGATCAATTAGTAAACAGTAGTTGCTACTGGAACTGTAGCAATTAATAAAATCCGGAGGAAGTATATATGTGTGTGGGCGGGGTGGGCGCGCGTGTGAGAGAAATTAGTAAGTTTTATTAAAAGTTAATAGAGCGCGCTTGACACTGAAATTATCTAGTAGCAGTATAAATATTAGATGCAAAATAAATCATAACTTTACTTGGTTAATAATTTTTTGGGTTACCTTTTATATATCAAGTTAACAATTTTATGTTTTGTGTTTGTAGTCTCACCACGAGATGAGCCTAATACATAAATAAAAATATTTAATTAATTCAAATTATGAGAATGAGTTTTTTGTTTGAAAGTTATCTAATTGAGAAAACTCACAAGAATAGTTATATATATGTTATGGTCTGTTTTTTGGATGGGCTTTTAGATCAAATTTGGATAGGATAGAAAATTTTGATACTAGTTTAACAATAACATGTGTCAAATGAGAGATTATTATATATAATTAAAATAAGTTCATCCAAATTAAAGTGAAAAATTTATTGGAGAGGATAATTAAACTTATATTAGGAGCGAAGCTAATATGCTATAATAAAATGGACATAACATATAATAACCATCTATAGATATACATAACTAATCTAATTATCACTTTCTATTAATTAAAATTTGATATTCATAAAACTTTAATCTACGATTGCCCTAAATTCCTTCGGTGGTTGCCTAATAATATACTCCCTCCAATTCACTTGTGTTGTCCCATTTGGTTGGACACGGTTTTTAAGAGTGGAATGGTGAGGTATTTTAATTAATTAAATTAATTGTAAAGGTGGTAGTTGGGTGTTGGGAATTGGAAAAGTGGTTTTTAATTTGATTAAATTAATTGTAAAGGTGGTAGTGGGGTATTGGGAATTGGAAAAGTGGGGGTATTTAGGTAAAAAAAAAATAGACAAAAAAAGAAATTGGACAATTAATATAAATTTGCTAAATAAAAAAATGGGACAACACAAGTAAATTAGAAGGAGTACTATTTACAAACAAAAAAAAAGAAATGGTAATTGGTTGATCTGTTTTTGGTAAAAGCGAAGATATGAAATACAAGTTGAGAACCCATATGGTCCATTATGGACATACTAAATCAGAAGTGAATAATTCATTTAATCATATCGTAACAAGTGCTTCATGTCCTTTACATGAAAGTAATACTTCTTCCGTTCCATTTTAGTTGTACCATTGAGTTTAGCACGTTTTTTAAGGGTTATCAAATCAGTATGATAAAAGTAGGGATGATGTATGATTAATGGTGATATGTGGGGTAAAAATTAAAAAAAATTATTATAAGTAGATAGTGGTTGTGACTTGTGGGTATATTAAATAATTAATGGTATGATGTATGATTGATGGTGATAGTGGGTTAAGAATAAAGTGAGGATAAATAAGTAGATTATTTTGCCAAAAATAATAATATTGCAAGTAATTTAAAACTTCAAAATTGGTAATTGTTGCAATTAAAATGAAAAGAGGTAATTTTTTTTCAAAAATGGAACTATTTTAATTCCTTGCTTGGCCTAAGCTCACATGCCGTAAGCCCGTAACTGTCTTTTGGTATGTGTAGTACTTCTACTATTTTATATACCTACAATTACCAATTTACTCCCTACGTTTGCTTCACATTAGCCATTCATAAATTGCTCTATTATTACTAATTGCATGTGTAGTTATATTTGAATTCCATAATTGTTAAAATGTTGCGTATTAATATGGGTCTTTGCATAAAAAAATTATCGAAAAAGTATTTGTTCATGTACGTACTCCCTACGAAATACGAATTTAAAAGGTATTTGTTCATATACATACTCCCTACGTTTGCTTCACATTAGCCATTCATAAATTGCTCTAATATTACTTATTGTATTCCAAAAAAATGATTATTTTCATTAGTAATCAAATTTCAAGGCACATGTACAATAGCAAAATGAAAACTGGGTTCACTTATGGTTGAAGAATTTTTCTTCCACCTTAGTTTGTGATTGGTTTAAATTTTCTCCACTTATATATATAAAGTTTAATTTTCCTTCTCCTTCTTTCCTATAAGAGATTATTCTTATTTATATATTAATAATTAGCAAATCATGTGATGCAATATTATATGTAATTCTCAAAAAAATTAATATACTTCCTCCTATTCTACCCATTAGTCCCATTTTTTTTTCACTATTTACTTATTACTCTTAATTTGTATTTTATTCTTAATCTATAAGTTAAACATAGTCATGTGGGATTTTGTTTGATTCGTCTCAATGCAAAGATTATTAATATCTACTTTTTATAATTTTTAATTAAAAACCATTAGAGATATTAAATGTTAAAATGTTGTCTCGGCAAGTGTGAAAAATCAAATGTGACTAATGAGTTGAATATGAAGTAGTATCTAATTTCGAATTTAGAATAAAGATTAACCATAAATTCTCAAAAAAATTATAATATCTATTTTTCGAATTTATAGTAAAGATTTAGCATAAATTCTCATAACATGCGATCTCGGATTATTATGAGCCAAATTAAAATTAAGCTAAATAGTTTAAATATATTAATTAAAATATCCACTTTAAATAACAAAATACTCATTATTCCTTGTATTACATTAAGAAGTATCAACTCATTTCTCTAAGTGACCACTTTGAAATTATAAGTGATCACTTTAAGGTTATGAAATGAGAACTTTAATTAAGACTATAAAAAGTCTGTCACTTTAAAAATAAATATATATTGGGCCAACCCAATTAAAATGGCCTCACCGTGAGACTGTCTCGAGAATTTGTGTAAAAAGAATTGTTTTAAACTTTTATATATATATGTGTGTGTGTGTGGGGCCACGCGCAGTGTGTGTATATATATATATATTTGTTATTTTAAGTTGTTTAATTTATGGTTCTTTTAGAAATTATATTATAAATTTTAAACATAATTAATTTTAATTTTATTATTTATAACTCTATATATTTTCAACTAGTTGGTAAAAATGCAAAGTAATAGAAGCTTTTCCCGCGAGAATGCTACTTAAAAATTTATTTCCAACATTGTGTGGTAGGAAAACTTAATTCCCATTATACTGTCCACGTAGAATAATCTATTAATTTTTTTTTTACTTTTTTATGAGCAAACCGCCATCTAAAATAGCGATTTCATGTGAATTTATTTAACAAACCACTTTTTAAGAACACGATTTGGTATGAACTAAGAAAAAAACACATAATCACAAATACCAAACCGTCATCTGAAATTGTCTATTACTCCATCTATAATACAAAGGTAATATAAATGATAAACAGGTAGCATCAAGGAACTTCCTTAGCTGGTCAGAGCGGAAATTTTTTTTTTCCCATTATATAAATTGAAAATTATGTTTTTATTCCGCAATATTTGAGGAATAGACTGGAAGTAATAGGACTACTAATTAGTTGTATGTATTTATGACATGTTTGATTTGATGTTGCAGGTAGAACAAATTGGGCAAGTGTTCCATAAGTTTAGCAATTTGCATCCCCTTGGCTTGTCCGTTAACTTGCACGTAACTCTATAGCTCTTATGATTTCTAAAAATCACACTAAATATTTCATTACTTTTTTTTTCGTTTTTCTCATATTTTCTATTTGGAAATTTAAAATGCTCTTTTTATTTAAAATCATTTTATTCTAGTAATATTTATGTTGTATAATATTTACATTTATTAATTTTTATGTTGTTTCTCAATAATTTTTTTTATTATCTATCATTCAAAGAGATAATATAGATAAAATTACATTAAATTATTATTTTTAATTCTTGTAGCATTGTACAAAAGAGCAAAGGTTGGCCCTAGATATTTTAGGGCCCTAGGAGAACTAGCATATTAGGGTCCTTTTCCTTTGCAATTTATAATATATGGACATTTTACAACCATTAAATTTGCTTTTTTGACACAGGACCCTGGGCGACGGCCCATACAAAAGTGTACTTACTAATGGATTGGAGATAGTAATAATAATAATAATATTAATTATTAATGTATTAGTAGTGGACACATCATATCATACATGGACAACGTTTAATCATCAATGCAAATCCAGACATTTGGAAACCATGCTTGATGCTAAAGCCTAAACATATGTTTGATTTTTTGAAATAGGACGACGTGGTCTTCATACTTCATCATATTGAATGAATTAAGGCTTGCAAATCCTGGATAAAATTATGAACATAAGCATCCATAAACCCAGGTTGACCAAGTTTACTCCTCCAAAATTGATGTTCCATTTTCACCAACCTACCAATCTGACTATCTTCATCCATTACAGATTTAATAGCCTTACACAAACTCTGTTTAGATATCCACCTACCATTTTCACCAGTTTCTACTTGGACACCTACTTTTAATTCTTTAGTAATAACTTCACTAAATAACTTCTGATCTGGTAAATATGGTATCAAAACTATCTGATTCTTACTCAATAACGACTCCCATAGACTCCCTGAACCACAATGGCTCACAAAACACCCCACCGACGGGTGCGACAGTATTTGTCGTTGCTGTACCCATTCGCCTGTCACCACCCCTCGTTCACCAACCCGATCCTTAAATCCTTCTGGAAACGCATCCGCAACCGATGCGTACCCTTTCGGTGGCTTAAATGCGATCAAGAAGGGTAGTTTCGTCATTTCTAAACCCAGTAACAACTCTTGAAATTGATCTAATTCTAGCTCTGCTTGACTCCCAAAAGCGCAGTATACAACGGAGCCCGCCCCGAATTTGCCTAGCCACTCCGCCCAATAAGGGTTTAACTCTGCTTCTTTGTGATCAGGTTGGACCGGGCCTGAGACAAAAACGGGTTTGTTGTTGTATTGGGTAGACAAATAGTCACAATACTTGCCTTCTATCTCCTTGCATGTCTTAATAGCAATAGCATCACTACTTCTAATAACGGTTGTGATCCGTTGATAGAAAGTAAGATCTTCTCCGTAAGGCTTGTACAATAAGTCGATGAGCGTCTTGGGGTTGTTGAAAACGATATCCGATGATGGATAGCCCGGTGGGATAGGTGCTACGCAGGTGTCCTCCTCAACAACAGCCCGACCCGTTGGGGGGTTTCGAAAGGGTATCATATGCAAGGATAAGGCAACAGCAGAGACAGGGAAATAGGAGACACATTTAGCACGGATCCCAGAAGCGGACACAGCTTGTGGGACCCAGTGCGCAAAATCGTAGAAGACGAGATTGGGTTGAAAAGAAGCAAGAATGGAGTGGAAGTGAGGACGAAGAAGGTCAAAAGCAGTGGCTAGGTGGGTTTCGAGATGGAAAGGGATCTCGGAGTTGAGTTGGGTTCCGAGTGGGAGTGGATGGACATGAGGGATTGTGATTGTGTGTAAGGTTAATGAATCAGGAATAGAGCATCAGATTGTAGTAGTAATTTAAGTTTGGCTTTGTTTGGGAGCATCAGAGTTACCTTGTGACCTTTTTCAGCAAATTTCTTGGCAACTTCAAAATATGGAATTATATGTCCCATGGCTAACCATGGATACATCACTACTTTCAATTGTGTTTCTTCCATTTTTTCAATTTTCACTTCTAATCATGATTCATGCCACACCTTTTAATTTATACTCCTACCAACTACCAAGTACCAACTGCTACTCTCTTCTCAGAGGTCAATTAAATTTGGTTTAATTTCATTTTCATTATCACTTTTCAATTCACACATTATCTTACTTTATCAATTTCATATGTACATACTTATTTTTCTTTATAAAATATTTCATTTATTTTATGTGTAATTAAATGCTTATGTTTCCAAAGAAAAAATAATAAAGTATAATTAAATGTTTACGTTTTCAAAGCAAAAAAAATATATTAAATTAAATGCAAGATTCTTTCTTATATACAACCTTTAAGGTTGTATATTATCATTTTCCATAAAAGTATTGTGTGGTACTTTCTCTGTTTAAAATGATTAACTACATACGACTTTTCACATAGTCCAATATGTACGATAATTCATTACGTTGTGTCTTTAATTATTATTTGATAGTAATAATTTTTCCATTATGATGCAAATATAATCACACTTGATTATGTTTTAACATAATTGTCGGAGAAATTTTGTTCTTTGTGACAGATGTGTGATTCTGTTGCACATATTCCCTGTCTTCAAGAATGAGCGTCACTTGGTAGATTTGAGCATGATTCTCTTTGTTGGGAAACAAACCAGTATTCAGTAGCCCAAAAGAAAGCTTATTTTGAAGCTCATTACAAAAAGACGGCTGTTCGGAAAATGGGGATAATGGAAGAGAAAAAGAAGATGAGTTCAATTTAGTTTAAATTGTAAATGATTTCTTCCTTCTGATTTTTCCAACCAATTCCCTCCCTTTCCTATAAGTATCCAAATGAGGCAAATGCCATCTCTTCCGATTCCCTTCCCTTCCCATTTCATCCTACCCAGACATTTAGATGAGCTAGAAGAGAAACAGAAAATACAACTATTATAAAGCTAGCAAAGTTAATTATCCTTCGAAAACAACTAACACATAATTCAATTTAAAAGTTGGAGCTTATATGTAAAAGATCTCATGAAAAAATGCAAATCGTTTCAAACTTGGATATACAACAGCAAATTTCAGAAATATAATGCATTGATACCATCATACAACAGTTAACATAAACATAAAACCTTACTCTGTGTCCAACCCTATTCCACAACTTTCATTCATTTCAATTCTCGAGAATAAACCCTTGTCCACTATCCTATTCCTAACAAACGAAATAAACTTCCACATGTACAGCCCAAGTGCTAAGGTGTAATGCATAACTTTCACCTTTTCGATAAACATGATATAGGAAGTAAGATGATAGCCCCAATTACAGCTCTTCCATCAACTCAGGAGTCGAGACTTAATCGTCTTCTCTTTCAGGAGGAAGGCCACAAGGCAACAACATTTTCTGCAAGAACAAATGCAACAGTTCTATGAATGACAACGCCACCAAAAATGAGGATGCAGTGAAGAAGTATATCATCAAAACAAAAACTACTAACACAATAAGGATTCATTATAGCATGAACAACTAACATGAATCACTAATATGCATAAACTAGCATGATTATGTAATTATATATTTTAGAGAAAATTATAAAAAACCACCTAATCTATACACTCTTTTTTAAAAAACTACCTTATATAAAAATTTTTGCAAAAAACTACCTTATGTAATACAATCTTTGCAAAAGACTACCTACTACTCAATTTCGTTAGTTGACCGGTATAATTAATTGAGATTTTTTGGTTTTCTATTCCCGTTACTCAACATTTCAATGAAGGAGAAGGTGAGTTTCTAATTGCGCACGTGACAATATGTGGAAGTCAACCGTTAAGTATGCCGGTAAACTAACGAAATTGAGTAGTAGGTAGTCTTTTGCAAAGATTGTATTACATAAGATAGTTTTTTGCAAAAATTTTTATATAAGGTAGTTTTTTAAAAAAGAGTGAATAGATAAGGTGGTTTTTTATAGTTTTCTCTATATTTTACTATGGATCAATTCTCAACAACAGCCTTGAAGTTTAGTCATTTTTAAATAAACAGCCTCAATGTTTTGTTTTTACAAACATGCTTCTAGTTACCAAACACGACAGCGATACAGCCATTTTACCGGATGACCTGCTAAATGACCGTTGACCATGTTAAACGACCTTTGACTTTCAATTTGATTCATTAATCTAACCTAATTACCCAATTACTCCCAATTAAACTCTTCTTTCCCAACCTCTCTCTACTCATCCCTAATTACCACCATTCTCCCTCACCACCACCAACAGCAACACCACCACATAACCGCCACAATTATTGGAAGCCATAATTAAACTGACCCCAAATTATATAATTCATTGGAAGCCAAAAAGTTAGAAACATGATCATCATGATTATGATAAGGCAAACAAACAGTAGGAATGAAGAATTGATATCAAAGAGAAAAAAGGGGTAAAAAAAGAGAAATATAGATTAAAAAAAAAAAGAATGAAAAGGGGGGTGTCTGGGTACTACTAATGGTTTTCAACCCTAATTTCGTGATTCTTGTATATATGAATGCGAAATTTTGTTGATTGTTCGTGATTTCTATGGTCTCTTCAGTCAATATCTTTGAATTTGCTTAGGTTTTTGTGTTGCTGAAGTTTATCCCCCAGAAATTGTACCTGGGTCTGGTTCTTGTTTGACGATTCAAGGTTTCTTCCGTGTTGATTTGATTTGATTGGAATTCTTTGGGTCTTCAAAGACAGCAACAATTTTGATAGGGAAATGAGAAGGTTGGTGGTAATTGGGGATGGGTAGAGAGAGGTTGGAGAAGAAGGGTTTAATTGGGGTTAATTGGGTAACTAGGTTAGATTAATAAATTAAAATGAAAGTCAAAGGTCATTTAGCATGGTCAACGGTCATTTAGCAGGTCATCCGGTAAAGTGGTTGTATTGCTGTCATGGTTGGTAAGTAGGAGGCTGTTGTTTGTAAAAAAAAAAAATCTTTGAGGCTGTTTATTAAAAATGACTAAACTTTAAAGTTGTTGTTGGTAATTGATCCTTTTACTATTAAGGAAAGGAGAAGTTAAAAACTAAGGATTGCGATCGTTTCACATGATGAAAGTCATCCAACTACTATTAACCATCTTGCCTGGACTTAGGGGGAATCCTTTGTATGTCAGCCTCATTAAAAACTTTTCACAAAAGATACCAAAATCACAAATCTTCCAAGAAAACTAACCAATTTCATCACATGCTTTGTGTTTGGACTTTACTGGGAGAAACATACACAAGCTCAATTCACATTCAATCAAAATTCCCTTTTCAAATTTTGATGCAAACAAGCTTAATACATGTGATAAGTTTATACGACTTGCAAAAAAAAAAAAAAAACCTGCATGAAGTTGTAGCGCTCTCTTCCAATGGATTCATTTTCTGCAATAGCAAAGTAGGCGAGCATGGGGTAATGCCCAATGTAGGAAGCATAGCTATCACGTTGAATGTTTACAGCCCATTCACTGCTCAAAATAATAGGAACAATTTAAAACCAAATAACCTGTCATGGATGGCTAGGAAGGGGTATTATAGGAATTAAGTAATAAATAATATGGAGTAATTAGTTAAGTGGGAGAATATTATGTGGGAATAATTAGTATAAATAGAGGGGAAGGGAGGGGAATTAGAATCATCCAAGTATTAGAATTAAGAGGAGTATTATACTCATTGGGAGAGAACAAGCCTCTCGAAAGCTTGTAATTCTATCTTTTGTAGTTGTTCGTTTATTTCATACGATATTCCATATACATTTCCATTTTACATTCAAATTGTTACATTCTCTATACATTTTCTGTCTAATCTTTAGTAATTACATCTCATGGCCTATCCAGTCCATGACAATTGGTATCAGAGACGTTCGATTCGTGGTGGTCGAAGACACGCCGACGACCGTGAAAACCAGAATTTGTACTCTGATGGTGTTCGTGAGTGCAAGAACAGCAGCATTCGATGTCCGCTTACAGCTGAAACACGTCAAGACCTCCAAAATGACTTTAACAGAGTAATATCTCTGATGGAGGGATTAATCACTAGAATCAACAACAACATCGCACACCAAGAGCAGATGGCCAAACAGTCTCAAGCCAATCTGGACAAGCATCGTGAGCAGCTTCAACAAAAATATTTAGAGAGTAAGAAAAAATCAGATGCTCGTTTTGACGCTATACTTCAAAGAATCTCCAAGAACGCTTTAAAGAGAGCTCATCATGAGAAGGAAGGTGTAGATTCTAAAGACCGTGATGAGGTCATTGAGCAAGACGAAGAGACAAAGAAAAACACAGTAAAAGAGATCCAGAATACCGTATTTACTGACGAACACCGTGAAGAAGATCTAAGAGCATGTGTTGAGGTCGGGAAGGAGACAGAGGAGTGTCCGGAAGATGTGGTGGTTGCAGCTGAAAACGACATTACTATGACATTTGCAGTAGGAGATCAAGACAGCTTTGTTGAAGTTGTGGAGAAGGAAGAAGAGTGTGTGAATTCGATTCGTGTCATTAATAAAAAGACGGTTGAAGGAGCTCTCAAAGTCGTCAGTGAGGACGTCAATGAGAAGGATGAGCGTGATGTTTTGACAGACTTAGAGGTTGCAGATCTCAGGAGTAAGGTTCAAATGCTGGCTAGAAAATCCCAAACAACTGTATACTTAGACTTTGGAAAAAAGAGAAAAAAGAAGAGGAGAGCAAAAATGAGGAAAAGCACGAGAAGGTCAAACACCTTACCGACTCGTTTTCCGGTGGCACCGATACTCACCGGAGGACATAGGGGTGAGGAGTCATCGGCACAGGTGTGGCTGTGGTGGTTGAGAAAGTGGCGTAAACGACGAGAGGAGAAATCGACGGTAAGATATGGTGATGGAGAGAGAAAGTCTCGTGGAAAGATCAAATCGCAGGAGCACCATGCTGTGGGTGTTGGAAGTTGCGGTGGTAGCGCTGGAGAAGGCACCGATGGTGGTGTGGGAGTTGGCGGCGACGGAGCAGCGGGTGACGGCGACGTTAGAGAGGAAGTCCGATTCAAGGGTTGTGGAGTGAAGGTCTATCAAATTAGGGCAGCTGGTTGTAGAGTGACTTCAAGGTTCGAAGAAGAAATCAGATTCATTTATGAAGGCTGTTTAAAGACTTTGAATATTAGGGTTAAGGGCAAAGAAGTAAATAGCCCACTTCATGACAATTTTGCTGATGTCATACATCCAAATTTTTGTCCAAACTTGCTCTTTAACGCCAAGCTTCATTTTAACCGGTTTCAATATTGGCCTATTCAAATTTTACCTTCAACCATTTCTCAGGGTCCACTCATAATTCTCAGGGTCTTAGCTCGAATTATATTTTACCCACCTTGAGGACAAGGTGGATGTTTTAGGGGTCGGTATGTCATGGATGGCTAGGAAGGGGTATTATAGGAATTAAGTAATAAATAATATGGAGTAATTAGTTAAGTGGGAGAATATTATGTGGGAATAATTAGTATAAATAGAGGGGAAGGGAGGGGAATTAGAATCATCCAAGTATTAGAATTAAGAGGAGTATTATACTCATTGGGAGAGAACAAGCCTCTCGAAAGCTTGTAATTCTATCTTTTGTAGTTGTTCGTTTATTACATACGATATTCCATATACATTTCCATTTTACATTCAAATTGTTACATTCTCTATACATTTTCTGTCTAATCTTTAGTAATTACATCTCATGGCCTATCCAGTCCATGACATAACCCAAGTAGTACCCAACAAACATAGTACTAAAAGAATCCAAAGAGATCTCAAACAACTAAAGCTTACAATCTGTTCAGATCTGCATGTCCAGTCCCAACATATTTTGCTTGAAGATGCTCAAGTTGGGAATTGATATTAAATCTATCACTGGCCTGCATAAACAAAAGTAAGATTTCAATTCTTCAACAATAAGACACAAAGAAAGCAGAGAGCGCATCCAATTTTGGAGATTATATAAAACTTAAAATCATAGATACACATTGGACTATGATTAGTAGAAATCAAAGTCTGCAGGCTCAATTCTTATATATACTTAAAGAAACAAATAATAAAAACAGGAGGCCATTAAGGCAGTAACCCATCTCTCTGCAGTGGTACAAGCCCATAGGTTACTGTATTTGTTGAGTTCACCAAAATATATGAAGGATGTTAGGCCTTCATAACCTTACATGAATCCATAGCCAAAGCATGAGGAATGAAGATTGCAAACCAAAGTTACAGAAGAAATGAACAGGCTTCCGATAAAGTAAAATAACCCATTTTATTATGCAAACAAGAAACCATCTGGTTTTGTCAATACCTTCCAAAGTATCATATTTATATTATGCGGAAATTTATAGAGGATCAACATTATTATGCTCAAAATTTGTATATTCTACGTCAATTGTAGCTTTTCTTGAACAAGGTCTCATTTCTCTACATAGGAATTAACATGTTTCATAAAGCATATGCTCTCTACAAAGCTGGGCCCAGCGGCCCAGGGCTGCAAACTGAATAATCTTTTTCCTGTTTAATTAGATAGCTCATTGGAATCTTTGTAAATCTTATCTGGCCCAGAAAGTCCTTAAATGGGCAAAAACTAAGCCATTAGGCTCAAAAGGGAATTTTCTAAAAATGTCAGCCTCTGCCCTCTACCAAAGTCTTAAATTACTCATCTTCCTAGAAGATTTAACACACAACCATTGTGCTCCATGCTAGGGAGTAGGGACAATATCACAATACCAAGTTCTAGGGACATAAACCTAATTAGTTCCAATCACAAATCTAAAAGCCAGGAAATCAATGTGTACAACAGCAAGTAGGCAAAACATGTCACTTCATTCGACCAATATTCTTCAACTTCGTCGTCTAAATATACCAAAGCCAGCTCCTCTTACTATTCAAAGCTAATTAGTAAACAATAGCATAATAGGTGTATAGCTCCTTGATCTTTATCTGGTACAAATCTTTTACTGCACCCACAAAACCTAGCTTCTGAAGCTAGAGATCAGTGTAATACCCATGATTACTGTCAATTAAATCTCATTTTTTGTAATTGTGACAAACTCAAGCAATTGCTTGCCTAGACACGGCTCCTCCTGCATGAACTTTTGCACAGCAGGAAAGGATAATGACAAAAGTAAATTCATAAGCTCAACAACAATACTAGCACTAACATTTGTATACACCACCATTTCATCGTAAAACATCCCTTATGCTAGATCCATTTGTTCATATCATATGAAAACATCACGTACCTCCATTTGTTCGGATAACAATAGAGTTGAAACCATGTACCCATTTTCAACAAAATTATTGAGCATTGCTTAGTGTAGGTGATGTGGAATGGGTGGGTAAGGATCTAGCTTTAAAAAGCTTCAAACGTAAAGGATGAATTGAAGGCACACATTTAGCATCAGTAAGACGGCGCAAGGCATATGAATTTCCCCTCTTAAATCAATTAACCTCAAACTAGGATCACTATTAAAGTTTCCGAAAGAGGTCATCGTAAATCAGTTAATCACTATAAAAGGAAGTGAAAGTGATGTTTGGCAGCAGGGAGGTGAGAAGGCATAAGTAGATAGCACAAGGTCATGTCCTATAATTAATATTAAGATAGCAACTCATCAAAGTGTTGTACATAAAGTGTACTCATTCAATCGAGTTCTAGCTTTAAAGTGTCAGCAAGGTCAAGTTGAAGGTATTCATTAATATGATAATACTCATCTGAAGTGATTTAATTTGATTGTTGACTCCATGCCCCATGGGCGTTCGTCTTCGACCAGTACATTTGAGCGAAGGCATACATTAAGTGGCTAAAGCAATATATGACATTTGAACCCCCTTCCCTAAACTGCTTTATACATTGCAACAAATTACTATCCCGAAAGAATATAATATCTATGTAGGAATATAGAGAATATTATAGAATATTCTAGATTATGTTAATATTTAGGATATCTTCTTATGTTTGGCAATAGCTTGATTGTAGTCGGATATTATGTTAATTGCCTCTTTTACTTAGCTGTAACCTTGTATTTATATGGCTGTATTTTCATTGTTAATGATATGACAAACACAATTAAACCCTAAACACTTTTCTTATTTCCGCATTATTATATTTATCATGGTATCAGAGCCATAAGGTGTTTTCCGGGGACCGGCGACACTTTCTGGTCATCATCATTTACCTTTAACTAAATCCAAACCCCATAAAACCAAAAATGTCAGACGACGAAACCAAAACCAACCAAAGCCAAAAACAACTCGTGAACATGGAACAGTTGGAACAAATGTTCCAATTTTTCCAGAAAATGCAAAGCCAAAAACCGAATCTGTCTACTGAACAAACCAACAGTGATCTACGGGTCACAGAAAAATTGACTTATGATAATTACTCAAGATGGAGTCGACTGATGAGGATTGCTCTCGAAGGCAGGGGGCGTCTCAAAAACATCACCGACGCTCCACCACCTATTTCGGATCCCGACTACCCGAAATGGAAACAACAAGATTCAACGGTCTTGTCTTGGATAATATCGAACATTGACTCTAAATTGGTGAATCAGTTCCTGGACTATTCAACATCTTGGGAATTATGGAATGGGATTTCGGTCCTCTTCAATAGTGGTAATGATGAACTTCAGATCTTTGATCTGAGTTCAAAGGCAAACTCGTTAAAACAGAACAAAGGGTCCATTGAGGCGTTTTACAGCAACCTCGACAACTTGTGGAAAGAAATTGACCGGCGTATGCCAAATCCTATGAAGTGTGCCGAGGATATTACTCTTTTTAACAGATTCATCCAAAAACAGAGACTCTTTCAATTCCTTGCAGGAATTGATGATATTTTTGACAAGGAAAAAAGAGATCTCTTAAACCAAGATCCATTACCAAGTGTAGAAGCGGCATATGCAGCAGTAAGAAGAGAAATAAGTAGGCGTGAGATCATGTCTCACGTTTCATCATCGGGATCGGGTCCCTCAGAAATTGGTAGTGGACTTGTGGCTAAGAACAACCGGTCAGAACCATCTTCATACCGGAAAGAGGAGGACAAAACTCACCTGAAGTGCACCTATTGTGGCGGAACACGGCACACACGAGAAGGTTGTTTTAAATTAATTGGTTTTCCGGAGTGGTGGGATGAACACAAGCAACGGAAGGCCGCCACCAAGGCCACACAGAGGACCGGCGGCAAGGCTCATGCCGTCACCGGCATCACCACCACCACCGGAGAACTCACTGGAAAAGCCGACCACTACCAAGGTGATTTCAGCATAACAGGTAACACAAAGGAGGCTGCCATTGTTGATGCAGGAAAAGAAACGAAAGAGACAAACCCAGAGAGAGAGACGGATGAGAGAGAAGGAAGGGATGGGTTGAAAGAAAAGTTGCCTAAATTAGCTTTATATACTCCCTCACCTTCTGAAACCCTAAAAAACCCTACAAACCCTTTACCTCCCTCCACCGTACAAATAAGCCCAAAACCCACTTCTCCCTTAACCGACACTTTAAGCCCAATTCCACATATTTTCCCCTTACCTGAAACTGTCAGCCCAATTCCACATAAATTAACCCAAAACAATTCCCACAAAAATGCCCACGGTTTTAGCTTAAATTGCAACCCTCCTACCACCCAATGGATATTTGATTGTGGGGCCACGGACACGATGACGTTCGACCCTCACGATCTTATATCCTTTAGCCCTAAAACCCGAACCCACATACAAACAGCCAGTGGAGAGAGTATTGAAGTTAAACAATCTGGCTCAGTTCATATTTCTCCGTCTCTAAATTTAAAAAAATTGTCTCTTAATTCCCAGCTTGTCTCATAAGTTATTGTCTATCAGTCAGTTAACTAAAGAATTAAATTGCACTGTTCTTATGACCTCTACTAATTGCATTGTGCAGGACACTCGGACGGGGAAGATCCTTGGGCGTGGTACTGAGCGAGGAGGCTTGTATTATGTGGATGAGGCGACTCACAAAGGTCAAACTTTGCTTACTCAAGGGTCTAATAAAGAGCAATTGTGGATGTGGCATAGACGTCTAGGTCATCCTTCATTAGGGTACTTAAAACGTCTTTTTCCATTATTTAGTAGTTGTAATGAAACTTTGAACTGTGAAGCCTGTGTGCTTGCTAAGAGTCACAAACAGTCATATTCTCCTAGTATGTCTCGTAGTAGTAAACCTTTTGATTTAATACATTCTGATGTTTGGGGACCTGCTCCGTTATTTAATACTCATTGTTTTTCATATTTTGTTACCTTTGTGGATGATTATACTCGTATGTGTTGGGTGTATTTTCTTAAACACAAAGCTGAGGTTTTTGATGTTTTTGTTCGTTTTTATAACATGCTTAAAACTCAGTTTCAAACACAACCTAAAATTCTCAGATCAGATAATGGGAAGGAATATATTAACCAAAAATTCCAGGATTTTTTCGCTACCCATGGCCTTATCCATCAATCTTCCTGCCCGTATACCCCACAACAAAACGGGGTTGCGGAAAGGAAAAACCGTACTCTTCTTGAAATCACCCGAGCCTTAATGTTTGAAGCCCAAACACCAGCCTACCTTTGGCCTGAAGCCATCTCCACTGCAGCCTACCTTACCAACCGTCTCCCTACAAAATCCCTCCAATTCAACACCCCTCTTGACACCCTCAGATCTCATACCTCCATACCTCCTTCTCACTCTCTACCTCCCCGTATCTTTGGTTGTGTTGCTTATGTTCATTTACCCACACATACTCGTCATAAACTTGAGCCCCGAGCAATTAAATGTGTCTTCCTTGGGTATGGGGTTACACAGAAGGGCTACAGATGTTATGATCCCATTCATCGTAAGATGTACACTACTCTTGACTGTGATTTCTTTGAGGACTCTTACTACTACTCCCAGCTTAGTCTTCAGGGGGAGACTAGGAGTGAAGATCTAAGCTGGTTGATACACCCTTTTGCTCTAGACCACAAAGAGGAAGTAGGTAGACCTGCCGATGTTGCCACTGATACATTGATACCACCTTCTCCTCTTGCCATGCCAACCCCGCCTGAGCTGTCCATCGAGATTCCTGATAAAGAGGTAAATTCTGAGCCTGATGTTCCTGTTACCGTTTCTACTGATGACAATATTCCATCTCCTGTTGTTCCTCCTGTTGTTCCTGTTACTGATGATACTTGCAGATATGAGCTTCCTCCTAGGAGGACTAGGGGAGTGCCCCCAAAGCGTTATGATCCTGAGTTTGAGGCTCAGAGGTCTAAATACCCAGTTACAGGTGATAATGAAAAGCTGAGTAAAGTTGCAATTGCTTTCAAAGCCTCTCTCTATTCCAATACTGTTCCTCGTAATGTGAATGAAGCCCTACAGGATCCAAAATGGCGAAAAGCCATGGAGGATGAACTTGCTGCTCTTGAGAAAAACAGAACGTGGGAAAAATGTGTATTGCCCAAAGGAAAAAAAACTGTTGGCTGTAAATGGGTTTTCACGATCAAGTATCACGCAGATGGTACTATTGAGAGGTATAAGGCTCGGCTCGTTGCAAAAGGATATACACAGACATATGGGATCGACTACTCTGAAACGTTCTCTCCCGTTGCAAAGATTGATACTATCAGGGTACTGTTCTCTGTAGCTGCTAACAAAGAATGGCCCCTCTACCAGTTTGATGTGAAGAACGCATTTCTTCATGGAGAGATCGAGGAAGAGGTGTTTATGAGTGCGCCTCCGGGTTTTACAGATGGATATGGTCCTAATGAAGGGTGCAGACTAAAAAAGGCTTTGTATGGCTTAAAGCAATCTCCTAGAGCCTGGTTTGGGAGATTTACTGCTGCTATGAAAAAGTTTGGGTACCGACAGAGTAACTCAGATCATACTTTGTTCTTAAAGAGACGGGGGAAAAGAATCACTTGCCTCATTATCTATGTGGATGATATGGTGATTACAGGAGATGATGAATTCGAAATAAAGGAATTGAAGAGGAAGTTGTTCCTAGAGTTTGAGATGAAAGACTTGGGGAACTTGAAATATTTTCTGGGCATTGAGGTTCTCAGGTCAAAGAAAGGAATCTTCATTAATCAGAGAAAATATATTCTTGATCTTCTGGCAGAAACTGGAATGTTGGATTGTAAGCCGGCTGAAACACCAATAATCGTTAATCATGGGTTACACACAGAGCCAGATGGTGAACCAACTGACAAAGAGCAGTATCAGAAGCTTGTGGGGAAGCTCATATATCTGTCTCATACTCGGCCCGACATTTCTTATGCAGTAGGAGTGGTCAGCAGGTTCATGCACAGACCTCAAGTACAGCACATGGAAGCAGTTATGAGGATTATACGATATTTAAAGAGAACAAGCAATCGTGGAGTATTCTATGGTAACAATGGTCATTTGGATCTCTTGGCTTATACTGATGCAGACTGGGCTGGAGATAAGGATAGTAGAAGATCCACATCAGGATACTTCACACTTGTAGGAGGAAACCTGGTCACTTGGAGGAGTAAGAAGCAGAATGTGGTTGCATTGTCTAGTGCTGAAGCAGAGTACAGAGGGATAGCTAAAGGAGTAACCGAAATTCTGTGGTTGAGAAAGCTTCTATGGGAGTTGGGATTTCCCCCTAAAGAAGCATGTGAGTTGATATGTGATAATCAAGCATCAGTTAGCATTTCTAATAATCCAGTACAGCATGATCGTACCAAGCATGTGGAAGTAGATCGACATTTCATCAAAGAGAAACTTGAGAATGATATCATCAGTCTTCCCTTGGTTCGTTCTAAAGATGAGCTTGCAGATATTTTGACAAAAGCAGTTACAGCTGAAGCGTTTGAAGATGCATTGTGCAAGTTAGGCATTGGAGACCCTATGGCCTAACTTGAGGGGGAGTGTAGGAATATAGAGAATATTATAGAATATTCTAGATTATGTTAATATTTAGGATATCTTCTTATGTTTGGCAATAGCTTGATTGTAGTCGGATATTATGTTAATTGCCTCTTTTACTTAGCTGTAACCTTGTATTTATATGGCTGTATTTTCATTGTTAATGATATGACAAACACAATTAAACCCTAAACACTTTTCTTATTTCCGCATTATTATATTTATCAATCTAGAACCATCAAAACATAAATATAGAAATAAAGCACAAGAGAATACATGAAATCATTGCAAAACTAGCAATATTCAAACAGAATGAAAAACCCAATAAAGAAGATCAATAACTTAAACCTTGAATAACTAAGTTAACAAAAACATACATCAATGAGAATTAGGATTCTATAAATCATAGTATATATTAGCATTAAATTTCCTTCGACTTTGTGAGAAAATCAACCAACCCAACAAAAAGCATAAATTTGGTTTGATATAATTGATCATCTGACACTCAAATTCATGATCGGAGGAAAAGTTTACGAACAATGTATCCTAATTTCGGGAGAATCAAGAAAAAAGTTGTAAAAATTAGGGTTTATAAGGAATACACAGTAACACAAGTATTGCGAACCAAAAACATGCGGAACTTGGTTATATCAAGAAGAGAAAAGGACGATAAATTAGGGTACCCAAACTAGCGATGAGGAATGAAGATCAAGAGGAGTACCTGCATGTTGAGGAATTTCCCAGGTAACGAAGCCGGCCTTCACTCTATTCTCTGATGGCTCGCAGGACACAACTCTGAACTCACAAGAATAGTCCAATGTGAAGCAGTAGAGATAGGCGGTTATTATTATTATTACTATTATTATTATTACTATTATTATTATTATTATTATTAGGGATATTCCACGTGGTAACCCTGAGGTTTTGGGTTTTCCACGTGGTAACCAAAACTTTTAAAAAATCCACATGGTAACCCTGAGGTTTACCAAATTGTTCCATCATGACTTTTTTGCACATAAAATGTTAACAAAACGTTAAGAAACATTAATTTCGAAGCTTTAAGGTTGTTGTATGTCTATATATGCTACTCGCCATCTTAAATGCCATTAGTCTCAACCATTTTCCCCAAATATATAAACCCAAACTCTACCATATTTGGATTCGGGGAAAAAAATTTGATTTGGATGAAAAATGGTAGATTTGAGGGTTATATTTTGGGGGAAAAGGTTCAAACTGATGACATTTCGAATAGTAAGTCGCATAAATATGCATACAACAGCCATAAAGCTTCGAAATTAACGTTTGCTAACGTTTTTATATGCAAAAAGGTCATGATGGAACATTTACGTAAACCTCAGGGTTACCGCGTGGATTTTTTAAAAGTTTTGGTTACCACGTGGAAAACCCAAAACCTCGAGGTTACCACGTGGAATTTCTCTTATTATTATTATTATTATTAGGAAAAGTGACAAAAAATACCTAATAAAAAATAATTTTTCAAAAAAGTACCTAATAAAATTAAGTAAAAATTATATATAAAACTACCTAATTTATAACTTTTTTTTTAAAAAAAAAACTACCTTACATAAAAATTTTTGCAAAAACCTACATTATATAATACAAATATTTGCAAAAGACTACCTTTCAATCAATTTCGTCAGTTGACTTTTAACCTTAACAGTTTCCAGTACGCCTCTTGCACGTGCCTTTTTAAAACCCACCATCTCCAAGATTTGGGAATGCTGGGTTCTTCTTACTCACATTTAATGAAAGGAGATGGTGGGTTTTAAAAAGGCACGTGCAAGGGGCGTGCTCGACTGGTCAACTGTTAAGGTTAACAGTCAATTGACGAAATCGATTTAAATGTTTACAAAGATTTTTATTACATAAGGTAGTTTTTCGCAAAATTTTTTATTTAAAGTAGTTTTTAAAAAAGAGGTATAAATAAGGTAGTTTTATATATAATATTTTCTAAAAAAAATTTGTCAGAAAAATACCTAACAAAATTTTTTTCTTTTCCAAGAGTACCATTAACATTTTCTTTAATTCAGCTGACTGATCAAAATCGAAAATTCTTCTTCCTCATCTATAATTTATTTTCCAACTTAATTTCCTCACAGTCTTTTTCTTCAACTTTTTACTCTAATTCGAAGTTAAATTGGAAAAGAAATTAAAAATAAAGAAGAAGAATTTTTGATTTTGACCAGTCAACCGTTATATTTAATGGTCAACTTTGAGGAAAACATTATCTGGTACTCTTTAAAAAATAATTTATTAGGTATTGTTTGGCAAAATTTTTTTATTAGGTACATTTTGGAAAAAAAAATTTCTTTAGTACTTTTTGACACTTATTATTATTATTATTATTATTATTATTATTATTATTATTATTATAGAATCATGTTTCATTTCATAAAAAGAGACTTTACAAGAAGTTAGACTTTACAAGAAGTTGGTGGGAAGTCGAACAACAAGTTGAGCGCCCACACCCTTTTAGATACATTTCATAAAAAAAGTTTATTAGTTTTTTTTTTTGGGAAAATTATATGAAACTACCTATTCTATATATCTTTTTTAAAAAAACTACCTTATCAAAAAGTTTACAAAAACTACCTATTATAATACAAATATTTGCAAGTGACTACCTTTTAACGAATATTGTCAGTTGACTGTTAGTTTAACACTTTGACCAGGACAACTGTGACACATGATTATTTAAAAGGAAGTCATTTGCAAACATTTGTATTATATTTAGTAGTTTTTTGAAAAAAAAGATTAGATAAGGTAGTTTTTTTAGACAAAGTAGATAGATTAAGTAGTTTTTTATAATTTTTCTTATTATAAAATACTATATTGATATAATACTATATATTAATCATTTCATTTATGAGATAGAAGAGACTCATTTTGTATTTCAATAAATAAATTAGTTGTTATGAGATTCATTCCATTCAAAATAATCGATTGCATGAAAGAAGGATAATCTCTCATTTATATCATACAACATTTACTCAATAGACAAAAGAAAATAAACAAGATATAAAATCGTCACTCTGATTTTTACCATGATTAATAATAACCCCACTCTAAAAAAAAATAACTCCACTCTGACATATCAGTTTTAGAGTTTTTCATAGTTTGAAAAACTCTATACCCATCCCGCTCAAGACATACATACTTCATTCCATTATTAGCCTATTTCATTGCAAATTCTAAAGTTTTTTCTTCTATAATGCTTGAATCTCCACCTCTAATATGAACATCGGATATTGCGGCTTGTAATTCCTTAAATTTTAAGCTTGCTGCATCTACATTAACTTCCACGAGCTGAAGTATTCCAAGAATTACTTTTCATACTACATGACTTTTTAAATGCGTCATATGCATGTGATAAAAAAGACTGAACATCCACTAAAATGTCACTCCAAAACCTATCATTTATGGCACCCCAATGGGGCCATGAGAAACAAACACACAAAGCGACTTATGGAGGAAAGTGCGATCAAAGAGTCCCATGACTCGAGAAAGGTCATCGGCTAAATTCCTTTAGCTAATCTCGCAAGCAATCGTCTCAATATGATCACGTTTATGTCTAAATTGATCACTTTTAGATCAAAATTGAAAATTTTAATTAATTTCTTTAAAAAGTAAATCTGATAACTTGATTGACCACTTTGTATATAATCGATCTCTTTAGAGTCTGAATTGATCAATTTAAAGTCAAACTTTTTTTTTAAGGATATTTAAAGTCAAACTTGAATGCTTTAAACTTATTATAAAATTATTATTATTATTATTATTATTATTATTATTATTATTATTATTATTATTATGAGGGGAAAAGCCGTATATATCGGCAAATAAACCGCAGGAGTGGAGTATTAGAAACTATGGAGTGCGCGGCAAAGGGGAGTGTGACGGCCGCCGGTTGTGTGGGTCCACCAGTGAGACGATGTCCTCGTTGCGAAGCTGTAGCTTATTGCTCTCTCCCTCATCAGGTTTTTGTACCCCTTTGGCCTTTTCTCTCCGTTAACATATTCATCATCCATCATGTAATTAGGGTTCCTGTTATGTGTGTTGATTATAATTAATATCACTAGCCATCATTGACATTGACTGACTAGACTTATATCCGCCTCTGGCTATTAGCCTTATATTAGTATATCAAGTTCAAAAGTGTTGATTGTGTTGAAATCTTGATTATGTGTTGTGTTACTTTGGGACTTGGGTGCTGGAGTTCACATTCGCTTTTAAAGCTCAAATATACCAGTGAGACTTGAAAGTTATTGCATGACCATTTTTATCCAAATCATAGGAGAGGGTTCATTTAATTGTAGAATTGTGTGGAGCCATACTTATTGGTTTAGGATTATTGCATTGAATGGCTAATTGAACCCATGTACACTTTTTTTGTATTTTAATAGCAACATATGGTGTTAGCAAGGGTTGACCATGGCCTTTTTGTTATTTGAAGGGCAAAGCATCACATATATCTCCTACCTTGACTAGCCGATGGCAGAAGCCACTATAGTGTCATTGAGGCAAAGTAGTGTTGCTAGTTTCTAATAAGATAGCCCTCAACTGCCAAAAATGTTAAATTTGGTTTGCAATATGGGACAATACAGTTATAGGCTTATAGATGATGTGTGAAATCATTTTTCCCAATCGATTTTGTGTCCAATAGTGCTTCTCATATATTCTCTCTATTCCATGAGACTTGCCTCATGTAAAAATCTTGTGTAAACATAAGAAAAAAGAGAAAAAAGGGGCGAAAGGTAAATTTTATGGGGAATTGAGAGAAATGCGTGAATGTAATCAAAAGATAAGTTCGATTTGTGAACGAAATTTAAAAGGCGTGAATGTAATCAAAAGATAAGTTCGATTTGTGAACGAAATTTAAAAAGAGTGGATCAAGACCAAAAGTGGAAATAAAGCAAAATCCATGGGACATATTAAAAAAAAATGACGCGAATCTCGTGGAGTAGAGGAAGTCCTAGCACTTATGGGTTATCATATAGACATCATTTGGCTCCCATCCTCGCAATAAATTTGTGATCTAGATCTGACTATGTCGATTGTGTGGCTTTTGCATTTTCCTCTTGTGAAATATGTGAAAATGATAGCTCAATTTCCTTTTCTCGGGTTGAAGTTAATTTTTGCACACATTAACTTGTTACCACGTTTTTCAGGATCTTGATTTGACATTGTTACCATTAGTTAATTTAGTGAGGTTAGGTTCCGTTTTTATGCACTTTCTGATGGAACATAACATTCCAGCTAGAGGTGTTCAATGGGGCGGGTCGACCCAACGGGTCGGGTCACATTTTAACGGGTCATTAGCGGGTCGGGTCATTAATGGGCCTTGGTGTAAAGGGTCGGCCGGGCCGGCCGGATAATTATAAGTATTAATTGCGGAAAAAAAATTTACCACTTTTTTTAAATTTTTTTAAATGATAGTATTATATACATAAGTGGGTCGACCCAACGGGCCATAAAGTATAATAAAAAAACCTATTCTATGAACTTTTTTAAAAAGGGTCAAAGAGGGTCGAATTTAAATGGGCTTGACCCGCCCCGACCCGTTTATCATTTGTCATGACCCGCCCCGGCCCATTTAAATTTTGACCCGACCCGGCCCGTTGAACACCTCTAATTCCAGCGGACAAATAGATCTATCAACAAATGCCATGATTATAGCTTTCTTTTAAAATGTGAGATATTTATTGAACTCCTTTTGGTTTACTGTACTTTTGTTTAACAATATTTGTTAATTGTTATGTTGGAACATGTAACAGATCAGCCCAATGACTGTAACCAAAATCGACCTTATCAATGAATAACAAGAACAATACAATGGGATGTTCGAGTCTCCCAATAACTCCTAGTGTTTCCACTTAAATGCCTATTAATTTCTTACCCTTTACATCCCATACGTCTCTCTATTTATAAGATGAGAGGGGGAAAACAAACAAGAATAAAGGCAGATAAAAAACTAACATAACAACCTAAAATAACAACTCTAACTAACTTTATTTATTTACTATACTTACGACCCAATGAATATATCACCGCCTAAAGATCCACCTTATCTTCAAGGTGGGTAAAAAGTAACTCGGGTCAAAACGATGATATCCTTACTCAAGCCATAACAACTAAAACACTAATAAACCTAATTAGCCTTGAATGTTTGTAGCTATGCTTTTAAAGCAACACCACTGAGTCTCACGGATTGAATCTTCTCCACTATCGGACACGAGAAAACTGTTGTTCCCTTATGACATCTTTGAATAGGGCACCTTCGCTTCTTTCGGTAGTTTGCTTCCCCGCACTTCTAGAGACTTGTTGTCATCCAAAAATATGACAATTATAGGCTCCTCTAGTTTCATGTCACGCTTCCTATTTTCTTTAGTGTAGTTTATGTGGGTGTGTGGGATCCATTCAATTTTAATAAGAGGGGATAAGGAAGTTTGCCCTTTCACTTTTTTTTTTTATTTTTTTAATTTTTCTGATAGCTCTAATAAATGTTGGTGGGTGCCATCTGATGTCATCATTTTGTTCAAGAAAATCGCCCCTGAGGTCACAACTTCTACATTTCCCCTTCCACTTTTCTCTTACCATTTCACAAATCCCAAAAATAATAGCTACTTCTCTCCTCCTGCCAGCCAACCACTACCTGTTCCCAACGTCGCTACTCCGGTCACCGGTCAATTTCCCAAGTCTGGTCAACTGCCTAACTTTGGTCAATTGCCCAACTGCTTTATCTTGCATTTTTTCTCTCTCTCTCCCTCTCCCTCTCTCTCCTGCTCTCTTTGGTCTCTGCAAATTTCTCCCTCGTCGGCCACTTCTTCGGTGTACACTCTCCATTTTTCGGCTTCCCCAAGCACCGCTCAAATGCCATTGTTCTCTTGCACCACCATAGAGTTGCCTCCTTTTCTCTCCTTGCTACTCAATTTTTTAAGGCCCACAAACCCTAATTTTTTCTTACTCATACTCACCGATTTCTCACACCCCACCACCACATTCATTGCCATCGCCGCCGTCTTCCCAGGGCCACCATATGGTCTGGCCACCTTCTCCCACCATTTCTCATACATATTTGTCGCATCAACATCAAGTCCACCCTCAGGTGACATACCCAGTTCAACATGAACATCAAAAATCTTTCTCTTCTTTCGTTTCTTCCTCGATGTGTATTTCCACCTCTTGCTCATCGCCCTTCTCCATACTCTTCCCTGGCCTTCATATGCGCCCCTCCACGCGCTGTCATGCATGGGGTATTGAGGTTAAGTAATTAATTGGGTTAATATAGTAATTACCATTTAGTTGTTAGCTTGGGGAGCAAGCTACTTAAGGGAGGGGTTTTTAGTATAAAACATATTACCAAGTGTATACTTTACTTAAGACCCTATGAATATATTGTGTATGATAGAGCACTTAAGAATATCTAATTATAGAGGTTCATGTAGTATTTACTTAGGTAGAAAGCCATGCTTCAAATCCTCTGGTTACAACTGGGACTTGGGAGAAGTCTCATAGACTATTTTTTTACTAAAAGCCTGTGTTTTCTTTCTAGTTTACGACTTGTGTTAAATATGTTAAATAGTTGAAGGCACATTATAGGATCTAACATAGTGTAAAAATAAGGCCGCATCACATCGACTGTGTTGTAAAGGCTTTCAAAATAAGCGAACCGATATTCCTGCGTTGTAAAGGTGTAAAAACCGCTTTTTATGTCGTATCAAGAGATATCTTATGGTTTCCACCTATATTTAGGCGTCACAATACCGTATCACCGCTCCGTTATCGCGATCGCGACCATTACCACATTTTTACACTATAGGATCTAAGCTTTTATTAGGGCGTAAACCATGTCCTAGATTTTAACATTCTATCTGTAAGAACTTTGTTCCAGATTTTACACTGGAGTGATCACAAGCAACAATGCGAGAGGTTAGAGGAACAATTGAGACATGTTGATATTTTGTACACATTTCCTTTCACATTTAGTGAAGAAGCCACACTTCAGGTACCATGTATGTGTTTACAAACTGGTGTTGTTTGTGATGCATATGATGAAGATGTAATCATTTTCTAATAAGTTGTTTTATTGATACATGTAGATTTTTGAGAAAAAGGAAACTAGATGTTCATTTCTTGTTAGGAGAAGTCTTCATCAAAAAGGAATGTGGTCTTGTGAATGCTCTTGTGGGTTTTCTCATCTTTGTCACAGTAGTGCGACGTATGTTTTCTTTTGTTTGCTCAGAAGTACCGTTTTCTTTTCTTGTTTCAGGTTGAAACAATCGCCAAATAATTACTAAAACAAATTGTTTAAATTCCTTTTTTTAGGTTGATCAAATATTGGAACCTTTCGAGCACATTTTCTCCTTGTGGTGGTAATAATTTTTTCTTATAGATGGTACATAAGGATATTAATTTGTCCAAAGCTTGTTCGATGTGAAACTGTACGAAATTTAATTTTCAAACCAATGGGATTTTCATGGCTATACAACTTAAGTATTATTAATAATTTGGGGCCATTTTCGAGTGCAGGTTTTTAGGTTGGAGGAGGGTGAGTGGTTGGTAACCTTGCTTACATTTGATTCCATGGTCCTTTTCTGCTTGCCATTTACTATCCATAACATTTTCAAGTGTCTTGCATTTAATTAGTATACCTATTTGGGGTTGGGGTGATCATGAGAAGAGAAAGCAACCCTTGCTCTTTACTTGTTCAATTCCATTTAGGCCTATTTATTTTATATTGTAATATTCAGATGTTTCAAAGCAAAAAGAATAACATTTATATTTTACTAAGGGCTCTATCTAAATAATGGTGTGCAAGTTTGATGCGTCATTCATTTTTTGACTTATTGTTAACCAGAATATAATTCAATCGAAGTGGAAGGGCAACAATGGGAATGCAGAACGCTAACCGAAGTGATTAGGAAACCACTGAGAATAGAATACATTATATATAGATATTAATTGTAATAACAATACAAATTAGGATTGATTTGTGCTTGAAAAGTTTTGCTTTTTGAGCAAACTTGTTCGGATTTCAAATTTTGCTTTAAAGCAGAATCGTTGAAAATTCAATAAATGGGGGCAAGAAAACATTGAACATTATTGGTAGGAGATCAGTTTGTGTTGAGCGATTTGGGTTGCACTTTGCTAGTGATCTGGAATGGATCATCTAAGGTTGTAGAATGGTTTAGGTTTATATGGTTTGATCATTGGGTATCCTTTTGTGCCTCATGCTTTGAAATTGAGACTTTCTAATGAGCACTTTAACGGCTACCACTTCCGTTGTGACACTTACAAATGATATTTAGTTTAAGGAATAATCAGTTCTCTTATTATATCATTGATTCGTTTTGTTATCCTACTATGACTCTCCATCAAAAACTCTTAAAACTCAAGAGCAAATGCTCAAGTTACATGCATACTTGCACCTTTGACTTGTTAATTATTCACAAGCTGAGTGAATTTTGTTATTTTTGTTGTGACACTTGAGTAATAACTTCTTAATTAGATCTAAGAAGCATTAGGGGTGAAAGTTTGTTTTACGGTTTGGTTTTCTATCAAATCCAAATCAAACCAAAGTTTTTTCGGTTTTCAATTTATCAGTCCAAAGTCGAACCGTTTTTGTATAAAGCCGAACACCGAACACCGAATTTTTCTAGGTGAAAACCAAACACCGAATTTTAAAACCGAATTATGACATAAATCAGACATTTAAAATAAAGTTTTACACATTGAAATTACAAAGAACATCATCCTCTATCAGATTTACATGATGAATCAATCAAAATTAGAAACATAAATAAAAACCCTAAAATCCTGCTTAAAATTCTGAACAAAGCCCTAATTCATTTATAGATCTACTTTATTTAAGGTGTTGAAAACCATCGATCTAGTAAATAAATATTTACAATGTCATTGAATGAATTTTTAGCAGTTTCTATTTTGCTCATCCTCAACTTTTCAAATTTTCTTGTTGTCCACCAAAAATTCCTCAAAAATAGAAAACAAGAAGAACCCAACCATTTTGTGATGTACGAATCTTAAACTTCAGCTTGCGTTTTCACAAAAGGATCTAGAATTTTTTGCATGCGATTCAGCGCAAGAATCTGGAAAATTTGCTTGCATTTTAAGGGCAAAAAATCACAAATTTTTGGTGCTTTATCAATGGTTAAGCTTGAGAAGAAAAGATGGGAGATTAGAGGGAGAGAGAGAGAAGGGAGAGTGAAAGAGATGGCTGGATCTTAGAGTGCAGAGGCAAAATGAGGGAGGAATATTGTTAGGGTTTTTTATTTATAAATGGGACGTGGGTTGTGGAGTGTGGGCCTATGGGATTAGGCTTCTCCATTTGGGCTTAGGTATTATATATTAGTGTATTTTGATTCTATTCGGTTTTTTCGGTTTTGGTGCTTGGAGACCGAACTCGAACCGAATTAAGTTCGGTTTTGACATTTTCAAACCATATCCAAACCAAATTATAAAAAAATCAAACCAAATTTCTTATTTGGTTTGGTTTGATTTGGTTTTCGGTTTTAAACCGAATAAGTTTCACCCCTAAGAAGCATCCTTCATTGGGCTATGTATGCAAAGTTTCTCTTATAGACTTATTTGGATCACAAAAGAAATTCTTTATGAAAGACTGTCAACAGAAACTCTTTTAATCCAACTAACACAATTGAATAGTTTTAACCACGGCTCGTAGATTGTGACATAGTAGTCTTATCATCATATTAATTGAAATATCATTCTCTAGCTGCTTGAATAGGCTATGTTGGGGGTGGCGTAATGTCATTTAACAGCAATGAATGGGGTGTTATCTAGGTTTTGGGACTATAGTTGCATTCGAACTCTCAACTCTCGAGTACAAAGGTGAGATTTAAGGGTTTATGGAAATAATGCAAGAAAAGTAAACGGGATGTGTATCATAAGGAATACATAGGTGATGTTTAGTTTTAGCCTTACAAGGTAGGGCTAAGATCAATCACATCAAAAATAAATCTGAAACATAGAAAGAATAAAAAGTTTACTTAATTTAGGAAAATAAATGGTATGGATTGATTACAAGTAAATATATTCTAAAATGAAGAAAAATAAAACCTAAATAAAACAAGGAAAGAATTGCTAATATTAACTGTTACAAAAGATTTGACTATAAGCTGCAATTAAACATAAGCTGCAAGAGGTGATCGTGTGCGCATGAACAAACCTTTGAGTAAGCCAAAACGAATCGAGCTGACTATGCTCATTAGAGCAATACTCACAACCATAGTGTAAAAACAAGGTTGTATCGCATCGCATCGACTACGTTGTAAAGGTTTCAAAATAAACGAATCGTTATATCTTGCTTTGTAAAGGTGTAAAAAACCGCTGTTGTATCAAGGTTATCTTATGGCAATAACCGCATCAATCCTGTTACTGCTTCAATGTTCCATTATCGTGATCGTGACTGTTACCGCGTTTTTACGCTATGCCCGCAATCGGTCCAAACTAACATGTGCTTAAATTGCTCAAACTAAAGCCTTTAATTTCGTTTTGGCCTTCCAAAATCTACTAAAAGTGCCAAAAGGCGATCATATCATCTGAGATAACCAGCAAAAATCTCTAATAATACCAATTAGGATTGAGTCATCATTTCCCATATAATAGAAAGGGAACTCAAAGATGCTTCTGCAGTAAGGAAGATATTATGTGTTGCGCCCCCTTCTATACGCCCTAGAGTATCATATGTGGATATAATATGTTGAGGATGATAAGTTGCACTTGATTTAAGGTCTTATATCATATTGCAAGAATGTTGTTTCAATTTGCAATCAACGCAAATGATTTTGAGGTTATATTTCGGTCCTGTGAAATTCAAAAAGACATTACAATACGGTTGTGATATGTTAATGCACTATGTCTTATAATTGCAGATTGGCTCTAATTTTCACCTATCTAGGTTTAACTTTCGTTTTTAAAGAAGAGGAACTCTTGTTCCGCATAAAGAGCTTTCCCACCTTGTTTCCTGGGGTGGGTGAGTTTTCCATAATCCAATTAGATTATGTATTTTTCCTTTTTATTTTTTTATTTATGTAGTTGTGCTTCATCTTTGGGTAGCATAACTCCACGAGTGGTATTTATATTCATACTTGAATCAAGCTTGAGGTTGTCAAGTTTTGAAATATTAGGCTTGGCTCATGGGTTGACTCAGTTTTAAATCCCGATAAATTTTGCTTCCATGACGACCTGTAAATCATTAACTTTCCAAATACTCCTTCAAGCTATTATATTTCCCTCCTTGTTCTCTAATTTTTCGAAAATCTCATATCTGAAAACAATTTATGAATTTGATATATGATTATTTGATATTATTTATCAGTCTTATATTTAACCTACTGATGAGCTTATCAAGTTGTAGCTTGACTTATATGGTGTGAACTGTTAAACAAAGTTTAGCTTTTACAAACCTAATCTTGCTCAGCCTCTAAACTGGCTGGGCTTACTATCATCCTTATTTTTTGATCTTTCCTATTGATTATACATTACTCTCCCTTTAAAGCAGATAAACTGATCCAATAATAACTTGTGTCAACTTCTTCCTTAAATTAACTTATATGGGATATGATTCGTGACAGACCCTGTATCTGCATTGTCTAAACAACTAAGCTGTTGGAAGGAATATTATGAATGGCGATCCATCTCGTTAGATTCACCTGTGGCTCTGCTGCTTCAGTGGGTAAGAATGTCTTTAGTTTTTTGCTATTTTGTTAATCCTGGCTGTGCAGGAAATGTAATTCGCCTTTGATTTTTTACAGGGAAAAGTTTTGATTGGCATACACATCATGCATTTCATTTATGATATTTTCAATTAGTAGTATCAGACAGATGATGTGCACTTTTTGACCTAATAGGCTAATACAAATAAAGAAGAAATAAATTCCTCTTATGTTAGGCTTCTAAGTTACAATTGCATCCTTTATTCTAGCCCTGAATTAGTATTTAATTCTGCATCGTGTTGTACCAATCTGAGTTTTGAAAATTTCACTACCAGATGAAGTTCACTGATTAACCTAAGAAGGTTTTTAAAATGATACTTTCAGTACTTTTCAGCTTATTTGTATGTTTTTTTGGAACTCTCATTTCCACAACCACAACTATAGGTCAAGGACCCGCCCCCCGGGATCCTTTCCTTTCCATTGAAGCTGTAGGCCCCACATATACTTCACTTACAAGAGGGAATTCGAAACAAGTGCTCTTATTGGATTCTTTTCTATACATTTGTTGGTATTGCTTGTTGAAGCGCATGGTATTCCTTTAAGTTGATTGTTGTTGATATTGCTTCTTGATGTGCATGGTATTCTTGAGTTCATTGATGTTGATATTACTCGTTTTGACATTTAATCTGTGTTCTGTTGTATATGGCAGCCCCTAACCATTTACCATGCAATCCAACTTAATGTGGACAGGGTGCTTAGTGGAGATGAAAGTAAACATCTCAATATTCACTATCTTGGTACACATCTGTCTCCATTTACATAATATGATTATCTTAAAGTTGTCTCTACCATCAGTGTTATATTTGGATGTGCCAATAGAACTTTTTTGCCTTGTATATGGCTTGTGCACCTAGTTAAAAATACAGTGTCATCGCAATTTCGAAAACGGCCACGTTGATACAGACTTGTCACATATCACTTGGAACCATGTGATGTCCTTTGAATTGGCCTTAAATGTGATTCTTTCATATATATGTAAACTGGTTCGTCAGCTCTGAAAACCTTAATGACTTGACCTTTATGATACGATGCAACCTTGTTTTTGTACTATGTTCGCAGATTATGAGTGCATTTTGGATCGCATGTGCTAGCTTTATAATACATGTCTAGAGTTTCAATTTGTTGTTGAAGTATGCTGTTGCATGTATTTGTTTTGCATATGCCATTGGTGTCGTTTGCAGGTTTGTGACTTGACCTGGGTGGGGAGACTGACAGGTAGGGATTCGTTCTCCCTACGGTTTTCTTGGATCAACTATTGTGGTTCTTATGTATGGGAATGATGTTGGGTGCTTTGTTACATCAGTTAAAGCTTAGGTTGTGCTCACTGAGTTTAACTTTGCTTTGGGCAATCTCATGATAAGTTGGGATTCGTATTTGTGGTCTTCGGTGATTGTGTTTTTGTAACACCCCGGCCCAACGGACCACTGGTGACTACACATGGAGACTGTAGACTAGCCCCACAGACCAACACAAGTCTTTCCAGCGCACTTTGGCCTCACTCGTGCGCACCCGGAAAACTTCCCAGGAGGTCACCCATCCTAAGATTGCTCCCCACCAAGCACGCTTAACTGTGGAGTTCTTAGCAAATGGGCTTTCTAGAAAAGAAGATGCACCTTGTTGATATGGGTAGTCTATCAATCCCTTTTCAATCTAAATCTGGGTATCACAGTTTTTCATGAAGATAAAGTACATGACTTTAACTTCCGCAACAAAGGAGTCATTGTGTTTTCCGATCTTGATGAATTTTCTTTGTCATCAACCTGATTTTGCTTGTGTACTGTGATTGTTTGTTTAGTGATCGAGTACTTGATGTATGGAGAAGCATGATGTGGTTAGGTTTTATTCGAAATGCACGTACATAAAGATAGAGGTAATAAAGGTAGAATCTTTTAACAAACCTAGTGGCTTCTTTATTATGCTGGTTTCATTGGCTTAGGCCCCTAGGGGCGGTCTTGGGGGAGCTCCAAGAGGAGGTGTGTTGGCCTCACGACCTCAAGGTGGAGCTTGCCTCATAGACTCGTGATGCAATTGGAGCATAATGAAGGGCTTGTGATGTAGGTGGAGCATTATGATTTGTTATAGTTGGGGACGAGTATGTGATGGGTAAAGGTTGGAGACTTATCGGGATGTATGGCTTATGTATGAGCTTTGCATTGGGTATGACTTTAGATGCTTTTTACTATGGTTTGATGGGATTGTTGTTGATTACGGGTTAATGTCAAGGTGGAAATTGGAAAATGTTGGATTTTGTGACTCGAACCGAGTCTCAGATCGGTTTTTTGATGAATCAAGGGTCGAGCGTTGACCGAACAACATGACTTTTTCTAGGTGTGAAAGCCGAGTCAGCTTCCTTGGAGGGTAGAGGAGTCTTTGACTCGGCGGTATGTGTTCTACATACTGGTTTGGGAAAAACTGAAGGTTGCGATATGGTATACTATTCGTGACTTGCAAAATGGCGAAATTAAAGCCGAATCGGCAGTTGGGCAAGTTGGCTGTAGGCTCCGAAAATGCGGATTTTTTTTTTTTTACACGTTTTTGACGGTTACATGGGTTTTGGCCGGTTATTTTCCTTGTAATTTAGCCCTAATATCTTCTTTTAGGTGGTATACTATATAAAGCCTTCCTCTATTTAGGTTTAGGGTTAACGAAAAACAAAAGAGAGCAAACTGAGCCATCAAGTGAGAAATATTTGATTCATCTTTGTAATCTTGTAGTTATAGTGAAAATTATTGATCTCAGTGCTGGTGGATGTAGCTATAACATTGATAGTGAACCAAGTTAATTCTTGGTGTGTTTTTCTTATTGTTTGCATTAAATCTTTATTGTTTCTTTATTATTTTTGGATACTTGCTTCCGCTGTCGCACAGCATTTAGTTACAGTGATCATTATTTAGAAGTTAGAACCTATATATGGTTATGATTGGTGACTTGTTATCATTTACTGGCTATTGTTTGATAAATGTATATCCATGTTATTTGAGAGTATTCCTTTCTATATATAACCTCTAAATATAAGTCATATGCTACCAAGATTAACTATGGGATCTAAAAACAATGTGCAAGTTGGCTTTGTTTGATTTTTCACATTTGTATAAGGATAATCAATTTTGTATCTTGACTTTTCCTTAATGAACTGCGTTCCGCAGGGCCTGATAAGGAAATTTTCCAACTTGCTGTCTTTGGAGAGTTGTGTGCACTTCTTCCGGACTATGATGTGCATATAGAGTTTATTGGACCTGCAGTTCCAGAGTATCGGTTAGTATTTCTGATTCTAGGTGGAGCTTTGGGCTTCTCGTTGGAATGTAGCATTTATTTTTCAGGTTCGTGTCAGTAGTTAGGCAAACTTAAAGGTCAAACACTATCTTTAAGGATGTATATTGTATGGCTTGGGGATGGAGAAGCACCATTGAGATGCCTCTGATCTCCTGCTTGTGGAATTAAGATCCTTTTTGAGCTGTGACCAAGTCTCTGGATAATGTTGAACAGTTTTGCAGTACTATTTAATTGCTACATTTGTTTTGGTGGGATTTGCCAGGTTATTGGGTTGGAGACTAAAGATTGATTTGCTGCCAGTTATTCATGCTAAATTTCATAGTCTTCACCACTGTGCTTCATATTGCATCTTCCCATTGGTTGTTTTTTTCAATCAATTTAGCGCCTCATAGGTTCATTGTTTTGCATTGTGTTCTCTTGTGCCATACTGCCATGTATCATGTTTTTACCAAGCTTAGACTTGGTCAAATGTGAAAATCCACTTTGGTGTATAGTTGATTTATTTCAGTTATCTCCAAACGTTTGACGTTTTGTTTTTCTGCCTCTAAACTTGCAGGGATGGTGAAAAGATTAGTCTTCATAGCTATGCGTATTGTGATGATAAAGATTGTGAGTGCAAGGTACCAAATGGGACTAGTTGTGGTACTGCTGTGACATTGCGGCTTTCTAGAGGTTACTATCATAACCGCTTTAGGGATCTAATGAAGGTCTTAACTCTTACCATCTTGCATATTTGCTGTATTCAAATGGCTTAGGACAAACAAACTTGGAGTGATTAAATGTGGAAGTAGGTGCAAAGGAAATTGGAAGATTTTTTGATGACTGTTTTTATCACTTGAACTGGTTACTATAAGTCAAAACAAAAAGTGTTTGAATTTTAATTCGTTATGCAGAGTTTGTACTTGGTCTACTAAATTTAAATTGTGGAAAGTAATTTGTAGCTCAGATATGGATGTTATTGATATTTGCTCAATTCAATTAAAGCTAGGTTGATGCAAATTAAGTTGAAACTGAAGTCCAGCAAGGAAATTGAAAAGCCTAAAAGAGGATTGTTGATCTTCACTCCTTAACAATGTGACTTCATGATCTGTAGGATTCCTTTCCACATTTTGTTATTGCCCCTAATGCTGGTATTGCTGCTTATCCAAGCTGGAAGGAAACAGTTGTAAGTCTTACATTATCTTAAGAATCTTTTAATATGCTTGAGTTTTTAATTCTCTTTGAAAAAACAGAAGATAAGCTTGTATTATCACTGCTGAGTGCCGACTCTTAAATGGGATTTTCTCAGGAGTTGATTCATGGACTAGATATTCCTGCAGTTTTTACAGATTTCTGTGAAGAAGCTGCTCACCTGGCTGCTCAATGTCTGAGCACCATAACGGAACGCAAGCTTGCACTTCCGGTATGTACTCTTGCTCATCTGCGATGTTTCTATATACCAAAACTGGAAGAACGTCTTTTAGAAGTTGCGCTCTATTTTTGCAGATCCAACTGAATCCATTCAGGCAACCAATGGCAGTTGAAGACACAGAGTTATACCTCCCTTGCTATTCTAATTGCTTCCTGTTCGGGATATGAATCATTGACGTTACAGTTACAGACGTTAACCGCAAAGCTAGGTACAAGAGTAATTTATTAGGTGGAAGTTGGGACTGAAAGGTCTAAAAAATATTGATTCTCATCTGGTTTTCGGCTGGTAGAGAGTACAGGCAAGGAAATTGGGTGTATTTCTTTAGAAGGGGGATTGCAAAATCAAGATTTCGTGTAACTGACTTTTAAAAAATTAGCATTTTGGACGATTTTGTTAAGAAAAATCTCCTAAAATGAAAAAATATACAGCTGGCCTCTTGAGAGGTGGTCCTCTTAGAGACGTTTCTTTGGAGGCTCATCCATTAAAGCTTAAATCAAAATAATTACTCGGTAAGGTTTTAGGATAATTCAAAGTCAAATTGGGGTTCAGAGTATGTTAATTTAGCATACCTCAAATAGACATTTAGGATACTTCAAGTACTGTTGAATATATGCCGTGCTCTTGTATCTTATTGAAGTTTTCCGTAATTTGTCAATTGTTAAGTGTATAGTACTCCCTCCGAATCATTTTAGATGTCTTATTTGGGTTTTTACGGTTACTAAGAGTGGTGTAAGGTCTATTAAAAAGGTGGTAGTTGGGTATATTAATTGTAACACAAAATCTCACAAGAAACGGTCTATAGGATAGACCACAAAATTGGGCCAGCCCATTTCCCTTAACTGATTTTTTTAATTATAATATCAATTATATTATGTTATGATCTTAAATGTAAGGTATTATAACCTCGAATATACTATTCTATAACCCCAAATATAAGTTATTATAACCCCAAATAATTTATTATAATCCCAAATATACTATGTTATATTTTGGACTGGGCTTCATGAATTCCGTCTATAGAATAGACCGTCTCCCATGAGACTTACTGTAATTGTCAAGGTGATAGTTGGGGTATTGGAAATTGGAAAAGTGGGATAAAGGTGGGTAGTTGGGTATTGAGATTTGAGAGTACTAAAAGTGGGGGTATTTAGAAAAAAAAAAGACAAAAGAATTGAGATAATTGATATGAATTTGCCAAATAAGAATTGAGATAAATGATTCGGAGGGTATAGTAGATATATAGAAACTCATGCGATGAATGTATATATTAGTATGAAATTTATAAAATTATAATTTTAAAGAATGATCAAGTATATAATATTATAGTGATTAAATTTATCAAATACATGACTTTAAAAGCTAGAGTAAATTTTAATTTTTTATCATATATATGATGATTGCTTTGGATAATCTATTTGTGACTGCTATTTGTTCCTTTTCTCATTCTTAAATTGGTACTCCTATCAGACTATTGAATATTGATTATTCATAAACTGTAGAAATTAAGATGTTTATTGATGGATTCTCATGTAAAAAGCTGGTAAACCACCAACCAAGCGTACAATATGTAAAGAATGGAAACGGTGTCCCTTGAAAGCCCAAAAAAAAACCTAGAAAAGAATAGAAAACTGTAGCTGAATTGATCTATGTAATATTACCGAAATTTTACAATCTCCTAAGTTGGCTACATCAAAAATGTGATAGCAAGTATAAGCAAAGAGAGAAAGGATCAAACAGACTAACAAATAACCCAATCACCTACCAATGCGCTTGAAGAAAATCTATTTCCTTTTTTGTACAAAAAGACAAAAGAATTATGGTTTTGGTGGCTTTGCACGTGATTTCATCATGCTTGCTCTCCGTGCCACATCCCATGGCTTCTGAGGAGCAAAAACACCAGCCTGTGCAGCAAAGAATGACTCATAACCTGGAGAATCAAAGGCAAAACCTGTATGCTTTGATCTCTGTGCGGGAAGTTGAGACAGAGCATAACTCCTATGCTCTTCTGGAGTGAGATGATCCTGAACTTCCAGAAACTGTGCCCTCAGGCTATCATCAGGGTCATGCCAATGCATCTCTTGTACAATCTGATAATCGTAAGGAGAAAACCATCTCTGTAGCCTGAAAATCCAATAATAATAACTTTTAGCCTCTTTTTCATTTAAAAAAAACAAAAAAAACGATCCAAGCACATGTACTCCAAACACTAAATAAGCAAAAACTGTTGTGAATTGGAGACAGCAGAGGAAAAACTTCAGTGAACAAGGACAATGGCTTGGGTCTTGAGCAAGCAACAATAATAGAGAAATAGATTGGACACCCAGTGATATGCTACTCACATCCAACAACAAAGGAGAAACTTCAGCAAGTCTTTCCCCCTCAAAGGTGGCTCTCCCTTCTCACTCCAACTTTAAAGGGGTGTTTGGTTGATGGTATTGAATGGTGGTAATGAGAATAAGTATTATTTCTAGTTTACAAAAAATGTATAATGTCACTCTCGTGGTAATGGAGCTCTCACCCTCAAACATGTGTTTTTCGTCATAATTTTCCATTATCTCCTAAAACCACCTTTTCAAGTAGTAACAAATGAGAAAGAATTTTGTGAAGAAAAAGAATAAATAGCGTAGGCAAGCTTGTTCATAAACCTTATCAAGTAGTTTTTTGTGGCTAAATTACATAAATTTTTTATCACCAATCCCATAGTCAGGTCGCTTTGAGTTTCTTTTGGAGGTTGTTGGACATCAATCAGCTCCACTAGCTTCACCACACTTTGAATTCAGTCTCCAAGACCCTTCTTAAAGCCCCCATGACTCGGAGGAATCATTCCTCAAGTACCTAAAAAGTCAGAAAGCAGGGTTTTGCAAAAACCTAGGTTCTAACGACAAGTTCCCCTACACTTGTCCAAGCAAACTTTAATATAGAAGCTCCTATTCAAAACGGAGCTGTGCTTGGTGATTTTCGCAGCAAATAGATTTTGCAGTTGTATTGCTTGCCCGAGCACATGCCCTCAGCTAGCTGCTGCCTTAGACCTCTTCAACTTCTTTTCATTGCCTTGCTCACCCAAACAATGGCCCGATCAACACCCTTTCACTCTTAGTACTACTTGGTTGTAATGATTCTTAATCTTAGCACTTGTAATTACAAAAGCCTAACACATTCTCGGTTTTGATATAATAAGAATGTGAATACTTCCTTCCTCAAAGATAGGAGTCTACAATCACCTTACAACAAAATTGAATCCTGGATCACTCTTCTATGTACCTCCTAAGAATGTTGTAAATTGTAATAATATAACTCCCAAGTATGTTGTTAATCGTATTACTCCTACAAAAGATCTATGCAAAAGAAATTCTTCATAAAAAAGGATTTTCATTGTAATGGAAGGAATGAGATGGGCATCTCTAATAAGGATGTATCACCCAACTACAAAGTGATAAAAAGTTTTTCAGTGATTACTGAAATTTTCTTCTTTTTTTGTATCAATAAAAAATGAAAAATCTGGCACACTCAATGATTTATCCTAAGCGACCAGAAAAGGGACAATAGTATCAAGGAGAATGAAGAATCACATCTAAATAAATTGAAAAGAACCTCACCCTTGATAAAGGAAATCCCCTATAAGAGCAACAACAGGAACAAGAAATAGTGCAAGATAGAAATATGGTGTACTCATTAAGACGAATATGACGTAGTAGATATTTTCCTGAAACAAGATAAGTGCAAACATTAGTGCATAAATCAATAGTATTCAACCAGAATCAAACATAACAAAATAACACTTGAAAGTTGAATAAGGGTAAATGTTCTGGTATTAGAAATGATGGAAAATTTAAGATAAGTGCAAACATGATTGCATGAATAAATAGTATTCAGTGCAAGTTTCCGCCCTTTGTTAACATCATCAAGTGGAAATTTTGTCCATACAAATACACAAAAATATGTCGTCCATTTAATGGATTGAGGTTTTGGCATTGCTGCTATTAACATAACTAGTTCAGCAAATAACATGTAAAACAGGATTCTTTCCAAAGAGATCACAATAATATTTCTTAGGACTATGCAAATTAAGTTCCCAGGGAATTATAGCACCTTAGAAAACTGAAAACAGTTGGGTAAGATTCAAACTTCAAAGATGCTTTGTGTATTTTAATTTGTTTTGGTAGTTAGGATGAACGGCCAAATCAGATAGGAATCTCTCGCAGGCCAAACCTTTCCAAATTCAATGAGAGGACCCCTGAGGACTGGGAGGGGGGAGGGGGTTCAATGGAAATCCCCTGACCCTCAAAAGCTAGAGGTGGTGAGGTGCAATTTCTTACCACCGGACCAGGGTGCTTGATGTATGCTTTGTGTCAGTGCACATGCTAGTACGGGCATTGTGTACATATTGTGAGATACAGCAAAAGACCGACTCACCTGCCGATCCCCGTTAGTCATGATACCAGAGTAGCCAAATATGAAAAGGAACCACGCTATGATGCTCCCCCAAACACTTATATGATGCCACCTCGTTATGCTATTACAGCACAATAGAAGACGTAAATTAACAGTGACGACAACACAGGTGAATGCCAATGTGCTGATATCCCACAAACCAAACATCTTGCCAGCTGATGTTTGAGGCTTTGAACCAGATGTGGTTATAAAATAGAAGAAGATGAGAGACTGATACACTGAGAAGAAGGCCCAAATAGCAACAACTCTCCAACTGAAAAAGACATTTCTCAACCCTTCCTTGTACAGCTGGGGGTATTTCTTTGAAAGAGATGCACTAACATCCTGAGGTCAAGTAATAAGTAAGCATGAAACTCATCTCTTCTGAAAATAACTTAGTACTCCATATGATTAGACAGAAAGCAAAACCTTGTCAAATAGTCCAAGCATAAGCACAGGCAGCGATGTGAAAAAGACATTATAAAATGCTTGAAACCAATCATCATAATATCTTTGACCAGAAAACCCAGCTTGAAGGGTGAACCAGAATTGAGTCAATGTAAAAGTCAGATTCTTGTAAAAGAAATATGTTACAACCTGCAAGAAAATAAGATGTTTATTGCAGCCAAATTTAGGAACAAAATAAAGATTACAGAAAAATACAACAGACCTTGCATATTCTTATATATGACCACCTTCCATGCACAAGTAGCAAGTCCGTGAGATAGCGAAACTGTGCAATTGCAAAATCACTAGCCATAACAGCCTGCATGCCTTCCAACCCGCTGATCCCGACACCAACATGAGCTGCTTGAATCATACTAACATCATTGGCGCCATCGCCAATACTTAATGTAATCTTTTTTGCACCTTTCTTCACCAAGGTTGTTACCTGTAAACATACAAAACTTGTTCACACCTTTATACAATGAGAAATTTAAGGAAGAAAAAAGTAGAGTATATAATCAACCTAAGAGGTTTCCAAGTTCCAATCACTAGCATATAAACCATTACACAAATTAAAAGATCTCATCAAATTTCACCAACCACAACAAGATCACAAAAGGCAACAGGAAAGACAATAGATGAACATTTTGAAAGATTATTTGTATCTACATATTTAAAAAATCTCAAGCCCAACATCAAATAAGCATATAGGAAAGAGAGAGCATATTCCCAATGAAAACATATGCAAGCACGCAAGCATTACGCCTGCACACACACACACACACGTGTAGAATCCACAGGTGAGCAACAGACCAAAAAATTTTTAAGCGTAAGAGTAAGCATTATAAAAGTTCTCACAAAGAAGGAAAAATACACAGGAAAAAGATTAAAAGGTACAATTTAAGAAAACCATCAATATTTTCATAGCATTTTTCTGACCTGTGCTTTCTGCAGTGGAGACACTCGACAACAGACGACCGAAGAGCAATTTAAGCTCAGATTCAGGAGTGCTCCCCTCAAACTTGGATCTAATGCATACATTAGGCATTTTCCATCTATTACAAGTGCTAGTTTTGGTCCAACAACAGAACGAAGAACTTGCTGGGCTTCATCAATGCAGTTTTGCAGCTGTCTTTTGACAGCATCTCTGATAAATCGGGCAGTTTCCACAGGATCACCCTAACATGGAAAAGGGAAATTTATGAAGTGCGACAGCTTCAATCAGGACCAAAAAAGGTAAAAACAATTGACCTAACTGTCGCTTACTCTGTCTTCCACTTCTCTAATTTCATCTGTTTCAGAACTAACAATAAACTGCTTCATGCTATTGTTTATCAAGTTGCACGCTGCAATATATAGGGAAAGCAAGACTTGAACTGTAAGAAATTGAAGGACCCTCAGAAAACATACAGAATTATCCAAGATATCTGACTTACCATAGGCAATATTTATGGCTGTTTCCATTTTATCCCCTGTGAGCACCCAAATCTTTATTCCAGCCCTTGCTAGCGTCTCTATACAATTAGGCACCCCTTCTTGAAGCTTATCTTCAATAGCTGTGCAGCCAATCAAAATAAGATCCTTCTCTATAAGTTCAGCTACCTGCACAACTCAGAAATCAGAAAGAAAGCAAAAAAAGCCCGACTGATCAACTAATATTTTCTCATAACAAAATACAAAAGAAACCATAAAGAGAAGATAGCAGTCATGGTAAAGGACATAAACTAACATAAAACACATAGAAGAACTAAACACAGGATTTCTTAGCATCTTTGATTGTTGTGACATATCACATGAACCCCAACCAGCATGACAAAAAAATTGATACCACAATTTATGTGAGTGACACATAATGTACAACACAAGTGGGACCACAAAGAATTTTAAACTTCTAATCAAACTTATGGAGCAAAAATGAACCAGAAGAAATCAGAAACTGAAAACCAAGTTTGACAAACATTGTAATCAGTTATATAAAGAGGTGTAAGTGCACAATTCACTTGATTCCAGATAATCTACCACAAGAACATCTAACATCACATTTTGAATAAGCAAGGGGGGGGGACCAAGATGTGATATTAATCATATCAACAATGTGACATCTATAAAGATATGTACCATGCAAGGAAAGAATCCATGAATCATTTACGGAAATCAGTAAACTAACACAAGAGAAGTGGAAAGGTGCCTCAATGTATCAGCATATGATTCATTGATTCAACTATTTAAGTCCAAAAAACAAAAAAGAAGAAACATTACATTTCATTCAGCAACTAAAATTGCATATTGCGATTTACTTAGAACAAGTCAACGCCCATTAACAGCTTAACAAGGTCATAGAAATATCCAATAAACTCAAAGAGAAGAAATAATACCTCATCCAGCTTCTTTTCCCGGTCTCGCAAAGAAGATTTAGCCTGAATAAATTTTTCATTCCAGGTTTCATAAACATCTGAATTCAAATTCCTATATGCCAGGCACAGTGTACGTAACCCAGAAGATCCAAACTGTTCCAAGTGCTCTCTAGAAGCTTTCTTCATATCCTCATTACCTTCTCGCAATCTTTCATATATGACTGTATCAGCACCCTGAAAGATAAATCTTGTAATAAATTGCAGGCCAAATTCAAGTCTTAAGACAATCTACAGATGTCTATGCCCAGTACCTTGCAGTACAGAACAAGCCTTCCATCAGGATATCGACATACAACAGACTGGCGTTTCCGTGTACTGTTGAGCAATCAGATAAAGTGAGCTAAATGTTGCTAGAGTATTTTTAAAAAAGAAACAATCAGGAGAAATTAAGGGTATCATGACCTATTAAACTCAAGAACGTTCAAAATTTCATAAGGCACGTCTTCAACTTTACCCATCTTTTCAACATGAGACTCTCGCACATATATTTTTGTTGGTGTACGCCTGAGAATAAAATTTCAGAACAAAAAAGACAAAGGTTAGAGATATGAACAAAGATTGTACATATTTCATCAACAAAGGTCAGAGATTAGAACAAAGATTGTTCACATTTAATTAGATCCTCGAGTTACTTGAAGCAGTTCCAAGTGCCAATACAAGCACAATATCTAACAACAAAGTAAAGCGACATAACAAAACCAAAAAAGAGCCATCGGACAACAAAGCAAATTGCCAACAAAATAACATGACTGCAATGAGTACCATGGCAAAGTGGCTGGTGTGTGGTGACTAAAGATAATTTTACAGGCAAGTCTCCAATTTAACCAGAAATAGTAGCAAAGGTTTCCAACCTGAAAAAGAAGAAGCCAAAATTCTTAGCTGCAAGAACTAGAGCTGCCTCATCTGGAGAAGCCGCTTGGTATACAATTTTCTCTGGAGACTCATCCCCTTCAGTAAGCACAGTGTGACATATTGCAAGGCACCTGAAGAACTCCTAACCAAGAAAAAACAGAAAACAAATATAATAGGAGGAAGAAAATCGCAAACAAAAAATAATTGTAGTAGAATACTGTGAATGGCAATCTATAAGTCACTTCCTAACAATCTAAACATCACCGCATAACACTAGAAGTTTTTACTTTATGATCCTTGACTTCATTTATCCCGGGAAAAGTTCCCAGTTTACATTATTCCTCCGTTTTAGTAAAAACCATTTTGCTATGTCTATTCTGTACATTCTTTTGGGATATAGTTTTTCAGATCAAGCAGCTATCTAGAGCAGATTCGCCCTTCTCAAAAGTAAACTTGGTTAAATTCGAAAGAAAACCAACCCAAACATAATTCAATCGATGTTAAGATGCATAAATATGAGATCTTCCTTAGAAAGAAGAGTGATGGGAAAATGGAGCAATATAATAATGAAAAACCTGGCTCAACTAAAGCTTATGGAACATGGAAGACATGGTCATAAATATACAAATCAACTGCATGCTACAGTGAATGACTTTTGAGTAACCAATTTTTTCATTCTTCTCATGTTAGATCATAGATGTACTGTGACTTCTTCTCTTTTACCCACGCTTTGGAAGTGTGTGAAGCTTGAGGACCAGTAAGCAGGATGACTGCCTGATTCACAGAGCCTTTTTAAAACTTCTATTATCTTTATCCATATACAATATCTCATTCTTATATAAACCTTAACGGTCAATCAACTATATTTACTGCAACTATTCTCATCATTTACTTCCAAATATTAACACTTTTTAGCAGAGACGATAGATGACCAATTTGGGCCATTTGGCAATCAAAAGTACGTTAGCTAACTAGGGCTAGGTAATCATGCTGACATTAGTACGTGCCACATGTATACTCTGATATTTTCATGTTTTCCCAATTGTGGAGGTTCCCATTAATCTAACTCAGTCACTACTCCAGCAGTCCACCTGCCTCCCTCCCCCTGATTTTTTCCTATCCTCTAACAGCATGACTTACATGAGGTCACAAGATGATGGAAAAAAACACAATACCAGAATAATGGAATCAGATAATGATGATAATTGATAAACTTAATGAGCTACTAGTGAAGCGGACTGCTAGATGTGAAGGAAAGTTCTTTTGCTGAAGTAATGGGATGGGAAAGGAAAATGATTTGGGAGTGGTGGAACATGTAACCTTTAGACTTTATGTAATGTCGTAGTCATAGTTTGCAGTAATGGGACTTGCTTTAAATGTCATACAAGACCATGAGATATCCTTGAACCAGGATAGAACCATCTTTACATTTTTACGACAGGGGAAAACCTTTATGACGCAACCAATACAATAAGATGCCGTCTTTTTTGCATTATGCTTGTAGCTGGAAGGTAAGTGAATGCTCAACAAAAGTCTCCATCAATCACTTCCTTAAATACAACATATAGATAGTTCGGAATTATTCCTTTTGATGCAAGAGACATGCTAATTTACACGTTGATGCAACATCAAATGTCATATGCTAATATAAAAAAATTTATAGTAATAGTTATTTAACATTTTTAACCATTAAGACATTCAATTTCACTTCACATCACCAAAACAATTTTAGAAAATTAACCTTACTTCATGTGTGAAAACTACCAAGAACAGAGGGGCTATACCTGGATTCTTCTTATATTGTCATTTGTTACTGCCAATAAGACTAGGATACATTATCATATGGGGGCACCTTGGGGACACCCCTTGGTGGTCTCAAGTGCATACCCCCTTAAAAAGGCCCAATCGTTTTTTCAGAAAAAAAAAAAAAATTAACAGCAGAAGCAAAGAATTGTTGATAGCTTAGAGAATCTTTAGCTTAAAGCGATGCCAGCACAAATTTTCTATAACAAAGGATAAAACCAATTATTTAGAAGCTCTTTTGTGGGCTAGATTTGAATTGTGAAGATTCGGACTTTTACTATTAGTTGCAAGGGGATGGCAAGTCTACGATTATTTTGACTACTAATATCATAAAAATATTGGGTAACACGTTTCCAAAAACAAAAATCCTTAAAAAGTGACAAAAATATCCTTCAAGTGACAGATCTTTCAATTAAATTAAAGTATATTGTTTTATTTTACTATTTATAGCGTCCCCTTATCGTGATACATTACGTTGCCCCAATGGCTAGCAGCCTCATGCTTAAGCAGAGTATGGGATCACATTTACGCAACCATACCCTTGTATAAACAGAGAGGACTTTTATTTTAAAAACAGCATTTGTAGCTTTCGTCTTCCAAGCGTAGCCCCAATGGCCAATACCCATATATGAAAAATGACTTTCTATTTGGCTGCAACCTCGACCACCAATCTCTACCCAAGGAAAAAAGAAGATAATAAGGAGCTTTTCCTTTCCATTTTTATTTAAATCAACAATGCATTCCTTTAAACAAAAAGCATCAGACTTTTAGAAACAATGAAACAATCTCTATTCTCAAAGAACCTAGGATGATTATAACACAACAACAAAGCCAAAATCTTAATTCCAAAAGATTAGCTCAACCACATTAACTAATATATCAGTTTCGTCCACATGGATTCTTCTTCTAAATTCTACCTGATTTTCTATCATCTCAATTAGTAAGCTTAGGTCATTTATATCATTTTCCACTCTTGTCTTAAGTCATCTACAGTCTTTCACGCACTCTATTTTAGTCTTCAGAGCTCCAATTTTCTATCTTCCTTGCTGATTCGCTAATACCGCATCTTTACACATGCCCAAATCATCTTAAAACAATTCTTTTCATCCTTTCCTCAATATATGCACAACTAAAACCTTATATGTTCGTTCCAAATTATATCCATCAGGGTATGCCATTTATCCATCGAAGCATTTGCATTATCACTACTCCCATCTTTCTACTATGATCACTTCAAAAAGCTTAACATTTTGATCCATATAAGCGTCAGTATAATGATCTTTCGATAAATCTTACCCTTTAACTTTAAGGGCACACATCAATCACAAAATATTCTAGTGGCCACTTTGAATTTTTGTCACTTACACTTAAATCTATGTCCCCACTACTCTAAAATATGGACCCAAGATATTTAAAGCATCCACTTGAAGCGATTTCTTTCTTTTTTAGCTTTATAGTGCCTTTTATTATCTCGTTAGTGCTAAAATTACAATTTATATACTATGTCTTGTTCCAACTTGATATGAAACCTCGTGAGAGAAAGGGCTTAGGGTCGAGCCTTGATGAAGGACAATTGTGATTGGAAAATCCTTTATTGCCCCTCCGCATGTCCAAACATTCGTCTTTACTTCTCAATATATCTTGTACTATACTAATGTATTTCTTGGGAATGCTTTTCTTTGACATTGTCCCCCAAAATACTTTTCTTGATACCTTTTAGTATGTTCTTTCCAAGTTGATAAAAATCATATGCAATTCTCTTTTTATAACCCTATAGCACTCCACCATTTGTCTTATAAGATGAATTGCATTCATTGTAGATCTCCCTAACATAAATCCAATTGATTCTCTGATATAATAAAGATACATTTCTGCATACGTATCTCGATCACTATTTCCTATAACTTCATTATATGGTTCGAGAGTATTATTCCTCGATAGTTAGAGCAATTTTGGGACATCTCCATTGTTCTTGTACATAGCCACTAGAGTACTTCTCTATCTTGTTTATCCTCTAAATCTTGTTGAATACATAAGTTAACCAAGTCACCCTAATCATCCTTAGGCATCTCCATGCCATAGATATACCATCTAGCCCAATCGCTTTCTTAGCTTTATTTTCTTCAGTCTGCCTCTTACTTTTGTATTCTTCACATATATTCTCTATGTTCTTCTAAGGAAAGAACTATTGTGTCCCTACAACGTCCTTGTTCTCCATTAAATAGCTCATCAAAATACTCCCTCTATCTATCCTATTTAATTTTGTTTTTCCTTCAGAATCTAGTTTGTCAAACACCTCTTTAAATATAGAATGTATAAATAATTCAAAAAATTCAAGAATAAATGTGGCCCAAAAAGTAAAAAATGATCATTAAAGTATATAATATAATTGGAAATACCTTGCACATATCAGGATTAGGTTCGTTTCTCCATGCACCACGCATAAGCCTAGAATCGTCAAAATTAAACCCCTTTTCTTGGATTGCATTGGTTGATTTAGGCACCTATTATACGAAAGAAGTCAACCATGTATTTAAGGAACAAAAGACATGTACTTTAAGGGGAGTATGGTGCTTTGAACAAGTATATGATACCTCTGGGAGTTTAGTGCCACTACGTTCTGCCAAACCCTTCTCTATTTCAGTGACACCAGTTCCATACACTTGACCCCCAATTGAACATTTAAAAAACTCCATCAAGTTTCGAGTAAGAGTCCCAGTTTTGTCAGAAAATATGTATTCAACCTAAAAAGCATAAATAAAAAGGTTAAGCCTACTCAACTACTCATTGTGAAAATATCACAGAAACAATGCAAGAGTAAAAGAGATGAATCCTCCTGAAGTAATTGTTTTAGAGAGCAAATCAATTACATACTATGCTCAAAAGTTTTAAAAATCTCTACACTTACAAAAATCATATACCTGTCCAAGTTCTTCATTTAAATTTGATGTCCTAGCCAACGCTGGTGTATTTGTTTCAGCATGATACATATTCAAATCATTATTAATGAATTGAATGGATTGTATAAATTTGATCCCCTAGAGTGCCACAGCAAAAAGTTGCTAGTCATTCCACTAATGAAATGCTAACAGAAAGCACATTTTGGGGCCAAAGAAGTTACCTCAATTGAAACATAAAGCGATATAGGGATAATAGTTGAAAGTAGAGTGATCAATGTAAACATAGTCAAGATGACCACCTGGAACAAACAAGCAAAAAAGGATACCACAAGAAAAAAGTTAAGAGTAGAGAAAGGTAAATACACAGTGACCAATAAAACACAAAGATCCTTCGGGAGAATGCACACCAAAAATCTGTTCCTTGGATCAAATTGGCGATCATCAGGTTTTCCTCCGTTTTCAAGTCCCAAAAAAAAGTATTTGTTGTCTATGAATACACCACTAAGAAACAACATGAAGTAATGATAAGAAAAAAAATCAAAAATAAAAAAAAGGAAACTATCGAACGGGTTTGTTAAAAGTACAATACAGCCTACTATACCTGCCTATTGATCCAATAAGGCACATCATAAATAAAGTGGCAAAAAGAGCAAGAATTAATTTGTCAAGCTTCCTTTCCAAGGTACTTCTCTTTGAAGGAACATTCATGGTATTCATCATAACCTGTCAGTCAAACCAGGATTTCCTTGAAAAAAGGCAATAGATAAAACAAAATAAACCACACAGACCACAGCTGCAGCAATGCCAACTGCTTCAGTAAACTTCAATGTCCAGAAAGCCAATACAAACATATATTTAGGCATGAGCATCTGTAGTTTTTTAACAGAGGTGGCACAAGTATATACCTTAGTCTCATGCCCAGTATAAATCACAGCACCAATAATATATTCTGTATTTCTCAGACTGCAACCCTTTGCAAATCAAACAAAAGAGTCAATATTGGCTGCACTGTATGGCATAGATATCAAAAAGGAGCCACAATATAAATCATTACGAAAAAAACAAAGCTGAACAGAAATCTCCCTTCAGAACTTCAATGCAATGAGCAAAAAGACGCTTGACTATAAGAAATATGATCAAGAGATTATATCGTACTCTCAGCAGAAGCTGGTTTGGCGATAGAGGTAAAGTCTGATGTTGAATAATAAGGTTTCCAGTGAAAGTGTACAAAGAATTATTCGGTTGTTCACAATGTACTTCACCTGGATAAAAATAAACAGAACCAGGTAAGAAAATAAACCAAGAAAAACCATATAAACAAGATTGAAAACAGCATAATCTAATGTCAAAAGTGTAGCTAGAAAATTGTCGAGCACAAAGTGGATACGCCACATTCAAGCAGCAGACATTGGGTTCTACATAGCTCAATGGTAAATCCTATCACTCACATACTAAGAGATAGTGTGGGAACCCAATGAACGCACACGGAATATGATTAATTAGTAATCATGCCTTCCTTGAAATTCCAGTACTTTAAGGACATTTAGACAAAGAGACGGTATAGATTTGAACTTTGATATGACTGTAGGCAATAAAGCAGACCAAAATTGACAGTCTCAAAAAAGAAAATGAAAATGCATGTAAAAGAGAAGAAAATCATTTCACCCACAGAAAGAGCAAGTCACATGTGGCTGGGTAACGCCTTGATGTCCACCGTCATTTTGGTTGCATGAAAAATGTTCAAAGTATTTTGTCAAAAATGGTAAATATATAAATTTGAAAGATGTGATTTGGAAGAGTCAGAAACATTAAAATTAATAAAAAATTCCTCTTTAAATAAAAAGCAAAGATAATGTAAGGACTGTTAACAAAGAATATATCAAAGGCTAAAAAGTATACTCAAATAAGACTATACTAAGAATTGTAATAACTCATAAGTTTACGTTTAAGTGAGTAACAGGTGACAATGATGAGTATGATATTATAATTAGTATAATTATTTCAAAATATAATTTTCCAAACTTATAATTGAGATCCTTAAACCTGAATGCAATATGAAAAGTCATAACAGCTGTGAACGGTTTCCAAATGCAATAATAAGATCGATAACAGGCTCTCACAACTACTTACAGTCTTCCATAGTGTAAAAAGAAACCACCTTGCTTACCTTCCAAACTCGATGAATTTATGAGGAAGAAACTACAGTTTGCCATTTTGGGCATCAGTATTTAAGTGGAGATGGAACTTGCCTTCAGGTTCAATAAAAGGAAGTGAGGAAATCAGGAAATTACCAACTAATGTAACATGGGGTTATCTTTTTTCTTTTGAAGGTGAGTAACAAAAGAAGATAACAGCTTGATATACTCGTAGAGTCATAGTTATGGAAGAGCTCCCTATTCGAGACGTTTGCTACTTTCCTTTGATTATTAATTATTTTTCTTGAGGTGTGCATGATCTAACATCTAACCTTAGGTATTATTTAGGTGGTATACAATCATATAATCAATTACTATTTTTTATTTTATGTTGTACAATATCGATAAAAATGTCGAATAAGATATTTTTAAAAATTGTGGTAGTCACTGTTGTTTCTTTACCACTTGGACCTAAAACTTTCAAAGCAAGAATTCAAATCTAAAAGAATTCATGAGCAAAACAGTCAACAATAATGGTTAACCTTTAAATTCAGAGGCCTTCTCCGGCATCAAGTAATCCCATGTCTTTTCCAAAGCTTTCCGAATCTTCAAGTTGGTTTCACCATCCAAATTTGACGTCTACAAAACAAATCTAATCTGAATGCACAAATATATAATAGAAATGTACAGCTAATCCACCCAAAGAAATCAATATAAGCATCCAATAAGAGGTTCTTTCATATAAACTGAAAGGCCAAATTCCCCACAAAACATAAATGTGTGGCTACTCTTATTATGTTTAAACAAACTTTAGCACCTCAACATAACAAACGCCATCTGCATTTGAGCTCGCAAGAAAAAGAATGTCTGCCGGGAAAAAACCATCTTGCTTGACCTGCAAAAAGAAAATTCAATAGCACTTGTATTGAGTCGGGAACTCAAGTTACACTAAAGAATGTTGATAACTATAATGCAATTCTAGTTCATTGCAAAACTAAAAATATAAACATTTAGAAAGTGTTGTGATATATGAGCCTTATAACATAAATTTGGGAGATCACAGATACGCTGAAACTTTCATTGAGAACCCAAATAAAAAAGAGTGTACTACATGAAATAAGCTTTTAGTATAACTTTTTCTGTTTAAAAAGCTTTAACTAATATTTTGTACTACTAACTTTCATGGTGTTAGAAATATTTTTAAAAAATGCAGTTAATATGCGGTCAAAACCACCTGTTGACTAATTGACCATCCCCAAGCCCATTTAAATTTTCTTTTGATTGTTTCTTTACTTTTGTGCAAAGCATCTGTTGTGTTCAACCCCTCATCTTTTTCTCTCTAGCTCACAGACAAAATCAAATTATGTCTTGCTTTTTGATGGTCTGCTCATAGGTCAAAAACCAGATCAAGGGTTTGTTTCAAACGTAGCCCTAAACTAGAATTGAACACTGAAATTATTGAAGCATCAAAACAATCCAACAAAATAGCATTGGTCTTACTTAATGTACCAACAAAAAGAGCCAAATCAACAGCTATAGAAATCTAAATCCTTAAAAACTAGATATAATGACAATAACTTACACGCACAATGTCACCGACTTGCAACTTTTTCCAAGGAACAGTTTCCCACCTTTGTCCTTGTAGTACATCTATTAGGGTGTTGTTGACAGACAAATCATTCTGAAATCGTTTCTGTTGAACAGAATCCAAAATAAAAGAAGACAATTTAAAAAATTCATAAAATGTAATTAATAAGACAAGAAAAGAAAATCACCACAATAGAAGATCTTTTCCAGTAATCCAAGCTGGACAAAGAAAATGAACCCAGAATAAATTGCAGAAAACTTACCCAATCTTCAAATGCCTCTTTCACGAGAGAGATAAAAAGAACAATGCTTAGAGGGGCCACATTTGTTATTGGACTCACAGGACTGCACCAGAAAAGATCCCATCACTTCCAAATTATAAAAATACCTATCTCCATTCCAGAACAGAAGAGCTACAGATCTCTCTTACAAACAGAACACAGAACAGAATGAGTGACAAAAAAGGAAATGAACTATAGTTGACAGGATACATATCATGACAATAAAATTCAAAAAACACAAAAATAATTTCGGTTGATATCTAGCATTTAATTTCTTTTTCAGACAAGAAGGTGAGGGGATCCTTAATACATAGTGTATATTGAGTATAACTATCACTCAGCAGTGAGTGATTACCAGTTGATCCCCAATTTCAAGATGACGTGCAAAATTTCTTAATAAAATGAGTGTGGTAAGGTTTTATAGCTTTTTCTTCAAAAAAAAAGGTTTTATAGCTTTTGCAAAAAAGACTTTACCTCATAGGTGTCCATGACAGAATGGAGATTGTAAGGAAGTACAAATTAGCCACCCGTCTGAACTGTCATTGTATAAGAAACAAACATTATAGAATAAGAAATTTTTCAAAGAAAACTTTGCAAGGTCACTTAATTACAAGAAAGAATGAACTACACAATATACATGCAAGACTTTCTTAGTTCACTCCAGAACAACAAAATAACATACCTGTTCAAACAAACCTTTGGGCAAAAAAGTTAAGACATTGTACTTCGTTGTTGACACAGAATTGCCCTGAAAAACCAGGCCAACTTTTGTCAAAAACAAATTCCTATCAGCACAGAAAACAAGCAAAGCACACCAGAGACAAACTTATGAGGTCAAAATCTCAGATAGTCCACGACGACCAACGAGTATGGTTATAAAATACCTTAACCATTAAAACAGACTGCCCAACTCAAAGTGTTCAATGAAATACATCACATTCCCAAGTCCCAACGCACATATTTACGAGTGAATTCTTGTAGATATAGATATAGACAAACTCATTTCGCAATCACCATTAAATGAAATATCGACAATCATTACTCAATTTCGCACGACATATCAAGCAGCAACCAAGCCACCGCTACTTTTTAGTTTCCCAATCTATGTCAGTATAACTAACAAAAAATCCAAACTTGCAATCATAGAAAAGGACTATAAGGTGCATTGCGTGCTAATGCAAGAAAAATTTAAAGTTAAATATGAGCTTAATACATTATAATCAACTTTATCTAGTACATCAAACAAAATGAAATAAAAATACAAATGATTTAGAATAAAACCTTGAATTTTGTCAGAGCATTAGCATCACGGTCATTACAGAAGATGGTGCGGTGAGAAGGTGCTTGAGGTTGAACACGGCCGAGTCGAACCGTCCGAGGCGAAGATGACTGATTCAACTCAGACGAGTTTCTGGTAAAACCCGATCTAGAAGAAGACTGAACCCTATCCCACCCCGCCATCTATATTCTGCCTTTCTCCTTCAAAATCAAATATGAAACCCTATATTCAAATGATTTTTCTCACACAATAATGAAAAACAAAAAATGGCGCAAAAAAACAACAAAATTGAATTGTACGTAGATGAAGGAGACGATGAAATGATATTCTTCACAGATAAGTGAGAATACCATCAGATTCACCCTCCATCTTTCTCTGTGTTTTTTCGATCGATTGTCTGTGAATCACTGGGGTGGGATTCAAGTTTTGATGTATTTTCAAGTTGAAAAAAAGAAACTTCCTTTCCAAAATGTTTTTTATTTTTGATTTTTGATTTTGTTTTATTGAATACCCTATTTGGAAATTTAGGAATTTTGATTTGAGGGCGATTGTCAAAATTCTTCATATGCGTTTTATTTGACCCGCTGACGCGACTTTTCATCGCGTGTAATACTCACCTACTATCGTACTCCCTCCCAATATTTTAGCTGTCTCATTTTCTTATTTGGCAAATGCATATCAATTGTTTCATTTCTATCCCACTTTCCTTGATAATGGAAGATTTTAATTGTATTTAATATATGGTTAACTGTATAATAAATCCTAATTAAATGAAGTTACAATTTTCAATACATATTTTAAACCTTTAACACAATTCTTCCCTTGTTATTAATATTTTTTTAATATTTTATAATTTAAAATATAAGTAAGACATCTAAAAATATTGATTTTAATTTTAATTATACTTTTAGTTAATTGATTATTATGTTAACTTAACATTATTATCATCATCATTGTTGTTTTTTTCCTTTTATTGCCCTAATGTACCCTAATGTTTCTTTTCTTTTATCATAGTTGATGATCATGTATAAAGTTGAATTGAAACAATTAATTTGATACTGCTATTAAAGTAGATTAGTTGGATACAAATAGGTTAAAATCACATTGCATGTTGTTTCCATGCTTCTCCAATTGTCATTCTTTTGTGTTATTATGGCAAATATATAACGAAGACTGCTTTTATAGGGGTGATGTGATTGGTGGATGAGATTGGTTTATAATACATTACAATTTTTATAGTATAGTTGGACTCAAAATTGGTTTTTGTAATGATACATAAACCAAGTGGGAGATTGTCGGATCATAGTCCAATGTTGGGCTATATGTAAATATTCATGTCTCATTATAAGATTTTATATATATTTTTAAGCCCAACTTAAAATGAACTAAGTAAAGTTAAAGGGTTTCGACTTAATGTATCAGATCAATAAGTCGTGAGCCTCAAATATGTTGAGACTTAATTGTATGGTTGTATTCTATGATGGAATGAAAAATAGTCTTATGTTAAAAATCTAGCAGTTATGATCCCTATGTTTTACATATTATATTTTCTATATGCCATCCCATTGTCTAAAAAAAATTAGAGTGAGAACATTAAGGGTCACTCATACACAATACATATTAATTTGGAAGGTCTAACCGTTCTTCTCAAATTTTCTTATGTGCAATGAAATCAAGTAATTTCTTCAATTTTGTCTTTTTATTATTATTCTAGATTAACCTTAATAGAATCTGTTGTTGGTAATAATATTCACCATTTTTGCTTCACTAGAAACTTAAAAAACCTCTAAAAAAAGGTATGGTGGTTGTTGTATGCAAGCTTATTCCTAAGTTACACACAAGGAGAGGCAAGAAGAACCAAAGGAAGTTTGCTAGGCATGTAGGACAAAATGTTTTGAACATGTTTAGGGAGATTAGGAAGGTTGTTTTTTAAGGTGAAAACTGTGAATTTGATGAGAATGAGGGACAGAAATAAGACAACAATTGAATGAATGTTAATAAGGAAAAATGTGTAGAGATCTAGGGATGAAATGAACTTGATGGTAGATGAACAATCTCGAAATGTAACACCATGAAAATTATGCAAATAGGGGGTAATTTGTTGAGTGAATTTTTGAGAGATAATTGGCTTATTATAAATGTCTAAATACACATATGCAACACTATAAAATTTAGATGCTTCTAAGAACACATATAAGGTTCCAACTTTCAAAGCATGGAAACTTCCTAAATAGAATTATAATCCAATAATCTGATTAAAATTTAATAAACACTGTTAAAATTTTCCTAAAATATTCAACAACCTGAAATAATTATAACTTCGCCTATTTAGACTAAAGCAAAAATTAAAAAATCTCAAATTTTAAAAAGTAAGTTTACTATTCATGGATCGATGACTTGGCTACTAGAAGTTTTCTTACATTAAGAACTGAATGCGAGTGTTCTAGAATGATCTTCCATTACTTTGCCCATGATCTCCAAATTGCATAACCTCCTTAGAATGTTTGGGTAATGGAACGTTTGTCTATAGTGTGGGAGGGATTTCAATAACTTTGAAGTCATTTTAACTTATATAAACTCCCTTGCTTGTGGGTATGTTGGCGACGTTTCTTTGATAACTCCTCATGTATGATCTTGAGATAACTTCCAACTCTCCATACATGACCTTGAGATAACTTTGAAGTTATTGTAACTTTATGAACTCCCTTGCTTGTGGGTATACTGGCACCATTTCTTAAATAATTCTCCATGTATGATTTTGAGATAACTTCCCATTCTCCATGCATAATCTTGAGATAACTTTTCCCTCTAAGAATGTTCTTGAGATAACTTTCCACTCTACAACCCTAAGAAAAGCAAGCCCATGATCTTTAATAACAGTTTATGATTGCGTACCTTGAAAATTAGCCGCCTACTAGCTTGTACTTTGTCACTTAACTTGGACTTAATTTAGCCACCTATTCCTTGTGCTTTGTCACTTATCTTGGACTTAGTTGAGTAGCTCCTTGTATGCTAACTAATCCTTACAATGTTGCATTTGCATTAAAACTTAACTAAACATAAAGAGTTCTTAAAGTCTAACTTAAACTTAAAGCATACAAAATTTAAAGCTTTAAAAACACACAATAAAAAAGTCTTTCAAATCGCATAAAATTAAATAATATTTCTTAATTTAAAATTAAGCAAAATTCATTGAAGAAGTGCTTGTGGCACTGGCACTTAAATGAGTTGACGAATCATGGATTAAACTTTGGTTTGAGAGTAAAAGTGACCACGTGAGTCGGACGCCATAGCTAAGAATGTCCCCTAGTATTAGAGCATCCTTAATGGTAACCTTTTAAGAGGTCACATGACCAAACTAAGGTAAAAATTCAATTAATGGTAACCTAAAACTAGATGGGTCATGCAAAAGGTTGGAAGAAAAGGTCACTTGTTGACCTGATCTCTCAAACGGTCACCATCTTTTTTTTAAAAAAAATGACACGTGTCGCGTTCTGATTGGCGAAGAATGGTGATGATTTAATGCTTCCTGACACGGCCTGACGCGTTGACACTTGTCCCAGTTCCATTCGCCCACAGAAAATAGTCGTTTAATGTAATTAACGGCTATTTTCGTATTAAATTAATTTTTTTTAAAAAAAAATATACCAACGGTCATATTTTTTCGAGATCTATAAAATGAGACCCATATTGATATACTTTGACATAATTTTATATTTACATATTTTCTTACTTTTATTTTCCTACTTTTTTTTTGTTAAAAATACCAAAATAATCATTCCAAAAATCCAAAAAAAAAAAAATGGATTCAAATAACCCAAATTATGAAAGAAATCCAAGTAAAAAAAATTTTGGAAGGAACTGCAATTAATGTATCATTTAAAATTTTAGCTTTTTAATTTGTGTATTTATTTTACATATGGGCATTGTAATCTTTATTTCAATTTAATGAATTTTCTTAATTATTATTAATGTCTACATTTATATTTATTAAAAAAATATTAGTTTTATTAAAAGAATATTTTTTTAATTAATAAAAAAAAAGTAGATCTATTTTATCTAATAAAAAAATATATTAACTTTGTACATGAACATTATTAAAAAAAATAAGGGAAATTCCACGTGGTAACCCTGAGGTTTTGGGTTTTCCACGTGGTAACCAAAACTTTTAAAAAATCCACGCGGTAACCCTGAGGTTTACGTAAATGTTCCATTATGACCTTTTTGCATATAAAAACGTCAACAAACGTTAATTTTGAAGCTTTATGGCTGTTGTATGCATATTTATACGACTCATCATTACAAATGACATTAGTTTGAACCTTTTTCCCCCAAAAGTTAAACCTCAAATCTACCATTTTTCATCCAAATCATTTTTTTTTCTTCCAAATCCAAAGATTGTAGAGTTTGGGTTTATATTTCGGGGAAAATGGTTGAAACTGATGGCATTTGAAATGGTGAGTCGCATATATAGGCGTACAATAGCCTTAAAACTTCAAAATTAATGTTTCCTAACGTTATGCTAACGTTTTATGTGTAAAAAGGTCATGATGGAACATTTACGTAAACCTCAGGGTTACCGCGTGGATTTTTTTTAAGTTTTGGTTACCACGTGGAAAACCCAAAACCTCAGGGTTACCACGTGGAATTTCCCAAAAAATAAAGATAAATGTTAGATAAATTAAGAGAGAGAAATATGGTGGGGTAGATAAAAAGTAAAAAAAAAGGATGATGACCTTTTAAAATAGGTCATTGTTAATAAAATTAGGTTGAAAGAATGAACTTTTAAAAAAGAGAAAAGTTGTGAAATAGTAAGATCACCATTTTTTTAGGTCATGAGTAAGGATGCTATATTGACTAGTTGCAAAAATAGTACTCCTTTGGCTTGGGTTCTCTCGCTCGTTGAGAATATAAATCATATTCCTTCCTTGTTTCCTTGATTTCTTACGTTTTACTCTAGTACTCTGAGTCTGAGAGTCCTATAATTAATTAAGGATTATCTGTAACAATTCAGCACACCAAGTGTTGGACGAAATGCCTGAACGATGGTCTCATTCATCGCAGCTCCTTCAACTAACTTCGCGATTTTCCATCAATCCATCTCGTTTTTAAGCTCACCATCACCCTGCTTCCCCATCAACTCCCTTTTGAAAAGGGGACAATTGAAGAAGCATAAGTTTTCTGGGTTTTTCGGGATTATTAGGATGTGTAAGAATTGGGAACGGGAATATCATAACGGTTAGTTGGGTAGTTGGGCTCTGAAGAGGCTCTGATATGTAAAGCTTCAATTAAGTGAGTGGATGTGCAGGCAGAACCATAGATAAATTGGTTTAAATTGGTGTACGTTTGCCCAATGTGCAATGCTGCACCTGAGTCTATTGATCAATGATCATATCTTTGTTCGATGTACTTTCAGCATACATTGTTTGCAGTTTATGGAGCAGTGGCTAGCTATTCGAATCCCTCGTGGTCTACACAGACTTGTTTTCAAAAAATGACATGGTCATAGATTCCGTGTATCCCTAATCCTCACCAGTATTTGCAGCCTTACCTATATGGTCTGACGAACTCAGAATAAAACTATTTGAATAATGAGTATGAACACTGTTGTTGTTGTTGTTACTAAAAAACCCTCTAGTAAGTGAAGTGTCAAACTTTAAATTGTGAGTGATTACTTTAAATTTATAATTAATCACTTTAAATTTATTACCCTTGGAATTAGAAGTTCCTAAGAAATGGTATTATTCTAATTCGTTTCGTTGCCAAAAAATCTTAAATTCCTAGTAATTATAAAATTCCAAGGGAAGTTATTTTCTATGAGACATAGGAATTAGGTTATCATATACCCCTTAGTTATTAACAATTCCCATGAATTATTTCTAATAAAATGAAAATATCGATTGTCAACCCTTCCATAACCCTTTATTCTAATTTTAAGTTTATGAGAAATGGTATTATTCTAATTTGTTTCGTTGCCAAAAAATCTTAAATTTCTAGGAATCATAAAATCCAAGGGAAGTTAATTTCTATGAGACATAGAAATTAGGTTACTATATACCCATTAGTCATTAATAATTCACATGAATTACTTCCAATAAATTAAATTCCAATGAATTACAACTTCCCATAGAAATTAAATTTGTACGTCAACCAAACTATTCCAAAATATACATTCAATCACTTAAATAAAAATTGTCTCACCATAACTACATCATTTAGGGGCTAAATGAACTATCATATAATAGACCCAATGAAAACCTTACTCTGGTCTTCAGTCTATTTAACTCAATCAAATCTTCATCTCGTTTTCGACATTAGAGTACAGACACAGGTTTGGCAAAAACCCTTTTTCTCTCTCTCACTCTCTAAATTTCCTATTCTATTGTTTTGTCTTTTAATTTGATTATAATCGGTTAGGGTTAATTGAAACCAATTTCTTTGGGATAACTCAATCAAATCTTCATCTCTCTCTAAATTTCTTATTCTATGGTTTTGTCTTTAATTTGATTCTAATCGGTTAATTGAAACCAATTTCTTTTAAATACAACAAAATCAGTTAAGATTTTCAATGTTTTATAATCTGATTGAAGATGCCCTCTGTATAACCTAAAAATTGAAACTTTTGAAGATATTTTTGAAGAAGTACTCTTTGCCTTTTTGATCTAGAAAATCATATGTAAGTTCACTTTTATCTTTTTGTTTTTTGGTTGCTAAAAAATAAAAATTGTTTATCATTGTTAATACTCAAAAACAAATAAAAATTGTTTATCATTGTTTTATGCTAATGAAGTGTGTTTGGTTACTGTGTTTTTGATAGTCATATGAGTTATGTTAATATATAGAAATTGAAGAATGAGAGATTTAATTAATACTCAAAAGTTTGAAAACATCTAATTCAAATATGAGATTTAATTAATACACAATGATGAAAAAAAGCATGATTTTGGTCAGGTAAGATGATTTATTTGTGAGCAATTGTAATAATTATAATATAGCAAGAAACTTATTTACGGGCCATTGTAATAATTCGTGTAGTAATTGTAATATGACAATAAACATAGGCAATTGTAATAATTGTGATAAATGCGATTGTAATAATTGTGATAAATGCGCTGAATAAGTTTTCAGAGAAGTCCTTTCGGCGGGAAACGAATCATTGTGGTAGTGACACGTGTCACATTAACATATTGTTTTAGTATAGTTTATGATTCCTTCCTTGTTTCCTTGGTTTCTTACGTTTTACTCTAGTACTCTGAGTCTGAGAGTTATATAATTAATTAAGGATAATCTGTAACAATTCAGCACACCAAGTGTTGGACGAAATGCCTGAACGATGGTCTCATTCATCGCAGCTCCTTCAACTAACTTCGCGATTTTCCATCAATCCATCTCGTTTTTAAGCTCACCATCACCCTGCTTCCCCATCAACTCCCTTTTGAAAAGGGGACAATTGAAGAAGCATAAGTTTTCTGGCTTTTTCGGGATTGTTAGGATGTGTAAGAATTGGGAAGGGAGGGGAAGCTGACCCTACTTCAACTTTGGAGCTTCAACTTTTGGAATTTATGAAGAATTCAAAGAACCCAAACAAGTTTCCTAGTAGAAAGGAGTTGAGTGATGCTGGGAGGTTGGATTTGGTACAGGAAATTATCACTAGAGGTGGGTGGATGACAATGGGATGGGGGCCTGGGGGAAATGAGGATAACAAATTTAGTGAAGATGGATTTGATACTCAAAATGGGTTTTCTCATAATGGGGCCGAGGGCGATGCAAATTCTGATTTTTGTTCATCTTCTGGTCGACCGCTGTGAGTGACGACTGAGGACTTTTTTTTCTTCCAAATTTGATTTACTCACTCGTTATAGAAGTATATTCTTTTTCTTCAATTTAAATGTACTGCAGAATCAGAATGGCAGCTGAAGATGATACTGGAATTCAAGGAATATTGAATCGATTGGAAAGGCAGAGAAATTTCAATTTCGGATTCAAGGCGTCTAAGCATAAGGAGTATCTGAATGAACAAGATTATGGTCACCACAGTCAAATCCAGGATGTGGGTAAGTTAACTTTGTTTTCCATTCTTTTTATATCCTCTCCTTTCTTTTCCTTTCCTTTCCCATTAAAATTACAATGATCCTGTGCTGTGACCAGCGGCTGGGCTTTGGGGGAATTTTGTATCGAATTAACTGTCTTGCTATGTTGTTTAAACATGCTATTCCATATAAGAACTTAGACGTATTATGTTGTTTCATTGTTAAAGACAGTTGCCATCTTCACACAAGTGAAACTGCGTTTAGTAGAAATGGGTTGAATACATTAAGTGATACATGGAGAACCTGGAGTATTCAGAGGTCCGGTTTTCCAGACACAGAGTTTGAAGGTACTGTCATCTATAGGCTGTAGTCTGGACTGTACCCTTATTGGGCTGCTACTCACAATTGCATCTTATATTTTTAGATTTCTACTTACTTGCTAAATTTCATCTTCCTGCTCAGCTGGAGAAATTGACTTTGGCCAATGTGCCAACCAAGATACAGTGAATAAGCCAATGAATGATATAGTTGGTGTCTCGACTCATATCAGCGAGGCTCAACACGGGACAAAATATATAGATTGTAATTACAGAGAAATCACACAAGGTGGTCTAAAAGCTCGTCTTCAACATCTGGAAGTGGAACTTTTATCAGCACTTCGTTCATTAAGGTCAAACTCCATTGATTTGTCAGGAAAGGTATGATATTCAATCACCGTACTTTATTTTTACATACATCATAGTTTGTTCTGACGATTTTGAGTTTTTCTTCCATTGCTACATTCTTCAAGATAAAACACTCCGGCAGAGTCGTAATTTGTTCCCTGTGCTTGTGTAGGTGTACACTTTGTCTCTCTCCACTATTCATCTAATTGCATGTGTCGTTTCTATTAATTATGACTAGTTCTCTCTAAAAGTATCTTCTATTGATCAAAAGGCTGACAAGTGACAAGTGAGAATGACATAAATATTTGTGAAACCTTGTCAACAGCTGGATCCATATTGGTGTGCTGTCTTCGTTTTGATTAGTTGGAAATTAGTATACAATTTGAATGCAAATTTTGCTTTTTATGAATATGCAGAAAGTTTAAAGCAACCAAATTTTAGCTTTTGCCAGCTTAATGAGCCAATTTGGTAATTTGGAAAAAGATGCCCTATTAGTTGTCAGATGTGGCTAGTTCATTGACTGTAAATATTCTTTAGTTAGGTAGAGTTTGATGATGAAATCAACCTAATAATTGCAACTAATATACCTCCCAAAAGTGGAATTACCATTTGCAATAACCGACTTTACAGTCCTATAGAGGGAGAACCGAAAGCTTCTATGTAGAAATTCAGATTGTAGCTCCTTTGTCATTATTCCACCTTCTCCCTTTTTGCAGTTGATTACTTGGCTCCTTAGATTAGTTAGCGTAACATTATAGTTATTGCATTCTGGTGTTAGCCTTTGCTTCTGCTTCTTCTTGCTTATCTTTATCGAAATTGTTAATTTTTTTTCATTATTGGATTTAGAATGTCAATCTCCAGTCATTACTGAAACACTGCAGACAAACAGAAATATTAAACCCCATCACTGGCTATTTGAACCGTTCTAAGTCAACAATGGTAAACTAGAGTTAGGGGCAAACGGTTGAAGAGTGACTACCCAAAATTGAAGTGTCCGTTATTTTTTCATTACCATATTCTGCGTTAGTTGCCATCTTTCCATATATGGACTAGCGGAGTGATTTTTTATGTTTTTCATAGCTATAAAAGTTTTTATGTTTTCCTTAGTTATAAAGACTTTATGTTTTTCAATAAGGGGGTGTTTGGCATAAGGGAATGAGACTTGTGAGACTTGGAGATGAGACTTTTAAGTTGAGACTTTGAAGATATAAAAGTCCCATCTCTTGTTTGGTATGTTAGGGACTTGGAAGAAATAGATTAAAAATTAAAGTCTCACCAAATACCACCCACCCCCCAAGACTTAAATCTTGGGGACTTTCCTCTTTTTTATACCCATTCCTTATACCCAATCCCTTAAAACAAACAAGGACTTGGACCTTTTTTTAGAATAAAGTCCCATTCCCTTCCCCCCAAGTCCCGTGTGCCAAACAACCCCTAAGAAAATTTTTTTTGGGGGGGGGCGGATAAAAAAGGTTTTTCTTCGCTCTTCAACTTCCTATATTGGTACTCGGACTCGAGACGAATTCTGCCCCAAACACTCATTGCTTCTCCTTTAACAGTCCCTAAAAAAAGATCCATTTATTCCTGGCCTTTTTCCATGCTTCCACCTCCCGTACTGTTTTCTTCCACCAAAACGACGTTTAGGTGTCTTGACCATTGAAAGCTTGAAACAACTTAAGAGAGTTATTAGTTTATTTTCTCAGAATGTTGTGTTCGTTCTCTATTTAGCATTATCAAAATGGTTAATAGACAAACAAAATGTAAGAGAAAGTGTGCAGTTGTCGTGAGAACCTACAAAAATTGTTGAATCAATTACGAATTTATCCAATGTGGAGGAGAATGCTCTAGAAAATGGGCAAGTAAGGCTATGTTAAGATGGAGTGTTTGGATACTAAGTTTGACAATCAATAACTTCAACTGATGAGGGCTTTTATGGGCAATCTATGGAACAAGTGAGCCATGATGATGATGATGAGTTGATGTGTGGTGCTATGGCTAAGTGCTTGAAAGCATGCTTAGGTGAGCCAAGCAATGAGAAGTGGGTTGTGGACAAGTGGTTATGCGAGAAAAAAGCACATAGGTAGGAGACAAATAAGGTTCAAGGAAAGCTGCTTGGCTTGATCTGGTGAGTAAATAATAACAGGGTCACGGTTTGATGTTTCACATGCGTAAAGAAGGTAAAGATTCCTAAAATTGGTTTCTTCGACTCTTTGGGCCTATAAAGTAGGCTCTCAAGTCAAAAGGATAGTAGGGAACAAACATCTTCATCTAGGTTTTGTAACGATTAAAGAGAGAGTGAAAAGCTTCCATCGATAGTAATCTCCATTAGAGTGACAAACACTTAGAGAGTGCGTTTGAGTGTGAGTAATTAGCGTATCAATATAATTGCTTTTGAGTAATATAAATGATTTGATTTTGGGTAAGGGTACCTTAAATTACCACTAATATACTTGTTTTTGTGTCTTGCATGCATTTTTTTTCGTTATGTAACATGTGTGTGGGCCTGCGGGGTTTCCTCTTCCTCATCTCCATCTTTTATTTGCTTTTTAAGTCTGATTTTACAACAATTGGTATCTGAGTAGGATGGAGGATCCTTGGTGTTGGAAAAGTAGTAGAGTAGATGATGATGAAGGTGGGAAATTTTGTGTTATATATATATCCTAATTGATTCCTTTATCCCCACTTGCGGTGCATAGACACTTATGACATTCAAAATCTCTTTACCATATACAATTTATACTCTTATAATCCTGTCGTTCTTCATGCATACCTCAACTACATCCTTAAATGGTCATTTATCCATAGAAATATCAAATTCATTCTGAAATCTATCTTGTCCCGAGCACCACAATTTATATTCCTACCTTTCACCTACTATGGTTTTGGCCCTATCTCTTGTGCATTTAGTCTCTTGTAACACCAAATCCATTCTAAAAGTGACAACATTGATTAATGTATCAGGGGATTATAACTAAAATTTGTTCAAAGTCTTACAATTTACAATAAAGGTTGGGTGAGAATTGGAGGTGAAATGGATGAAAGGGAGAAGGGTGGATGAATTCTGGTAAATTAGTTATTGTTTTTTTTCATCATGTCACCAATCACTCTGTATGTATTAGCAGGAAAAGACGTGACAATTGGCCTTAGGTGAAAGTTCAAAATTTATTTGGCAGTACTAGGGTGATAAAATTGAAGTCTTAGGTATCTTGGTTCACAAAAATTCATATCAAAATTATTTTTACTAGGGTGATAAAATTGAAGTCTTAGGTATCTTGGTTCACAAAAATTCATATCAAAATTATTTTTTAAAAGCCTGATCTCTTAGGTATTTAATGTCAAAGTGGGTTTCCATACACATTGTTAATTTCCATCCATCATTAAACACCTGTATACTTTTAGTCAACCATGCAGCTAATTTGTGTAAAATTGGAATTCTCTGTGAATTTTAAGTATTTTTACTAGATGCTCGTATCTGAATTCCATGTCAGGCTAAGGAACACTTATCTGAAGACTTGAGACAACTTTCTGATGTTTCAGAGTTCCAAGAAAATGAAATCATGAATGCGCAAGACAAGCTGAGATCACTACGTGCGAAGCTAGCTGTGATCGAAGGAAAAATGGCTCTAGCAATAGTGTGAGCCTTGTCTTCCACCCTCCCTATCTTTTAAAAAATTTCTGTTCACCATTTATGCTTTTTAGTTGGTAAAGAAATGTATGTAACTATGGAAACCATGGTTACTGTGATTGGGAACTTGAGCAGAGGAACATGTGTGCTGTTTTAAATTGCAGATCTTTGTTCTATTTACCAGAGATTTCATTATTTCATACCTTAGGAGTTATGCACCGTTCTGTTCACCTTGAAACCCCTTATCTGAAGTTTTGCTCTATTCGTTATTTGAACTTAATTTGTCTCGATATGGACTAATAAATGTACTATCAATATGGACTAATAAATGTACTATGCTCACCCACCCTTCTTTCTTTGTAGCAAATGTAGTGATTGTGATTTCAACTTGGCTAGCCATAACTAAGACTTATTTGAACTCAGTGACCCTTGATCTGAATTTATTTTCGCTTAACATATGAAGTATATATATTTTGTTAGGGGAAAGAACAAAGACGTTTTATGGTATCTTCTCAAACGGAGGAACCCCAATAACAACCGCTTGAATGTAACCATCTATTGGACCTAGATTTTTCAGCTGATTGAGATTGTGTTAAATTTTTTTTGGTTCATTCCTCATTTCTAGAATGTGATGTGCTATGAGTCCCCATTTTTCTCTACAGTGAACTAAAACAAACAATGCTTTGTTTCTTCACGACTTACCCCCTTTGTTCCATCTTATGCGCCTTAGTAATTAGTTTCAATCCTGCCATGTTGGTGTCTAAATGCAGGGATGCTCAAAATATATTGGACGAGAAGCAAAAAAGGATAAATGATGCTCGTATAGCTCTTCAACTTCTTCGTACTACTTGCATAGTTTGGCCTAATTCTGGATCAGAGGTTCTTTTGGCAGGCTCCTTTGATGGGTGGTCTACTCAGGTTTGGGCTCGTGTCATGTATATCTATACCCTGTTTTTGGCAGTCAGTTTTCTAAAACTATCTCTATTTGACTAGCGAGCTGTCTATAAACATATGGTATCTGCAACTAGCAATTGTGATCAGTTTGATCTTCGTCATTAGTTCGGGTCTTTAGGAAGCTTATTAGTGATGAATATGATGGAAAATCAGGCCTGTGAGAAAAATAGGGAAAATAATAAATTAACCAGTTTTCTTTTGTATGTTGTTTATTGAGAAAATTATGGGTAAGTAGAAGATCCATTTAGTTAGCTGTTGTTGGGTTTTGGGGAAGTATTGAAAATATAAGTCAAACTAGAGCAGTATTTTAGTTTTTTCAATTTTCGTTGTTATTAAAAGGAACAGCATCTCATTACGCCGATGCTCTTAAGTAGTTCCTGCCCATCTTCCATCTAGATAGGGTTTGGGGTTGGATAAATGCGACCTTACCCCTATTAGTGATAACAATTAAAACTAAATTAGGTGCTAGATGATATATACTCATTTCTCTGGTTTCTTTACATGGTAAAATAGAGAAAGCAATGTATTTATGTACCTTATTTCGATGAGGCCGAAAATTCATAATTCTTTGGTTTTAGATTATAATGGATTTAAGTCACTCATTAAAACACGTGCATTTCTTATTTATGTGAAGTTTTAGACGATGTTTTGCCACCAAGGGTCAATCGTTAACATACTCTTTATTATCCCTGACATGAACTGTGTGTATCTGATCTCTAAAATCTACCTATGTGAGAGTCACTTAATAACAATCGAGTAATGTATGCATTTCTAGTTTCTGGCTTGTTTTCTCCATGAATTTTGTCTTTTCACCTTCTGTTGATGATTGGGTGACTCGAATAGAGTCTAAGTCATGGTTGTTGATGAATCAAGGGTCGAATGTTGACCGTGTAGTTTGACTTTTCCCAGAGGGGGGCGACGACTCGCCGCCTGGGGAAGGACAAAAGTGACGACTCGTCACTGAATTTCTGTTTGTAGAAAAAAGGAAGTCGCGGGTCGCGACTTTTGCTCATAGTCGCGAGCCACGAATGTTTTCCCTACTCGCGAAAACGGCTGTTTTCAAGAATTTGGAAGTTCAGAGATTTGCGACGAGTCGCTACCTATGAGCGACAACTCTTCGCTTCTTGCGGTTTTGCGGGAAGTTAGTTTTTGCACTGATTTTTTGACGGTTTCTTACATTTACTTGTGATACCCCCGCCCAACGGACGACCGGTGACTACTCATGGAGACTGTAGACTGGCCCCACAAACCAACACAAGTCTTTTCAGCGCACTTTGCCTCACTCGTGCACACCTGGGAAAACTTCCCAGGAGGTCACTCATCCTAAGATTGCTCCCCACCAAGCACGCTTAACTGTCGAGTTCTTAGCAAAATGGGCTTCCATGAAAAGAAAATGCACCTTGTTGATATGAGTAGTCTATCAATCCCTTTTCAAGCTAAATCTGGGTTATCACACTCACCCCTAAATAGGAATACAACGTCCTCGTTGGACCGTTATTTCAGGATCTTTTTCCCCGCTAGGTGCATTGAACACAAAATCAGCCACGGTCGCAGGGTTGCTCTGATACCATTTGTAACACCCCGGCCCAACGGACGACCGGTGACTACTCATGGAGACTGTAGACTGACCCCACAAACCAACACAAGTCTTTTCAGCGTACTTTGGCCTCACTTGTGCACACCCGGGAAAACTTCCCAGGAGGTCACCCATCCTAAGATCTAGCAAAATGGGCTTCCATGAAAGAGATGTACCTTGTTGATATGAGTAGTTTATCAATTCCTTTTCAAGCTAAATCTGAAGTATCACACTACTTGTTGCCCAAGCCTTTTCTTTTGAGGAATAATATAAACCCCCCCCCCCTCTCAATTAGGGCTAGAGTTCATGTTAGAGAATAAAAGAGAGAACAGTGAGCCATTACAAAAACCTTGATTTATCTTTGTAAATCTTTGCAATGTATAGTGAAATTATTTGTTCTCGGTGCCGGTGAATGTAGCTATCACATTGATAGTGAACCACGTTACATTCTTGATGTTCTTGTTGTTTGCATTGAATTTTCTTATTGTTTTCGATCTTTGCTTCTGCTGTCACACAACACCTTCCCAGACACTATTCATATCATGAATCCACGACCAAGAGTATAAAGTCATGCTTGAACAAGTCATTGGTGTTTATCATATTATATTCTGCTCATTGTTACCTGGAACAACAATTGGTTTGGAATGAGGAACGGGAACGGGAACGAGAACACGAAACACAACCTAGATTGACTCGGAAACGATTCGGTATGAAATACATTATGTATAAAATATATATTTGAAACTAAAATTAGATTAAAATGATTATGTTGCTTTAAGAAATTATTTTTAAGTGGAAGTTTTTTAGATTTTTAGTTTTCATCTTGTTTTTTTTTTACCTTTTTTCTTTAATTTGTAAATGAAGGCTAAAATACATGTTAAAAAAGGTCTTCGAAACCGGGACATCACTTTGAGCGATTCCGGTCATGTTTCATGGTGTTTGGGAACGTGGCTACGTTCCACGTTCCATGTAACTATGATTCTGCTTCAAGGCATTTACTGTTGCTGTCAATTGTGAGATTAATAAAATTGCTACCTGATTGGGGGCACATGGCATCCTTTTATCTTTGTATTTATTAACGTCACTTAATGTTCCTTGTTAAGATGAGCCAAAGAATTATAGTTCTTTGATTTCGAATTTAATGGATTGTATTAAATGGCACGCACTTCTTATTCATGTAAAGTTGTGGATGATAATTTCTATGTATGGTCAATCGAAAATAATCTTTTTGTTACTCTAACAAGGGTGAGGTTGTGTACACCTCAAAATCTCCAAGCACGGCTTAAGTGAAAGTCACTTAATGATATTGGGGTAATAGAATATTTTATAGATGCTAATGAAAATTTCTAATATCAGGAGCATTTACGGAAATGATAAAAATCAAGAATTGCTAAAATGCTCATTCTTCAAGTATGGATCCTAAAAGATTATAAATTGTTTTAAGTGATGTTTTTGTGATTTGTGAATATGTGGCAGAGGAAGATGACAAGGTCAAGTACTGGCATATTTTCTCTATGTATGAAGCTTTATCCTGGCAAATATGAGGTTAGTGATGTTACACTGATAATGCTTCAAACTTGTTTGGCATTCCCCCTTTCACTAAGGAGGAGGAAAAAGTGTGAATAATTGTGTTGATTTTTTGTACTTTTGCAATCACAGATAAAGTTCATTGTTGATGGCATTTGGAAGGTTGATCCTCTTCGTCCTATTGTGACCAACAATGGGTTCGAAAACAATCTTCTTATTATCAATTAAAATCAAGGATCGGCACTTTCCTCTTATGGAAAGGCGAGATTAGAGGTGGATGATGAAAGTATAGAAGTTCCTATACGGATTGTCATTTCCTGGAGACTGGAGCTGATGCACATTCTAACGTGACAAACCCATTGTATTTCAGTAAGAATTAGGTCATGCTTGTAAATACTCCTACCACAATTTTTCCGATCATAATTCTTTCTGCTCACTATTCACTAATGTCATTTTGTTAATAATTCTTTAAAATGAAATTTACCTTTACCTTTCGTTGGTGGCTCCTTAGTAATGTATCTGACTATCTGCCCATTTTTGGCGCAGCCGATTCAATCTTTAAATAAAGTACGCAGTCATCAATTAACCATAAAATGACGAGTTATCGGTCATATTACACGAAATTTATTCAAAATTTTTCGCATTTCTCCCGAGGGGTAGCCTTTTGAATGAGTCTTGCACTTCATAGGGCTTGGTGCACTTTTGTGGTAAGGTTGTGTTTTTCAAAAAAGGCTTTTTTTCTTCTACTAATACTTGATTCATTAATAAATAATTATACGACCGGGGAAACCCTTCCTCGAAGGTGGGGTCTCGGTTCCACACTGATGCAATTAGGCTTTTCCGAAGTCCTTGACTTTGATGTTTTGGTGTTTTTCTGGTAAATGAAAAAGCTTTTTATTTGCCAAAAAAAAATAATTATACGACATTTACATTAGAGATAAAAATTAACAAGTATATAACAATTTTAACCAAAGATAATTGAAAATTAACAAAACTACGACCGTTGTATACGAAATCTGACAATTCTAAATATTCTCTTCTACATCGATGTTTGACACAGCTTTCTACGAGAGGGGTCTTTGATCTGTTATAGTTTTGAGATTGAATTGAATTTGATGTAGTTGATGGTAATTGCAATTTTGATGTCTGTTACATAATCGCATTAATCTCTACCAACAAATCAATCACAAACCAAACTTTGTAACTCCAAAGTCTCACGAAAAAATAGATCAAAACTCAATATATTGGTAAAATCAACCCAATAAATAAATAGAACAACTTTTCTGTAGGGATAGAATAAATATTTATTCTAGTTATATACAAAAAATTTGAAAGGGACAAAATTAGAGACTTACCATCAACTAAAAAATTAATATGATACCTCCAAAGTCGAAACTAACTATAGAGTTGAGGTAGAAGTTTCATAACCACTTTAATAGAGTTAAAACACTGAATTAAAGATTTAATTCACTTTTCTCTAAGCGTTCTTTTACAAGAATTGAGAGAAAAATTCTCTCTTATACTTGTAGATCTCTTTAATTCACTTTTCTCTAAGCGTTCATTCTCTCTTAATACTGAACAAGGTTTGAAGCTTCCAAATTCCAACTTGAGGTGCCTCACAAAGAAGCAGTGGAAACACTTTCCCAAATCATCGATGGCTTCCACTAGCGTTAGTATCCCAACAAGAAATTTACTCTCATTGTGTCACCTCAATAAAAAACCCCATCTTTTTATCATCAACTGCCACTGCCACTGCAAGTACAATATAATCCCTCCCTCAATAGGATTAGGGGCTTCTCAATTGAACATTAGACCTTTATATTATTTTTCCTCTCCTGCTCCCATAAAGGCGTCGGCAGATCGAAATTCAGATAACCAAGTGAATTTAGTCACAAATTTTGATTTTGGTGAGAGACCCGTGAAAACTAACAAAACTGTATTGTGGGTATTATTTTGGACGTCCGTTTCTCTTGTTGTATTCGCCTTCTCAAAAGATGCCAAGGCTGTTGGTGCTGCTTCTTCTTCTATTAAAGCTTCCAGCTTTGGTCTTAAAGTTGCAAGTTTCCTTAGAGGTTCGGGATGGACTGATGAAGCCATTGTTTTTGCTCTAGCCACTCTTCCTGTGATTGAGCTTCGTGGGGCTATTCCTGTTGGTTATTGGATGCAACTCCACCCAGCCCTTCTCACCGTCTTATCCATTCTAGGGTCAGCTATTCTCTGCATTTCCGGATTCAATTTTTTTTTTTTTTAATTATTTGTCTAAAGAAATCCTAATTTGAAACCCAAACGAAATTGCTTACTTTCAAACCAAGATTAATTGTTATAGGCGTGAATGCATCATCTCATCTTTATAGACTATATAGCATCAATTGTCTTATAGTTTTGACCTGAAGATGTGGCTCTTCCGGAAATGATGATCATGGTGATTTGGCTCTTATAGTTATAGCCTATAGGGCGGTTACACTTACAAACATTCACCATTAGATTGGCCAAAAGATTAGCTTTGTTTAATTTGCTTATTAATAGCTCCAACTCTCTATTATAGTCTGAGTAATTCTTCAGATTTGATTACAAAGGAAAGGTACAACTTGCATAAGTGAAACACTGTTATAGAGTCATGACTCATGTGGCAACAACATTAGTAATTATCATACTTATTGAGCCAATGGCTTACCCCTCCCCCTATGTCCACCAAATTCTTTGTTATAGTTGATGTTCCTACCTTAGTCCTAAAAGTTGCAGCCTCATAGAAGAGTACCTTGTCAAACATATTTCATAAGGCGCACTTGAAGTGTAATATAGGCTTATTAGGCGTGAATAGCTGATTTTTCCATTTTTTATATTTTTATTTTAGCTTTGAGCCTCCTGTGCTTTTGTGCACCTTATGCATTTTAAATAAAACTAAGGTTCCAACTGTTTTCTGCGCCTGCAAAAACAAGTTTAATTCTCATTGATAGAACCTTGTTTTTTTTTCCTGATTGGGAGTGGAAGCTTTTGCAAACACGAATGCTTTAAGTACTTGTATTGAGATGTGATTAATATGTTAAATACAATGTGGAAAAATCATGTCCTAATGATACTGTTAATTATCTTGAGGAAAGTTTGGCTTGTTGAATTGTTGATACTGTACTAATCTAGTTTAGTTATTTGTGAATTGTGTTGTAGGAACATGATTCCAGTTCCATTTATTATACTGTATCTGAAGAAATTTGCAAATTTTGTTGCTGGGAAGAACCATGTTGCATCAAGGGTGCTAGACATGCTTTTTAAGAGGGCCAAAGAAAAGGCTGGCCCAGTGGAAGAGTTTCAATGGCTTGGTTTGATGTTATTTGTAGCTGTGCCATTTCCTGGGACCGGAGCATGGACTGGTGCTATCATTGCTTCAGTGCTAGACATGCCCTTCTGGTCTGCTTTATCAGCAAACTTCTTTGGTGTGGTCTCTGCTGGTCTTCTAGTCAATTTGCTTGTGAACCTTGGCTTCAAGTATGCTATTATAACTGGTCTTCTCCTTTTCCTTGTTTCGACCTTTATGTGGAGTTTACTTCGGAATCTTAGCAACTCTCTAAATTCACATAATTAAATTACTTCGCCTGAATCTATCATAGAAGTATTATAATATATAGCGGTAGTCATCTTCTCTTGTATTGAATCATTGAGTATTATGTTTGCCTACATCTTCTTCGTTCCCTTCTCACAGATACTAGTTACTAGTAGACCAATCATCTTTGTGTTGCATATGACCTGCTCAAGTTTTTTGGACATCTTGAGATCGAGAAACATATTGGCCTTTACTTCAAAAAATCTGTGTTTTGCATCCTTTATGTCTTGCAACAAATAGACAGTAGAAAGTAAAAAAAGAGACGTAGCAATAGGATGCATTTAGGGCTATAAAGTATAATCTAATTCTGCAACTAAATTTTAGGCTGAAAACGTGTTTTAATAACTCAACAGTTTAAACAATTTGTAACAAACCACCGTTTAATGTTATTACTATCAAAATTATAGCCTTACATAAAACAATTTGAACTAATTGTGGGGGGTTGTAATGCTGCTACAATCTTAGTAAAGTATGATCATCAACCAATGAAAAGGTACGAGAAGTAGCATTAGATTCATAATTCATATCGTCTGCAACCTTGAGAAAATTGGTAAATGTATTGTGCAAAACGGCTTGTATTCATCGTATGCTGTTCTATACCATTTAGTAAAATTCAGGTTCACGCACTAAGGTTGAAGAAGCCTTAATTTGTGCAGAAAAACGGCTCCCGTCAATGTAATATGGACTCTTAAAATCGAATACATTACTCTTTGTTAAATTCACATTTTTTGCTTGCTTAGTGTTCAACACTACTAACTCATCTTCTATTTTAGTATTGTGCAAATTTCCACAACTCTCCATGATTGACATTTCTTCATCCAAATCAAGTATAGTTTCCAGATTTGAAATAATGTCTTTCCCTTCTTTTTGTGCCATTTTCAAATTTGAATTTGGATCAAATTTCACATTTGTTTTTAAAGTAGTTAAAGATGAGAATTTGAGAATGACAATCCAACCTTGCTATTTTGAAATTCTTCATTTATGTTACATAATTAAAATCCATAATTTAAAATGAAATACTAGTTCTCAAACACTACATTAAGGTAAATTTATACATATACTTAAAGTGATTGTTTTCGATGTAATAATGTTAATCCATATATTAAAGTGAAGGTGCCTAACATAGCATAGACATATGTAGTATATTGTTAAAATAGAAAATTGATTTTAAAAGCTGAAAGTCGTAAACCAGACCAGACTAGACAAAATTGTTTTAGTTCGGTCTAGTGTTTGAAACGGTCTAGTCCGATTCAAAAGTTTTATAAGCAAAATTTTTTTATTTATTCTGATTTTAGTGTCAAATTAAACCAAATCAAATCGGTATATTTGTAGCCCTATTTAGCGAAAAATTAATTAGGATTATATGTGTATATATGAGTAGTCTTCCAAAAATATTGCAATAAAAAAAAGTTAAAATGATAAGTACCTTATTTTCCAAGTTTGTCTTTTCCTTATAGGGAGATTCATAATCAAGCTTGAGGCGATTGAAGCTAGCCCTCAATATAGAGAACTCCTTTTCAATTCTGGAACCAAATAGCAACTTGTCTTGGTTGCAAACCAAGATGTTTGGCTATATACATTTTTCTTCGTGGTACATTTATTTCCTCTGTATCTAAACAGAAGGTCTCTGAGAGATCGTCTATGGGCAAAGACGGCTCTCTAAAACAGCCCAGCCTAATGTTTAAATGCAGTTTTTATTTTTTTTTATTTAAAATATTGAAAATTAGAAACTGATTTTATAATTGGACTGATCCAAGATGAGTGGTCTATGACAAAGACCGTCTACAGTTAGAATTTGTGATATCCAAAATATGCTATTTTTACAACTATATGTCTAAAACGAAAATTGATGTGAAATTTTATTTAAACTGCAAATGTGCGGTTACGTGTAGTTAAGTCGATCTTAGAAAAGCTAGTCAATTAATTTGCCCAACTCTTTAATGTTGTGCAAGACAAGGCGAATTAATAATATACCACTATCGGCAGACTAATGGCAATTGTCATTAATGATATTCTGTGCTAACGTATGAAAACTCAATGGTATATAGTGAATTAAAAAAATTTGTGTGGTATATGATAAATTTTGAAGAAACTCAGTTTCCGTAAAACCAAACCCTAAACCTTAGTCGTAAACCCTGACCCTTTATTATCATTACTAATACATAAGTATTAATCAACTACATTTACTTTTAGTGTAATCAATGAAGTTAAGATTGTTTGGTTTATGTTTTTCTATAGTGAATTAGTGATAATAGAGTGCAAGATGGGTGAAATTTAATTTAATGTATGTATTATATTCTTATTTCTGAATAAAATTATACATTTGTTTGGGTTACCTAGGATAGGACTAAAGTTGGGTTATAGTGGAGTATCTTACCAAGAGTGCTCGACTCTTTCTGATGAACACCAAGTGGGATATTAATCAACTTGCAAGGGCGTAATGCCTAATGGTTTAGGACCGGTCCTATATATTTTGGGGTCCTTAGCGAAATAGCAAATTGGGGCCCTTTTCCTTTATAATTTATAGTCTATATAGACTTTCTACAACTATTAATTTTGCTTTTTTGGCATGAGGTCCTGGGTGACGGCCCCTCTTGCCCACCCTTAGGGCCGACCCTTTTATGGTTATCACGTAAGTCAAGACCCCTCCTGAAACAACACTTCAAAACTCTTTCGTCACATGAAGGATAACATAATGCCTAAGGGGGACGGGGATGATATTGGGATTTAGGAGTACTCAACAGTCAACAATACTCCATCGCCAGGAAAAATGTACTCAACAATTAACAAATGCTTTGACCAACTAGCATCTTTAGACAAAAACCTTCAAACTCAATCTGGAGCCTGGAGGTCATATTTTGTTCTTGGCAACCCCTCCCCCATTCATGACTATATCTAGAAACTCAAAATTCACAAAATTCACATCGAGTAACTTGTACATCCAGGATCCATCTCAAACTGTCAATGGTATTGCACATAGTAACAACTCAAAAGCAAGGTACAACTAGATTCCATATCTCTCAATCGTGTTCATGATTTAACAGCCTAATAAATAACTTTGACAAAAAAATTGTCTCACTTTTGAGAAGAAAAAATATGTCCTACATCGATGGAAAGACAAAAGCCAATGAAGCACAAATATAGGGAAGCACCCTTCCTTTAGCTTCAATTACTTCATTAAGCAGAACATAAAGATACAAAGAATGCGTGTACAAGACAAGTATGTAGCTTAGATGATTCCAGCAGCTATGCTAGAAGTTGCGTTGATCTTTAGTGCATGCTCAGGGATATAAGTTAAACCTGTTTCAAGTAAATTCACAAGAACTTCAGTCAGTAATTAACTTGAACAATTTTTCTTAAGGTTCCTTTAAACAATAATACTAAGGGGTCGTTTGATATTATCTAGGTGTAAGCAATGGAAAAAGTAACAATAAGTGTTAATGTTATTAATTGTTTAGTATAACCATAAACTAATGGAATTGCTAGCACTAACAGTTTTTCCTTACACTTTCCTTGTCGTATTTCGGAATTCATTCTACTTTATACCAATATGAACTTGAACTAGTCATTGTCCATTCATATCCTCAATTTCTTGGCAAGATGTACCATTCATTAATAATCCCAAACTGACAATATCTTTTTTGAACAAGAACTTTCAGATTTGTAGAGCACTTCCTGGTGTGAGAAAATTCCTAGTGGCTGAGCTGTTGGGGAGAGGAAATAAATATTGTAGAGTTTTGATAGAGATAAAGATAAACTGAAGAGCAATGTTCAAGAAATGTATTTTGTTACCACCCAAATTCTAGTGGTAACAATCAAACTATCAAAGGGTATCATTTATTCTCAAGAAATGGTTAGGGTTATCCAAATCTCAAACCCAACAGATTTTAATAAATTGGGTAAACCGTTTCCATTTTCAACGCTCTATATCATCAAACCAAACAAGCCCTAAATAAACATCTGTCTCGACTAAAATATATTACATATAACCTAAATTAAAAAGTATGGAGCTTTTTGGACAACAAAAGAGGTTCAAATTCTATTGAACCATCAACTTGGAATGTCAAAAGAATCCCTCCGTTTCTAAAAGTTTGTCCAAACCAAAATATTGATTTAAGGAGAAAGAAACTTAAACATGATTTTTCATGGTTATATATATATATATATATATATATATATATATATATATATATATATATATGTGTTCAACGGAGCGGGTCAACCCAATGGGTCAAGGATCGGGTCAATTTTAACGAGTCATTAACGAGGCGGTCATTAGAGGGTCATAAAAGGGTCGGCTCATATAAAGGGCATAACAATTAATAGTACAATAATTTAATTACATGCACTGCTATTCACTCATTTAGCCTTCTACATACTACTTAGTTATTACTTTTCCTCCTAACTATTTTTCTGCTTTATGGTCCTCTACCAAATTGTGTTTCTAATTTTTCCCCCAAATTTATCTACCAAGAACCCTAGTTTTCTCAAAACTCACTTCTCACTTTACGAATTTCATTCTATTAATGAGACTTTGAAGGATATACGAATTCATATTCATCTCGCTAAAGGTATGCTTTTCGATCTCGTTTTTTTATTATTTTGCAAATTGTTCGTGGTTTTTAATTGGTGTTCTGTATGATATTTTGAAACTTTGAGCTGATGTCTAGGAATCAAATCTGGAGTGGTTGGTATAAATTCTTGAGTAACGAGTTTGTATTAAATATGAATTAACTTGGTTGGTATAAATTCTTGAGTTACAAATTCAAATTCATCTCTGCTTGCGTTTTTTCTAACAAGCTATTTATGAATTTATCTACAATAGGTTATTACGAATAGTTTAAGTTAATGTTGGGCAGTTAATGTTCCCTAAGGTTTATTGCTTGTTGATGATCTACAGTAGGTTGGTGTTGTGGGTAAACAAATAAATTTATTACCTTAAGATAAAATAAAGTCCTAATGGGCCAAGCTTGGGCCGTGTTAAAAGGGCTTAGGCCCATCCTGGCCCGACAGTATCAGCGACCCGGCATGGCCCGTTAAGAATTTGACCCAACCCGTTGAACAGCTCTAGCTATACACGAGATAAAATATATTCATGTATGAACTTGTTAGATTCGTCTCGATGTATAAATTTATATACTTTTTATAATTTTAATAACATGTTTTCAAAGATATTAAGACTGAAACACGCTTCGAAAGCCCTAATCCCAAGTTCCCAACAATTTGGGTGGCTACATGAGCCAAAACAAATCAACATGAGAGATTGCCTCTATAAAGAATACTCGAAATACAGAATGGAGAAATTTCAAATGAAGGACGTACACAAAGGGATGGACAAGATGACTTCATTTAATATGTAGTAGTTAATTACCTTTCTCCTTAACATAAATCTGCAAAGTATCAAGAGTAATTATGCCATCTGTCAATGGGAGCAACTCAAGCTTAATTTTGGCAGTGGATTGAGAAGGTACACACCTGATAAGACCAAAAAACACCAAAATTGAACTCTTAAAATATATGTTAACAAGATAAGCAAACCAAAAAAGTTGAGTGGTAAGTGGTAACTACCCTAAAGGAATGCTGCTATGCAACCACAAGTGAGTACAGCTCGAAGCAGTAATCGGAACTGGAGCAGCCTGCGAATCAGAAAAAAAAGGCTGGGCACCACTTCGAGACTCAGCCAATTGAGCTACTGCACTTAATCTTTCTGTAATGGCATATCCATTAAATGGGCTCATTGGTGATGATGGCGTAGAATTCAGCGACAGTACTGAGGGAGGAGGTGTAAATGATGCTGGAGCAAGTATGGTCAAGGTAAGATCTTCAGATGTAAGGTTTGACGCCTGAAGAGTCAATACCTGAAAATTTAAAACCATTACACAATGCATTTCAACTCAAGAAGTACGAAGAGTCCATAGATGTTGTTGGCAAAACCTGAACTGGCAGCTGAGAGACTTTTCCAGTAAAATCCAGAGTTTCATTTGATATTTCAGAAGCAACTGATATCATGAAGTCCCTTGAGATGCGTGGTCGCCAATCAGTGGGCTTCTTAAAAAAAAGTCTTGATTCTACATATATATACAAGTTAACTATAGAACTCTCCACATAATGAATCAATGGACTACTTTTTTGAGTAATGATCGATTACCAGAGTAATTACAGCGACATGATATCAGTATAGCATACTTATGAGAAGTAGAAATATCTTTTGTTCCTTCAATAGTTACAGGAGGAAGCCCTATACTTGTTGCTTTGCTTCCAGCTTTTGAGTGCACCTTCATAGTTCTGACATCAGGTATCTTAGATTTTTTTATGACTGGAATATCTGGCTTGAGAATAAAAGAGTGCTCTTCACCTCTCCTGCAATGACATAATAAATTACAATTCAACCATGAAAATATCACCAGAAATAATTGGAAAAGCAACAGTAGCCATATAGAACTTCAAAAATAATTATTTACAAGGTCAATTAATATTTTTGAAACTAGCGGCCACAATACAGTAGCAAAAATTTTAATTGTCATTCACCAAAAACATATTACAATATGAGAAAAAATAGCTAGGACTTCCAAATACAAAAAACAATTGCATAGTGGAGGTAAAAAGTCTATATGAGATGGGTTCCAAATTCAGGTCCATGGAAAACATCACAACACCTTAGAGACTATGCTAGCAATTGGAGAATGGCTAATCATGAAGAGGAAAGACATGGCCAACAGACTACTGTTACAGGTATTCTTACCTCACGAATTCCCTACTTTCTAATCATCACCATTTTTTACTTGTCAAAGTCTCGTTATCTATCTCTAGACCCAATCACCTAACTAATTTTTTATTTCCCAACATTCCACACTTAGAGTAATCTCAATGACCTTCAATTACCCAACAAATTCAGTAAAAGGCTTTAATCCAGTGAAATAAAAGAAAACCCAAAACAACACACTAGATTGAGCAATCAACACCCAGGAGCCTTCAATTCTAGCCCAGCCTGAATATAACAATCATGTGTGCTCAAAAATTACATCAATGGACTTCAATTCTTTTAACTAATCAATAACTTCATTTGGAGATTAATAAATCTTCTTAAACACACGCCTAACCTGCTTTGATTTGTTTTTTAGAAAATGCAAAGATTGCAGTTAGTTTCTTCTTTCAACTGATTTTAATATATTTCAGATTTGGCAATCAGAGGAGAGAGCAAGACAAATAAAAGGGGATTAGGGTGGAATGCGTGGAAGAGATTAGAATCCAAAAAGGAATCAAAGATGAATATAAAGTACCATATGTTGGGGGGACGATATTGAGTGATCTTCATTTTCTTATTCTTCAATGGAGAGTTACCAGTGATCCATCAGATGCAGATTATCATAATTGGGGAAGGTGTAGAAGAGGGGAAAGGAGTTTAATGATGATTGTTAGCAAACATCGTGTGTGTGTGGGTGGGGGGACGGCACATGGAAACATATTCTGTAATGGATGATGTGCATTATACCCTTTAAGGTGCCAGGTTACAAAAAATACTTAAAAATAGGGTCTTTGACAAAAAGTATATAAAGGAATATGACTTGTTAGAAAAGCAGATTAAGAATTCCCATGACAAATGGCATCCATGTCAATAAATCAACAAATTTGCAGAAGGTTACATATACGATTACTGGGTTTACACTTAATCAAGGTCACTTATTTTATAAAGGTCATTTTGTACTAGCCAAATACTCCCCTTGCATTCCAGTGCTATTGCAAGTATATCATAATTCTCCACTTACGGGGAATGGGGGTGAAGTTAAGACTTATTGACGTTTAGCCATGCAATGGTTTTGGGAATGCATACGTAAACAAGTCACTATTATGTACGGCAATGCAAGATTTGTCAGCAACAAGCCAAATACTCCCCTTGCATTCCAGTGTTATTGCAAGTATATCATAATTCTCCACTTACGGGGAATGGGGGTGAAGTTAAGACTTATTGACGTTTAGCCATGCAATGGTTTTGGGAATGCATACGTAAACAAGTCACTATTATGTACGGCAATGCAAGATTTGTCAGCAACAGAAGGCATCTTATCAAACTCCAGTCGGGCTAGCCAGTGCGGCAGTGCCCATTGCCACTAAAGTTTAGAAGCACATATCAATGGATTTTGTGGAGGGACTTCCTAGATCTTATGGCTTTGACATTGTGCTTGTGGTCGTGGACAGGCTCACGAAATACACTCATTTTGTGGGCTTGAAACATCCTTTCACAGCCATCACAGTAGCTACTTTGTTTGTCAAGGAGGTGGTGCGCTTACCTGGGTTCCCAACATCCATCATGTCCGATAAAGATTGTAGATTTTTAAGTGCCTTTTGAGAAAACTCTTCCGTTTGCAAGGCACCAACAAAGGCTTAGAAACGTTTCTATGTTATTTTATTAGTGGGCATCTGAAACAATGGACTATGTGGATTTCATGGGCTAAATTTTGTTATAACACACCTTTTCATTCCACTAGGACATACCACCATTTCAAGCTTTGTATGGGAGACCCCTCCTCATTTGGTTCGATTTAGGCAGTCCTATACGAAGGTTGATAGCTTGGAACAACTCCTACAGGAGCGGGATGCTAGGTTCGATGAAATCTAGTTTAATTTGATCAAAGGGCAATAATCCATGAAGTACTACGCGAATGCAAAACGTCGTGAACTATCTTTTAATGAAGGGGATCTTGTCTTTCTCAAATTTCAACCCAATAGACAAAAATATTTAGCCATCCGACAGCATAAAAAATTAGCCCCTCAATATTTTGGCCCTTATGCAACCTCAACAAGGTTGGCAAGGTGGCTTACAAGTTAGATCTTCCCGCGTCCAGCCTCATTCATCGAGTTTTTCAAGTTTTGCAACTCAAGCCAGCCCATGGTTTCAGTACCCCTTATGACAGCCCCCCTCCACCCTCTCTAAACAATGGATTTTTCTAAGCTTCTCCAGAACGTCTGTTGGCCTTACGTTTTCCCAGCCCATCCTCTCCTGAATTATGGTCCAGTGGCACAGGTCTGCAGAATCTGTAGCTATATGGGAGGTGCATCTTCTGGGTGAGGGTATTGTCATGCCGGCTAATCCACCCAAAGGAATATCGTTCTATCATAGAAGAGTAAATAGGGTGAGGTGGCAATAGATACAAAGGGGGATGAATGGTGTAACAGAATTTAATTGAGGGTATTCTAGAGAAAGAATCTACGTAACCAATTTAGAATTAGCAGACGTTGTTATGACTTGTTTAGTTTATAAATGAGGTTATTCTAGTGGAAGAATCTTTGTAAGCAATTTAGAATTAGCAACACGTTGTTATGACTTCTTTAGTTTATAAATACCACCATGTAATAATTGGTTAGGCAATGAATGAATATACTCCCAATCATTCCCTCAAATTCTCTCCACCTTAATTTTGTACTTTTTTCTCTGCAGCTTCTGTCTAAATTCTTTCTTTCTTTCTCACTTCCTTCTCTAAATCTTCTGTTAAAATTTTGTTACAGAGGCTGGCTCACAGTCACCACACAAGAATTCTCATCAAACTATTTCGTTTGTATGATAACCAACTAAATAATTAATGATTAAAACTGTGTATGTTAGTTGAAATTTATTTTGATAGACAGCACCACAATAAATAAAACCACAAATCTAGGAGGCATACAAGTTTGATTTAAAGTTGTGTAGAGTAACGACCATAAATAATCTCTAAAAAACTTCCAAGTCAAGGCCTGCATTAGAATTTATAAGTAGTTGGCTTTAAAAAATGTATGGCTTTGTTGCAAAAAAGAGACTAGGATAAGTACATCTAAGCAAGCAAACCTGATGTCAAAAGGGGTATATAGAATAGACTACACCTCAAAGCAAATTAATGCAAGTAAACTAAGAGAGATGATGCTCTAACCTTCGTAAAATCATGCAAGTAGAAGAGTAAACCTTCCATGGGATGAAACATCCACCCAATAGGGTGGGTGGTAGTGCTCTTCAAATGATGGATTTCTACTCTACCCATAGTTCAATACAAAAATCACTTAACTAGATACATCACAATCCTCCAAGAAAATGAAACATCAACACGTAAAAAAGATAAGGGGAATCTGAACACTAAAACAGCCAAAATTAAACAAGTTTCCAGGAATAAGAACCTCAACGCTAAATTTGGCAGACTATGCCCCGTTCCAGCTTCAATACATGCAACTGGAATAGACAAAGGTGGACCTGCTTTTGATGCCTCTTCCAAGATAATAGTAATAGCATCTATGTATACAACAATATCTGGTGCATGCGTTGGACAGATATTCTGCAAAGCAAACAACAATTCAAAACCAAACATGTATACACTATATACATCATGGCCATGAGGCTATTAAGAAGGCGCAGGCATTATACACTATATATAATGAAGATATATGACAGTGTGTATGACTGCTACAAAAGACTTGTTACCTTTATCTGAACACAAAGCAGATCATCTGTGTTGCAATCAGCAGCAAATGAGTGAATATCAACAGGTTGAATGATTTCAAGCTGCTTTCTCCACCTTCGTCCTGGAATGTAGATTCCCTCAAGTCCACAACAAACAGAAAATCTTTCAGGCTCCAATGGAACTCCACGAAAAGACAGCAAACCCTGACTTCCACTTTTTGGACATTTCAAGGACTTTTGTGATCCAAAATGATTCCAATCTTCTAAATCAAAGTTAGGCTTTGGAGATGACACAGAAACAGATGGTGAAGCAACAGGTGTGTTATTTTGTGGTAGTGATGACATCGAATAACTTCTAAAGTGGCCAAAAGAAAATAGTTGTGAGCCACTTGAAGCTGAAAAGCTCGTTTTATGAGATGCATTAAGTAAAGGTGGGGACAAAGGTCGGTTTACAGGAAGTTGCGAATTATCTAAAGGAAGAAGCCATTTTAACAATTCTGCACACGGACTATGCTTTTCCTTCACTGGTACATCACTTTCTAAAGTCATAGTTCTATCATGATGTTTCTCAAACTGAAGAATCTCTAGTATAGGATCTCTCAAAGAATCAACACCAACATTCACTTGTAAAAGAACCTGCATCCTTCCAAACAAGAATGAAATAAGAGAAAATATGTGAGATAAGAATAACAAACAATAATAGCATTTCAAAAGAATAAAGCATTAAACAAATGAAACCTAAAACTATGAAATTTCACCACGATTAACCAAAAAATAAACTTAATGTCAGATGGATCTGAAAACTCCACAGCGACTCTCAGCCAAAATCAACTAGAATGAGAATTTTGCCGATAGCTTCCCATTTACTTGCATATTCTACTTTCCAAGGGAAAACTCTTGCTGGTGACACTATTTTTTTCGAATGACTGCAGTAAATTTATTTCTTTAGTAAAAGAAAGAAAAGACATAAGACATTGGCTTCACTGGGCTCATCATCAAACTTAATCAAAGGACAAAGATATGTTCATAACAAGTCCTACACAAAATGATTCCTGCGTTATCTCACATCAATTCCCAAATTGTGCCTTGTCTCTCACATCTTACCTTCATCTTCTCGGTAACAATAACTCCACTTTTAAAGAACAGAACATTCACCACTACGAACATTAAGTTACGAATTATAAGTCCCTTAATACAACATGAAGAACTATTTGATAGACTCCTTTGAGGAGTACTATCTATTCTACATAGCACTGACATAACAAAGTTTGTCTCATATTCTTTTCATATGCTTGTAAAACTGACCAAAGATGCCTAAAAATTAAAATATCTTTAGCACAGCATTAGCTCCGATCCTGATTTTCAACAAGTTCAACTCATTGTGCTAAAGTTGCAATGTATACTCCATTTTAGCTCTGCTTAGAGTCTTTGAATTCTACAGTACATCCCCAAAGTTCTTGCTTGTCAGATAACATTGACAACTTCCATAGTTCCAGTACTCAAAAAAATGTCATCTACAAAAGGAGCTGCGTACTTCATCTTTACTTCATATTATTGCACTATTTTTCCAACAATTATTAAATCAATGGAACTCCTCTCATATTATTAATGCCAAAAATTTTGACAAAAATTAAAAGTACATAAAAGAAACCAGTACAATTTGGCATACCTAAAGTACGAGAATGATATCACTTATCACAACACATTAGTTTTCTAATCAAAATCAGAGGTTAGAGGGCATAAAGTTAATAAGCTAAGTAGAGAAATAATTAAAAAAAACACACATGAAAGTAGAAAACTACCCCATTTTCAAACAAACACTTAAGATATAGCATCAATCATACAGCTCCTTTTTGCAGTCTCAAGGACTTGAAAATGTCTTTAAACAATTCAAACAAGACACAACCTCAATTATTAGCAAACAGTACTCCGAAACATATACCAACAATGGAGAGTAAAATGTTTTCAAGCATCTAACAAAACGCTTAATTTTATATTTCTCACATCCAATATAATTAAACTTCAAAAACCACTGGCTAAATACATAATAAGGAAGATAATGGATTGAGCAATAGCCAATAATCACATTACTTCCCTAAATTCACAATATAAACCTAATCCACAAAAAACTCTACACTCCTGCAGTAAAAAAATCATCAGTAATACTTTACCCAAAATATTTCCAAGTTTAGAGACAAACACCAACCCACGCATATGCTACCTCACACAGTAGAATCTAGGGTACAAAAGAAAACAAAGCAAAAAACATAGACACAATAAGCACTGAGACTTCATTAAAAAAAAAACCAAACACACACAGATACAAGATATTTTTTGAAACATACCACTATGTCTCCATTAGCAAGAGAACAACACTTAACAGAATTTCTGGCCACGCCACCAGAAGCACGGGCATCAAAACTTCCACTATCAATTACTGCACTTAAGTTTGTGGACCCAGCAGTTTTACTGTTCTCCATACTAGTAGTGTCATCTACCATCTCAGGAGCTCCTTCTGTGCTTTTGTCCGACCATAGACTGTCTCCTGATTCCGCGATTCGGACAAAAAAGTGGGATTCTTTGAATCTCTGCAGCAATGTCTGAGTTTGTCTTCTATGATCTTCCATTCTTAAGTAAGACTCACTCGCAGATACATCAACGTGATGCTTATTTACACATTTTACATCTACATCATTGTTATACTCAACTGGACGAGCTTCACGAATTGGTTCTTGTTCTACAACATTTATACTTTGGTCCTTCAGACCTTGTGTGATGCCATTTTTATTCATGACAGCAGCAACTTTGAATGGAGTGATGATTTCAGTATCTTGTTGGGAGGCAGATAAACATGCTACAATATGAAGCTGTTCCCCTGCATTGTCAATTTGTCAGCCATATGATCCTACTAAGCTTGTATAATCTATAAATAATGTCCAATCCACATTCCAACAGTATCAAACAAGAAAATTTCAAAATAAAATGGTACCAGGAAAAACAAAAGAACGGTCCAAAGAGTGAAACCAATGTATATCTGGCGCAGCACCCCAATCATGAGGAAGATCCTCTACAAATTTACAATCAAATTAGATCAATAAAATTACGTAATCAAATTTGAACATGATAGAGACACTAAGGCAATGATAAAATCATGCCAGTAGAGCAATGGAAGGAAGAAACGTACTGAAAGGAATGGTAATCCACCCCTGGTCCTCCTTAACGTCAACGTGCTTATCTTCAAGGGGGCCAAAGTCTTTTATAGTTGCAGGAGAATTCAAATAACCATCAACATAGGAATCACGATTACTTTCAGCAACATATAAATTATCCGTTGATTCCGATTTATTTACCGCAATCAATCCTTCTAAGGTCGTCACCCCTTGTGAAGGAGTTTTTTTTCAACCATGGCGATACGGGTGGAAGTTGATCAGCCATCGATGCTGATGTTGATGCTGATGCTGATGCTGATGCTGCGGCGCTAGGGCTTTGCCGCAGCAGGAAATTCATCGTTCAGCTTTAACCTTCCTACAATCAATCAAATTATTATACTATCAACCCTAAAACTAGTTGATCAAATCAAATTCAGTAAACCCAGATTTATGATCCAAACTTACAGACAGGGGCGGAACTAGAAAAAAATCAAATGCTGTCGATAAAGATAACATTAAAAAAATAAATCAACGTTTTAACTACGGTAACTGACTCCGTTCAAACTCGTATTTTGAAAATGACGCATAATGTCATCATTTGACAAACTTTGTAACAAAAAGATATGCTTCTTGAGGTGTAAGCTTGGCCTATGCTTGAATGTTGGGTGTTTCTCCTTCCACCATTTTACCACGTTTATAATGACCTAAAATTGAATTACATTTATTAGCAATTTAATAGCACAATAGCACCAAAAAGATAACATAACAACATGAAGCATCATTGAGTTCAACAGCAGGAAAAAAAAGCACCAAAACAAGGCTCATGCTAACTGAACTTGTTGCTTCTATCCACCGTTGAGGTTAACCCAACTTTCCCCAATTACTGTGAGATCACCAAATGGAAGCATTTCAATGTCTTTTAACAATGATAATCCATAGATGAACCAAACAAAATATTAGCTCTTATAGTCCCTGTTTGAATCCATGTTGTTTGAGAGACATAGGCAAGCTTTCCATAAACTTCCAAATTAAAGAAAATCAAATTAAAGAAACCAAAATCAATTTACTAAAGAATATTAAAGAAACCAAAACCAAAATCCTATTTGAACCAAATGTTGAGCTAAATTGATTCATGAATGAACAAAGAATGTCAAGAAACAAGAAACAATGTTTAACCCTAAATTGATTAACCCTATTACCCTAAATTGATTGACCCTAATAGATTAACCCTAAATTGATTAACCATAAATTGATTCATGAATGAACAAAAAATGTTAAGAAATAATGTTTAACAAATTAACAATCAACACAAACCAAAAATAAAAGATCAAATTAAGTAATTAACTCAAATACTCAATGAGAAAATCAGAAAAATAATGGGTGAGTGAGTGACGACCTGCAGCACCTGCGTCCACGCCTGCGGCCTGCACACGAGTTTCTGGTGGCGTCTGCCGCTTTGCCGGAGTGAAGGAGGAGAGGCAGGGGCTCAGATCTGGGAAGTGATAAAAGGCGTGGGAAGGGAGATGGGAAATCAGGGAATGAGTTTTGAGGTTTTCGAAATCAGGCAATGAGTTTTGAGGTTTTCGAAATCAGAGAATGGGTATTCTGATTTCGAAATTGGGTTGAATTTTAGGAAAAAAAAAATTCTTAAAATTTGATGAACATGGGTGGATGCTGTTAAAGACCAAAACACTCACCAACTGAGACACTTCCAACATCAACATATGATAGGAATTGAGCATCTATATAAGTCAAATGTTGTCAATTGACATCATTGACTAAATATAGATCTGCCCCTGTTACAGATGGTGGAATTCTTGACAGCAATGATGAGATTACACAAATTGGAAAAAGGCAGGAGAACGTGGAGGGCGAGCTACCGCTCGATCAACCCGGCCTCAACCCCCGAATTATACTAACAACCCTAAAACGTCGTCGCGAGCCTCCTTCAACCGCGGGCCATCCACCGCGCACTGTTGGTTGAAATGTGCAATTGTAAAATATCATTATGAAATTATAATATTATAAATAAAATTTAATAATATATTCAAATTGTTTATAAAAATATAATGGCTCAATAAATAATTAAATAAAGAATAATAAAAAAAATCAAAAAATAACCTCAAAAAAAAATAATCAAAAATTTTGCATATTATCATTACAAAATTATACTCCCTCCAAATCATTTTAGATGTCTAATTTCCTGATTTGGCAAATTCATATCCATTGTTTTATTTCCTTTTTTGTCTTTCTTTTTTTTACCTAAATACCCCCACTTTTACTACTTCCAATACCCAACTACCACCTTTACCCCACCTTTCCAATTTCCAATACCTAACTACCACATTTATAATTAATTTAATCAATTAAAATACCCAACTACCATCTCTTCAATGGACCCCACACCACCCTAAATAACCGTGAAAACCCAAATGAGACATCTAAAATGATTTGGAGGGAGTAATAATTAGAAAAGTAATAATAATATATAATTAAATTTAATAAAATTAAACAACATAAAAACTTAATTTATTATGGATGGAATAATATAATGTCATTACCACAAAAAAATTATTTCTGATATTAATGGAAATTATTTATTTGGATTAATTATTTATAAAATTATAATGGCTCAAATGAATAATTAAATAAAAAAGTAATAAAAATTATCTCAAAAAAAAAGTATTAAAAAAGTACATATTATCATTATGACATTATAATAATATGAGTAATGTATATTTACAACAACAAAACTCAATTTGTTTTGACTGTACAATGAATTGTATTAAAGGACAGTATTGAAATTTAAATCTTTTTATTAAAGAAACATACAATTATTTTAACTGTAATAATGTATGTTGTAATTATTTTTAGGAAAATTTCACGTGGTAACCCTGAGGCACGCGGTAACCCTGAGGTTTACGATTGTTCCACCGTGACCTTTTTGCACATAAAAACGTTAGCTTACGTTAAATTTTAAATTTTAAGGTTGTTGTACGCCTATTTATGCGACTCACCATTTCAAATTATATTTTGTTCCCCTCAAATCCAAAAGATTGTAGAGTTATGGTTTATATGTTGGAGGAAATGTTGAAATTGGCCGGTGACATTTGAATTGGTGAGTCGCATAAACAGGTACAACAACCTTAAAGCTTCGAAATTAATGTTTGCTAACGTTTTGCTAAAGTTTTATGTGTAAAAAGGTCACGGACACGGTGCAACAATTTGGTAAACCTCAGGGTTACCGCGTGGATTTTTTTAAAAGTTTTGGTTACCACGTGAAAAACCCAATACCTTATGGTTACTGTGTGGAATTTCCTTTATTTTTATTAATTTCCTAACAATCTCATTGTTTTTTTGTATTAAAGGAATATTTTAGATTTTATTTTTTAGTACTTCATAATATTTTCAGAAAAATAAGATACCATTATTAAAATAATTTTATTAAGGAAAAATTACAAAAAACTACTTATTCTAATGGGTGACTTGCAAAAAACTACATATTCTAATTTTTTTTGGAAAAAACTACCTTAATTGATATAAACGTTTCTAAAACACTACCTATTGACGGTTTCAGTTCGTTGACCGTCAAAATTTAGTTTGACTTGTCACGTGACTTGCACGTGACCTTCTTTTATAAGGGTAAATTCTTTCTTTCATGAAGCTTTAATCTCAAACCATCAATGACTTCCAGTGGAAATCCAAATCCAAATCCAAATCCCAATTCAAATCAACACCCAAATATTCATTCTACCCAGTGTTATCAAAATCGCGACCCGGATCGTAGGATCGTACGATCCTACGACCCAGATCGAAGCCCACGCGTAGGATCGTTCATAGAGTCGAAATTGAGCAGAGTCGCAGTAGGATCGTGTGGGATCGCTGGAATCGAGCAGGATCGCGAGTATTTTACGATCCTACCGATTCTGACATAAAGCCCTCAATTTAGCTGCTCATATAAACCCCCCCCCCCCCCCAAAAAAAAACCCTAATTTTTGGCTGCTTCTCAAATTTTCCTCACTCTCTCTCGCAACCAAACCCTAACACTGCTCACACTCACAGACCACCTCCTCCATCGCCATCTTCAGCCTTGCTCGAGTCCTTGACTGCTCACAGAGACACAGGACGCTCCTCGCCTCCTCCATTGTCGAACTTCTGAAGCCATCAAATTGTTAACTTTGAAGCTTTTCACTTCTCACTCAAATTGTTCGAACTTCTCACTCACGAAGCTTTTCACTCAAATTGTTCACTCACGAAGCTTTTCACTCACAAAGCCATCACAGGTTCGAACTTCTGAAGCTTTTCACTTCTCACTCACGAATTTTATGTTAACTTTTCACTCAAATTGTTCTCTCACTCAAATGTCTAATATTTTGCTGTGTAATTTCGTAAGCCTTGCTCGAGTACTTGATTTGTTGAAATTGTTTGATTTGTTTGAAATTGTTGAAATTGTTTGAGTACTTGATTTGTTTGAGACTTTGAGTACTTGATTTGTTTGAGTACTTGACTGCTCACAGAGACAAATTCGTGCTAAATTGTATAATTCACTTTTCATGTTGAGTACTTAATAATGTTGAAATTGTATAATTCAATGATTAATAATGTTTACTTTTCATGTTTACTACTTGTAACACCCCGATATTTTTAAACCGTTTAGTTCCGGTATATTTAATAAAAATTCCTAGTATCTCATGTTTTTTTTTATTAGCTCATGTTTGGGAATGGGCCTTGGACATACATTGAACAACTTTTAAAACCTTAAAACCTTTGGGCCCAAATATCCTAAACTCTTCTAAAAAAAAAAACAAAAAGAAAAAAAAATATAAATAAATACAATTAAAAAAATAAAAATAAAAAAAAAATAGTTAAGAGGGAATTGGAGGGCCGGCCATTAGGGGTGTAATTTGGGATTAATGGGTATGTAACTCCCATGGGATATTAAGAGATTTTTTTTCTAATTATTGCCTAAAGATTAATTATACTCTAATTATCCTCCATTTTAATTATTCTAATTTCCTAAAACCTAAAATCTTCTCTTACTCTCAATATTCCTAGAAACACCAAATTCTCAAACCCTAACTAAGCCTCACACCATTTTGCTCTTCTACACTTGAATTTTTGGTATTTCCATCTCCTTTGTAAGTATTTTTTTTTATGTATTATCTTTTAGTAAATTTTAAATGTAATTATATAGAGTATGTGATGTTTTGTGTGAATGAATTTTTATGTATTATCTTTTTATGTATTATCTTTTAGGAAATTAATTATAATAATCATGGGAATAATAAAAGTGATGTTAATAAAAAAAATGTGTATGTTTAAAGTTGAATTGTTAAGGAAAAAGTTTTGTTGAAATATAAGAGGTTCTCCGATCTTGTATTTTTGGATTCTTCCGATTAATAATCAGCCTCTCCATTGATATTCAAAGAAATATAAGAGGTTGTTATGGCTTGGTTTGAGATTTTAATATACATGATTTGTTTTTATGATAATTTGTATTTGTAAGAAATTAATAATTTTGAGAAAATTTGGAAATGAATTTTTGTGGGCATGAATTTATGATTTTTATGGTTGTAAGATATGGATTTAATAGGAAAGTGGAAATTTGAATTTATATGAATTTATATGAATTTTAGCAAAAAAAATTGACAAATCCCGTAGGATTGAAAAATAGTGAAAAAATGTTGTTTTTAGAGCATTTTGACCTTGAAATTAGGTTAAAAATATCTATACTATGTTATAAATTATGAAAATTGGTACCCGGGGGTTTTGATGCCTTCCGGACGCAACGGTGAAGTCGGATTTACGTTTTGACAGTCTTAAGGCAGGTTTCTGGGCAGTTTTAGTTGCTGTCTTTTGTAGGGGAATTTAATATGTTTGGAGTTGTGGTGTATGTCACGTGTTATGCGTATGTGTTTTATGTGTGTTGGTAATTGTGTATGTGAGGTGTTTACCTTGAAGATGATGTGAATGTGTTCTTATTTCCGAAACCGGTTAAACCTTGTAGGAAGCCGATTCGTGACCGGAAATTAACTTGGGCCTTTCGCTTTGTTAGCTTGATCGAGGTGCGTACACGCAGCATAGATTTGTAGTATAGGTTACGTACCATATGTTATGGTATCAAAGGTAAAGTATGGGCATGTAATGTGTATATTGTTACGCTTCCGAACAATTGATTATATTATAACTTTAAATAAGCAGAGGTAGTATGACCTCACTAACTTGAAAGTGGACGTAGTATGACGTCAATTGGTGGAATGATTTTACTCGCGGCCTTTGGAGCCTATGTGCCACCGCGGGGGTATGCATACTTGACCATAGACACCGAAGTAGGACGTGTGTCTATGGTAGAGACTTGCTTAGGGGTTAGCTCCCCCTAATGTATTGTCTCGCCTATGGAGTTTGAAGTGGTACCAGCAGTATGGCTGGAATAGATACAGCAGTATGGCTGACTAACGGGAACATGAAAATTATTAAAGTTAAAACTTTTACTTTGTTGTACTTGATTAATTGAATTGTAGATTCCTTGCTGACGTGTACTTTTTGGTCTTAACGATCCTGCGATGATGTCGTTTACTCTTCGGATAATGACTAGCAGTAAGTTAATTGCAGGTGGGGAGTGAGGACTATTCTGGGAGAAATAAACGTTATTATCAGAAGTTATTATGAACCTAAACTTCCGTATTTTCTTTTAATGTTGGTTAAGAGGCGTGAACGCTCTCGAGTTGTAATAAATAGAATTAATTTTGCAAACTTATCTGCTGCTTCGTCTTTACGTCTGGTAGATTGTATTAGCACTATTAGAACTCGGTCCGCAAGTTTTTATTTCGCTTGAACCGTTTTAACTAACCGTTTAACGTCCCGGTTTGACTCGAACTATATTTGGTTACTCAAAAGTCTATTTCTCTTTTAAAACAACACGAGTCAAACTACGGGATGTTACACTACTGGTGTATCATTCGTGCTAAATGTAAGCTATACTACTTTGATAGTTTCATGTTTACTACTGGTGTATCATTCGTGCTAAATGTAAGCTATACTACTTTAGATAAATTTAATATGTATTTTGATTACTTTGAAACTTGTATTTTAACATTATTAAAAAAGATTATGATGTATTTTGACATTATGTGTTGACATTATTAATTTGAAACTTGTACTTTGACAACGATTATGGTGATGAAGAAGCTAGTATCTTAATCTACACATAGTATTAAAAAAGATGTGTTTTTAGTGCTTTTTTATAGTTAAAATCATCAAACAATAAGCATGGTCTTGATAAAACTTGTTAATTTTGCAAATTTGTAGAATCGACCGATCCTACGATCCGATCCCACCTGATGATTTCGATCATGCGTAGAATCCCGATCCTGACAACCTTGATTCTACCTATTTCAATCAAATTCCTTCTCAGGTTGATGCAATGGACTTTTCTTTATATTCCCAATTTTGTTTACACCCAAATATTCATTCTGCCTATTTCTTGAATTATCCATCTTAATTATTACACTTCAATCCGAAAAATACCCAAAATAATAAAACCTCAAATATCCCCTTTTAGACAGTTCACATACAGTCAACTATTCCAAATCTCAACAATTTAGCAATTAACTCTAAAAAAACAACTAATTTAAATTTAAACAAGCTATAAAATAAGGTTTAGAAAACCAAAAATCATACCCTTTTTCTACAAACAAGCTATAAAAAGAGAGGGTTCCAAATGGTAGAGGAAGATTAAGAATGTTGCTCGAATTTTGTGAGAAGGAGGGAGAAAATTCTGGTGTGTTCCTTCTAATGGTGAGTTAGGGTTTAGCACCATGAAGAAGATGATGAATGGAGGTTCCTGATTTTTTATTAATTATTTTTTTTTTTAATTCTCAAATGTTACATAGATTCATCAAAGAAATCAAAGAAAGAATCCCTTAACTATAAAAAGAGTCTAAGGGATGAGAACTATTCACAATATGAAAATGAACAGTGGTTTTGCCATGTCATTTGCCTATTCATGCCTACTATACTACTTCACCTTCCTCAGTTCTTACCTTCCTCCTCACTGCATTTCCCTTTCTGAATTCTCCTATTTTCATCTATCCTCATACCTCCCTGAAATTTGCTTAATTTCATCCTCAAAACCGAATGAACAAGGTAACATTTATCCTTTTCTTCTTTAGTTCTTGACTTTATAATATGCTAAAAATGTTAATACTAGGGTAATTGTTGGGTTCATTGTTAGGGTTTCTCTATTGGTTTGTCAGCTTTCAATTTAAGGCGAAGTATTGGAAATTCCTCGATGATTCTCACGGATTGATTTCCATCTCATGAGGTTAGTTCAATTCTTTAGAAAACAGATATTCTTGAATTTGGGTTGTTTTGTGTTTAATTTTGGTAAAAAGTTAATTTTTTTTTTCTTCTGAATTGGAATATTTACATTGTTGAATAAAAACATTGTTCTTCATATTTTGTTCCTCAATTTGGGTTTTGAGAAATATTAGTTAAAATTGCTTAAAAGGGTTTGTTTTCTCTTAAATCTACGTGTTTTTCAATAATTTTATCCATTTTTCTCTTTTTCCATGTATGGCTACTCTTTAGCATTGTCTATTACTTCCTTGATTTAAGTATACTCTTTTCAAACTTATTTGTAGACATTTAAATCTCTGATTAGTAATGCTTAAAACCCCAATCCTAATAAATCATAAAAGGTAATGTTTTATGGGTTTTCCTTTTTAATTTAATCTAATTTCCAGATTATTCTTGATTTTGTTGATTGTTGAAATACTTAACTTCGTTAGTGATGAGAATTTGGATTTAAGTATGAGTTTTCAGGTGCCTCAACCACCCTCTAATTCAGTTTCAAGCTTGAATTTTGATCCAAAGCCAGTCATCTTATTGCTACTTCATGGGATAATCAGGTTTATCCTCTTAAAAATTAAATTTTATTGCTTCAGTAATGATTTATTGTAATCACACTTTGTTATATTGATTGGATAATGCAATTGCATAAACTGGTTTTGTTCTTTGTGATTTAGCATATGAATTTCATTGCATAAGATTTATGAACAATGGAGAATCATGAGTTTAAAGTACTTCAAATTGCTTAAAAGGGTTTGTTCATTTACCATTTGATTAAATTATGTTTCAAGATTTTAATTTATTCTTAAATTCTGGATGTTTTTGGCATTCTTAGAATCTGAATCTGTATTCATGTTCACAAATTTCAGCTACCTTAGTTTGTGTACGGTTCATCATTCCCGGGCAATGACATTATACTCTTGTTTCAAGATCTTGAGTTATGTTACCAAAGACTATTGGAAATTCAAGTTTGGATTCATTTTCTGAATTTGCATAATGTTACAGTTTTCATTTTCCATAGTTGAATTTTTTTAAGTTTGTCATTTCCTTTAACATGCAAGTTGTATTAATTTACATTTCCTGATTTTAGCAATTTATGATTTGAATTCATTTTTCTGAATTTGCAGATTGTTAATGTTATCATGATAACAACCATAATTTACAGTTTCTCCTTTATTTTGGAAGGTATCCAATTATTTTTGTCTTGTTACGCCAGATTTATCAGTGAATGTTAATTATTAGTGATAATATATTATTATAGATTTATTCAAGAAGGTATTCATAGACATGTTGTATACTATGAGTTTGGATAACATAATTTCTTGAGTGTGTCTATCTATTAACTACGACATTAGGTTTGTCTTGTTAAGCGAGATTTATCAGTGTGTTTATTTATGTTGTTGCAGTTGACTTGTTAATTGTTTGAAAATGTGATACAAAGGATTTATTTATGTTGTTGTAGTTGACTTGTTAACATCATACTAATTTATGTGGTGGTGTTAATAGGGCCTTTAGCTAATATTTTTATTTAACTAAATTTGTTTTTTTCATTTGTTATGATTCTTGTTATGTTATTTCATTATGTATTGATACTTTTGCACCCATTACTTGTACTTATTACTTTCTTCATCTTCCTTTGTTATTTTTAACCAAATCTGCTGCTGAACTATTTGTTTAGACCAGCATTTTGTTTGAATGCATCATTTCCATAACTATTTGGTTGGACCAACATTTTGATTATATGCATCATTTCCATAACTATTTGGTTGGACCAGCATTAGGTTTATTGCACAGATGATTTACTTAGAAACAAGAGCATTCTGATCGGATGATTTACTTAGAAACAAGAGCGTTCTGTCGGAATCGGACTTCTCATTTAAACTTTTATCATTTACCTTGTCGCTTGAGAATTTAGATACTATTGCCTTCTATTCTTAGGATAATTTGGAACACACTATTGAAGACTAATGGTTTACAATATGTCTTCATCTAATTGCTCTCTTACATTTGTGTTCAATTCTGCTATATGGTTTATAGAATCAGATTTCTTCAGTACTTCTACTATCACATTCGTGACTATGTTTCTTTTCTTTTAAATAGTATTAGTTTGACTTTCTTATTGTCTACGTCCATTCTCGACAAGGTAAAAGATTTGCAAGGAAAGTTTTCAATGGTCATGAGATAAATATGGATCTTATACTTTAAATTTTGCTTTACAGAGAGTTTTGAAACACTACTAGGAATTTGGAATTTGGCTTCAAGTGGAATAAGAATTGGGTTCTAATTTTGGAGATTGACTGAAGTGCTGATGCTTAATTAGAAGTTAATATCTAAAAATAATCACTCAAATTCGTCTACTTTCGATAAGTGTAAATTTGTTTACTCAATTGTTATTTATTTCCTATGAACTTGAAATTTAGCCATGGCAAATGTTATCAGTCACATTGATTAATTTTACTGGATTATGTTTGTTTTTAAAGCAATCAATGTATAATTACTTTCATTATGTATTGGAAGTAATAGTTTTTCTGTCAAAGATTGGATTTTGGGTGTAAGCTTGTTTGAGAAGATTGAGGAAATTAAGTAAAATGGAAATATGATATTGATGGTATAGCTACATTGAGGTGAAAACCATAATAGACAATTCTCACACTATTTAATGAGCTACTACATTTTCTTGAATAGATCATTGTGGGTGATTGTGAAGATATTGGTTATGCTGTTTTAAAATATGTTTGGAGATTAGTGAATTTTAAAATAAGTTTATAGATATTATTCTTCAAATGCATGAAAAGGGTTTAGAATAATGTTTATGGATGGAGTTGAATAATGTAAGGTTATTGAATGATTATGTAAAACAAATTCCAGTCTTTATTATGATAACCATTGATCAAACAAATAGGCCTCTAAAAGATTGCATTAAAACTATTTTTGTCAAGTTGAAATGTTTTGATTTTGTTGTGATTTCTTTTTATTTTATTCTGCACATAACAAGTGCTACATTTTGGAATATGAGTGCAAATCTTGAAGATTATGGTATTCTTATACATGAATTTTGTGCAATGTTGTTTTCTTGATCTTTTAATTGACGACTTTTGTTGGATTGTGTAATTGACTATGCTTTTTAATTTGCAGTCTCTGGTTATCCAATGAGTGTCGCATGGTGTATAGCTGGAATTTGTGAGGGTTTCCAACAATGGAGCATCTTGTAATTTCCGTGATTGGTAAGTATAAGCTACTGGTATTCTGAATTATAGCTGACCTTGTACCGTCAATTGTAGAATTACATGCCATGCTTAATTTTTGATGAATAGTGTTTGGTTGAAAATTTAAAAATTTAGCAACAAAGATATTTTGTGTTAATTAATACGATGTGTATTGTTTTGCAAATAAATTTCTTTTAACCATATCTTTAAGCACATAACCAAAAATATAAAAATAGAAGTTAAACAGTGAGTCTAATGAGAATCCTTTGTTTATAGGTCCCTATATGTTTCAAGGAAAACATTGAGGAATGGAGATTTATGTGGCTTTTGTTCTACAATTTTAGCTTTAATATTTATTGTGTTCTAAATTTCTTTTTTTTTTTGTTGACTTAGTAGCGGATGCAGAAGATATGTTTAGTGGGTCAAAACACAATTTTAAAATTGTGTGAGGTTTAATAGTTTGATTTATGTGTTAAAATTAATTTAATATTTTTTTGTTAATTTATTTATGATTTTGGCATCTGCAGTAAGGAGCTATTGGTAGCGGATGCAGAAGATATGTTTAGTGGGTCAAAACACAATTTTAAAAATTGTGTGAGGTTTAATAGTTTGATTTATGTGTTAAAATTAATTTAATATTTTTTTGTTAATTTATTTATAATTTTGGCATCTGCAGTAAGGAGCTATTAGCAGTGTTTCTGCTTACATGCAGGATAACCAAGTTACAACAATGATCATAGTATATGGGTATGGGTTTCTGGATCTACAGATTACTTTTGGTTCTTTATTCATTGTTCTATGATTGGTTAACAATTTCTTGGAAAACTATGTTGATAAAGTCCTATTGGTATAATTAGTTACCAAAGCCACGTTGTATGAACTAAGAAAACACCTTCAAATTTTGGCAAAATGCTTATTAGGAAAGCCGTATATATTTCAAGTTTTGTGTACGACTAAAGTTTTTATGAAAGCTTAGGGTAACACCATCTTAGGTAATTTTTCGGCTAAGTTACCATATTTGTGGTAAGGTTTTCACTTCATCTATCTCTATAGCCTCTCTATCTTTACTGTCTAGAGATTCACCGAAAATGTGCTCGTTTTCATGTTTTCTTCGTCTCACGTAAGGTTTTAATGCATCTAACTTCTTTGGTGCTTTCTGTTGATTGTAAGAAGTTTTGGCCTGTCCAAACCCTTGACCACATGATATAGTTAGATCTTTTTAGGTTGTTTTATGAATGGGTTGAAAGTAATGCATCTAAAAAATTTGGTGTTTTCTGACTGTTTTCAATCTTAACTTCTCGGTAGAGACGTGCGTATCTGTTTGTATGGAATATAATTTATAACGGGGGTTGTAGAATTCAGTATGTGCCAAAAACTTGAGTTGTATGTGTTGTATTCTATGAATATGTGGAAGTGGATTTCATTTAATCATCTATTCCGTCATCTTTAGAATGAATAATATATTACATTTGATTTAATTGTGGTCATTTTGAAGTTTAGTTATAGTCCCATAACAATCATAATGAGCTGAATGTGGGTAGTGTACCAAAAGTTGGTGTATATTCTCTACTTCAAAATACATTGTGGCTAGGTTTCAACTTTCAAGTATTGTGAAATAATATGTAGAAGTGAAAAAAACTAATGTGATTATGACTTGTGGCACTTGCATTATGTTTGGAATAGTTATTTCTAAACCAATGTAATCTTGATTGTGGTCACTTAATCAGTATTGATGATAAAATGATATGTATTTCTAAACGTGTAATATTGTATACTTGTGTATTGTGCCTATTAAACTCTTGTTGCTTAGATTTCAAAGCATGGGGAAGAATTAAAGCTTGACTATGAGAAAGCACATGGAAAAGAGGGTCATTCAGTCTGAAGCAAAAAAGCTATTGGTATAAAGTGCTTCTATAACATAGCAAGCGAGCTGAGAAGAGAATGGAGAAGTAACCACCTATAGTGAAGTTTAGTGTCATTCGGCATCTATGAGATTGCTTTTGCACTCCATTTTTGTGGGTTTTGATTCTTAGTATTTTGGTTATTGCAGTTGTATATATAAGAGATGCGTGGTTTTATCATCTTGTACACGTGTACTTCCTTGACTTCAAAAGATGACCAATATTGTTGTTTAGAGGTTTATTTCAACGCTTGGTCATTGAACAAACAGTTCATTTACAATAGTTATGTAGCATTTACATTTGAATTGATTGGTTTCTTGAACAACATAGCTACGATTTTTGGCTAAACATTTAAAGCCTTTAATACATTTTCATGCTTTACTCTAATTCGGCTACTTACTACTACCTATGTATTTTCAGCTCTTGCATCTTTTTCTTTGCCACATTGACATTCTAATATTTGCATATGTATTGTTAATACAAGTACATAAAATAGCATTTAGAAATTCGATAGTGTAACTTGGGGGACCGCGTGCGTAGCACGCGGCCCCACAACTAGTTGTTATAAAATGTACCATCAAATATGACAGGTCAATTTTCATAAACAATAATATGTTACGTGTAGGGTACTCAACCCACATTAATAAATTGAACCGGATATCCTCTGACCCATTTTATTAAAGATTTTTTTAAAAAAGTAATTTGTTGATCCACATGCAATTTTTAGACTAATTAATATTCCCTCCCATTCATGGAGAATGAGACATTTGCTTTTTGAAACTATTCACTTATTACTTTTAATTTATATTTTATTCTTAATCGATAAATTAGTTTATAGTCAAGTGATATCTTGTTTGATTCGTCTCAATACAAAGATTATTAATATCAACTTTTTATAATATTTTGTTAAGAGATATTAAGCGTTGAATAAGTGCATTGGATAGCGTGAAAAAGCAAATGTCCCTTTCTCTAAGGGAGTATTAAGTAATAAGAAAGAAAAAATCTAGTAATTCATTTTTAAATGGGCTATCAACTAATAAATTATCACAAATTCTTGTATATCTCATACTTGGGTTAATAGTCCAATAATAGAATCTTTTAGCATATTAATCTTTTGTATGGACTCATCCCATATTGAAACAGTGTCATACAAAAAAGTTGTAAATTAAAAGATTAAGAAAGTAAAAACGAGAAAAAAAGGTTATTGACTAGCTAGTTTTAATAAGAAAGAAAAAAGCCAAGTTAGATCATGTTTCATAAAATGTGCAATTATTTCCTATAATTTTAATCGTTTGGCAAGATGACCCAGAACTGAATAACCTTTGTGAGCGTCAAAAAAATGAGTGTTGCTCGATTGGACTTTATTGACGATCTTACGAGCCAAAAACCTTAAAACACCATCTCTAAAATCGTATTGATCAAGCTCGTAAAGACAACACTCACACTTAGCAATAAACATACCCGTGAAGCTTCGTAGTTCGTCATCGTAGGGGATGTCGTAGTCAGCAGCACTAGCAAATCCAACTTTTTTATTTGCCATCCCTTTGATAAAACACCGTTGAGCCGTTTGAACATCCACTCGCATATACATATACAACTCATCACCAAGCTTGAAGGTTTTGTCTTCGTATACTCCTTTCACACCACTTACTTGAAATGGATTCACGTTTACACGCTTTCCTCCCTTTGACTTTTTCCTTGTACGACCAGGGACGAAATCAGGATTTTTAATTAAAGGGACCAAATAGTTAGCAACTAAGTTAGTAATCTTTCGTCCCTGATCTCTAAGATCTGAGGGTTGACTTTGTTGGCACTTGGAGTATAAATGTTCGTATATACTTCCTTGGTCGCCAAGAGATTGAAGTACTTTTATTTTTGTTGTCATTTTTTACTTTACTACATTTATTATTGTTTTGGCTCTAAGGCCCCAATATTATTTGGGCCTTATATATGGTCAAAAACAAGTCAAACATAGTCAACAAAATAGTCAAGCCCAATTCCGAATTACGACTCGATTGGTTTCGTGATTTATCGGTCCGGAACGCAGATACAATCAGTTTTAATATCAGTACGAAGCAAATGACTATAAATACTCACAAAATGTTCTAATGAAGTAAGTTGACTCCCATATTCTCTCTAAGTAATTCCATTGTTACATTTCTATATTCAACCTCGTTCTGACTTAAGCATCGGATGGGCTTTTCTGGGCGCCGGCCCCGGGTTAGTAACCTTTGTTCATTTTGTAGGTTCATTCGAAGATCTTCAAGCACCTTCGACCATCTTCAACCACATTCAACCTTAAGTAATTGGATTGGGCTACCCTATACTTCGACACGTGGACGTTTCTACTTGGAGTTACAACACAAATTACCCTTCCCCCACAAAATATAAATTGTAACTAAGTTTTACCTGAAACAATTTGGCGCCGTCTGTGGGGAAGAGTAATACTCACTCTGAACTCGAATTGAAAGGCATGCCTCCAAAACGAAACACCCAGGCTCATACTCATCAGTCAGGACCTCACCCGTCTGAAGCAAACAGCTCCGGCCATGCTTGTAATCCCAATCCTCCAATTCCTAATCCGAATTCTAACCCGGATCCTCTCACCCATCAAGACCTTCAAAAATTTGCAACCCTTCTCACTACTCAACTACAAGAACACATCAGTCTAGCCCTAAGAGCAATCCCAATTAGATCTTCACCCAATGTCGAAAATGAACATATCCAACCTTCTTCTAAGTAATAACCGACACCCATCCACAAACCTACCCCCCTTGAATTACTATGTTGAGGATATGACAGAAAGTTAGGAGACACCATTCACTCAAAACCGTGATGTTCATTACCCATATCCAGTGATGACCACGGAGCGGGTTACCCGGAACCGAACCGATCCCGAACCGCCTGAAACCGGTCCCGGAACAAAAACTGTGCGCGACAGGTTCCGAACCGCTAAATCGTGAACCCATCGGAAAAAAGTTGTCGAAACCGTGGAACCATCGGAAAAAGCCGTTTGAACCGGACAAAAGAACCGCGGGCCGGTTCACTCGGTCTGAACCTGTTCACCCAGACCAACGGGTCCATGGAACCGTCCCGGAACCGGGAACCGGATCGAAACGGTTCACCCGGCTCAACGGTTCCTTGGAAATCGGAACCAGAACCGTATGGTTCACCCGACCCAGCAGTTCTTTGGAACCGGTCAAAACTAGTCGTTGGACATTTTTCTATAAATACCCATCACTTTCTATCCTTCCAATTCACAACTTATCTCTTCTCCTACTCTCTCTACTTAATTAATTAATTACGCAATTATTCTCTTAATTACATAATTATTCTTCTAATTATTTCTTAATTACATAATTATTCTTTAATTATTCCTTAATTAAATAATTATTTTTAATTATTTATTAATTTCTTGATTATTATTTCGATATTTCAATACATCTAGGCGTGCTAGCGTCTCGGCAAGTCCCAATTATTATAATTCCATATTAACTAACATAATAAGTCAAGATGATAGTTTTGTAGGATCATCTTCTTCCTCCCCCTCCGCTTCATATTTAGAATTAGATAATTATCTTAAACATGACTTTTAAATCGACCAAAGTAGTCATAATATTTTAGAATGATGGAAAGAAAAATCAATAAAATACCCATAATTATCCAGAATTGCAAAGGATATCCTTGCAATTCCTTCTTCTACTATTGCGTCGGAGTCTACTTTTAGTACAGGTAGAAGAGTTTTAGACGAAAAGAGATCTCGTCTTGCTCCACATATTATTCAATTATGTGTTTGCAAGAAATATTGGGATCAAGCGGAGTTCGAACACAAGGACTCAAGAACGATGATGATCAAGACGACGATGATCCATCGATGATGATAGATACATCTGCATCATCGTCAGAAGGAGAGTTGGCGTAAGCATCTAACCAAGCAGATGATGATGACGATGACGAAGACGAATAGGATCACGAATACGGAATATCGGACCGCGACACTAAAATAAAAGGTATGACAAAGAACTACGTGGACTTTGATTCTTTCGGGATACGTAGGCAGCTTAGTATTCCTTCGGGATACTAGGTTCAAGTCCATTCTCTCCCCTTTTTTTATTAATCATATTTATCGTTTCTTATTAATCGACGAAGTTATGTCCGCATTATTATAGTATTTTTATATTAAAATTAAAGGAAAAATAAGAATGGAACCGATGGTCCGACCCACCCGACTCGGGAATCGGAACCGCCAGAACCGCCTCATGAACCGCCAAGGAACCGTTTGGAACCGCCCGGAACTGAAACCGGAATCGGAATTGAAAATGTTTGGGTCAGGTTCCAGATGGAGTCGGAACGGAACCGGCCCAACCCGGACCGTGGCCATCACTACCCATATCCGCATAACGCCAGAAAAGAACACTCTAATCTACTCACCAGGGGTAGTCATCACCGTAACATCTCAGCACAACCATTCTATCATCCAACCCTAGCCGGGAAAGGGAGAGACAAGACCCTGACCCTAACCGGGAAAGGGAGGAACGTCGCCAAGATCCTAACCGGATAAAGGCACGCTCTATAATGGATGCTAGAGAGATCATACTAGTCGAAAGCTCCGTATTGGAGGGATAGATGCACTACAAAAAAACACGGAGCTTTTCGACGGAAAAACATTGGTGGCGTAGCAAATTTTCGACGCTTTTTTTTAGACGCTTATGTCCGTCTAAAATATTATGTTTTTCGACGCTTTTAGCCGTAGAGAATGAGATTTGGCACCCTAAAAATAAACTACTATTTTAACATTTTCGACGCTTTAAAGCGTGGAAAAAACATTTTGTACCTTAAATCCATGCTACAATTTGTGGGATTTTAGACGCTTTAAAGCGTGGAAAAAACTCAATATTTTCGACGCTTAAAAGCGTCGAAAATACCAAAGCTTTTGCACAATATTAAGAGTCGAAAAATGCTTAATATTTTAGACGCTTTTATACGTCTAAATGAAAATAAACCCTTTAAAATCCTTGATATCTAGATATATACAAAGTATCTTAGCAACTATGGCTTCACTTTGCCCTATAAACAAACATTGCAAAAATAATTTGTATTAATAATCAGAAAATCACATATACATTCTATATAATTACATAAATGTTAAAAATAACCAAAATATTGAATTCCATTGCCAAATAAAAATTACATCTCAACAAATAACTTCCAAATCAATTGTATTAACAAATATCAACAAAGGCTTGCTCCTCAACAGTTGTGTGAGCTCCATCAACATGTTCATTTGGCCTTCAACAAACAAGTAATCCTTCTATCAATTGACATCTTTAGTAGTAGAAAATATGATTCAAAACGACCATTGTGTGACCTACTTAGTTATCCAGTTCTTTCCTTGGCGAGTGTCACACCTCGAGTCCCACAGTGCTACGAACCATCTCTTGACCCATAAACAAGAAGATCTGTTTTGGGTAAACACGGCAACATATCAACTAATGTACAATAATAAACACACTAAACAATTGAAACTAAAGGATAATTTTCTCACCGAAATTTAATTTGTAGGGTGATTTGAGACAAATTTTACACTGCACATTTTTTTTTTGCTCAACATCCCATAACCTTAATTTGCAAAGACAAATAACGCTAATCTAAGTAAACTTTTAACCAATCAGTATACTCTTTCGAACTAAGGTCTACACTAAAATCTTGGCTACTTCTCGACGTCTAAATATTGGAAAGAACATGTTCAAAAGTTTTAGTAGCTTACAGTGTGGTCAGTTGAAACTGTCAAAATACGAGTATGATCCTGCAATTAACAATCGTAGCACGTTAAAATCATTTTAATGAACATAGATTCTTGAACTTAGAATCGATATCATTAAACAAATCTTAGCACTCATAGATGACAAATCATAATACATAATAATACTAATCAAAACCCATGACAGAAAGATATGTACAAGACAACCAAGAGGAGGTTCACCTTAATCCAGCAGAAATCATAAACAGAATTATCATGGGTTAGCCAGCTCGATATGATTGCCTTTTCTGCATTCATCATAAGAACATAAGAACTCAGCTCTTTAGCTCACCAAATGAAGTCATTACTATAGCCCCATAAGAACCTGCATTTTCTTGGTATGTTGCAGAAGGTTTGAGCTTCATTTAAGTAACAATCAAGTTCATATAACCTACTTCATCAATAAAACCTAGAATACGAGATTGCAATTAAAGACATTATAGACTTAAAGAATATACCAAAAAAGAAATTAAAGACCAAAAAATTATAAGCCCAAACACAATTTAATGGAGGCAAATACAACAACTTACAAGATAAAAACAAAAGAAACATGTCGGTTGAATCAACTTGCAAGATAAAGACTTAAAGAATATACCAAAAAAAAGCCCAAACACAATATAGCAACATCAATCAAATAATAAAAGCAAACTGAAGTCTTGAAGTGGTGAATGAAATAACCTCATTAGTTTATCTTTAATGAAATACTCAAAGATAATAACTTGCCAATAACAAATAAACACTAGATTTTTGTTAAGTAATATTTAATCAAAGCATACTGAAAGACAAGATGCAACTGTTTTATAAACTCATATTACAGTAGTTAAAAATCATTTCTGAACTAAAATGCACAGTATTACAAAAAATTCATCCCAATTTCAACTAGAAAACAAACATTGTTTAGGCATGGCACCGAAAACACCAAAACATTACAAAGGCAGATTACATACCAATTCATAGCCAACGACCAGCCTAAACGCTACTTGGATTCATGAAATAAATCAACTTTTTTTTGAATATCAATGGAGAGGCTTATTATTAAACGGAAGAATCCAAAAATACAAGATCGGAGATCCAAATTGGACCCCCATCGACCCAAACAACCGAATTAAGACTCTTCAAAGCCCATCGAGCCAAACGATGAGCAACGCTATTAGCCTCCCGAAAACAAAAGCCAAAAGAAACACCTAAAGACTTTGCCCTATACATGATATTATCTACCACTACTTGAGTAAGACCCCCCCTCTTGATCTTGCCTTGTAAAGCATGAACAATTGTTTGAGCGCCCCCCTCGATATCGACCATGCCAAGACCATGCTCTTCAATGACATCAATCGCAAACTGGACCGCCTCCAATTCCGCTCGCTCAACAGAAATAAACTGTCTCAGAGGCTTGACAGCAGCCAATATGACGGAACCCCTGCTGTCCCTAGCAACCAAACCAAGACCAATTTTGCTACTGGCCGAACACACTGCTGCATCAACATTCATTTTGATGCCCCCTGCACTAGGCTTCCCCCATTGAGGATGGTCACGCTTAGACTTACAATGGCCCTCACAAGAGACCGCCTTCTGATACTCCATGAGCAAATCAGCAGCCCTCTTAAAACAAAGATCCGGGTCAATATAAACCTTATCGAAAAGAAGCTCATTTCTAGCCGTCGATATTTGCCAAGCACAAACCGCAAAAATTTCTAACTCATATTGAGATTTCCGATCCATCAAAAAACCAAGCCAATCCCGGAATGTACCCGTAGAAGGAATGTCACTATTAAGCATAATCTTTGACCAAACCTGACGAACCCAAGAACACTTCATAAAAACATGAGCCGAATCCTCCATCCCCCGCAACGAATACAATGCCCAACACCCTCTATCCCTTTTTTACGAAGGTTTGCGCCATTTGGTAAAATATCCCAAACCGCCCGCCATAAAAAGTGCTTTGCTTTTGGAAAAATATTTAATTTCCACAACTTCCGCCACATAGGATCAGCACCCCCTGAACTAGACGACTCATAGGTAGAATTGAGTGCAATGGAATACAAGTCTCGAACCCTAAAGACACCATCATTACTAGCTGCCCAAATACGGTGATCCTCTTTAGCCTCAAGACAAATGGGAACTTGAAATATACGCTCCGCATCAATGGGAAGAAAAATCTCTTCGACAAGGTCCTTTCGCCAACAGTTATTTTGCTTATCCAAAAGAACATCAACCGTAGCATTCGAGTCCAAGATCCGAGAAGGAGTAATAATCTTCCCCGAACCATCCCCATCAAGCCACGCATCATCCCAAATTTTAATTGCTTTACCATCACCAACCCGCCACCTAACACCACGTTCAAGAAGGCCCCTAGACCCCCAAATGCTCCTCCAAACATAACTAGGATTCAATCCGATTTTAGCATCCCACACCGATCCCCTCGGAAAATATCGAGCCTTTAAAGATTGAGAAAGAAGGGAGAAAGGATTGTTATAAATCCTCCAAAGTTGCTTAGCCAACAAAGAATCGTTAAAAAGAAAAATATTACGGAACCCAAGACCACCATCACATTTGTGTCGACATAAATCATTCCATGCTTTCCATGGGATTCCCCGCTCGGAAGACGAAGTGCCCCACCAAAAACTACGAACAATCTTTTCGATATCTTGGCAAAAAGAACCCGGAAGTTTAAAGACACTCATAGCATATGTAGGAATAGCTTGTGCGACCGCTTTAATTAAAATTTCTTTACCCGCTTTGGATAAAAGCTTCTCTTTCCAACCTTGAAGCTTTTTCCAAATACGATCAATGATTCCCGAAAAAGATATCCGCTTGGACCGTTCAAAAGTCGTTGGGAGACCAAGGTATTTATCAAGCTTCACAACTTCTTTAAAACCCAACAAGGAACTAATATGACGCCGAATGTCTTGATTTAAACAATGACTGAAGGAAACTTCACTTTTTTCAAGGTTCACTTTTTGCTCCGAGAATCTCTCATATTTATCAAGAATTCCAAGAATGGCTCGACTATCATTCTCGTTGGCCCGGGCGAAAATTAGACAATCATCGGCAAAAAACAAGTGCGAAATAATAGGAGCCCCCTTGGCAATGGAGATACCATGAATAGAACCCGCTAACTGAGCTTGATTTAGCAACTCGCCTAAACCTTCGGCGCAAAGAAGAAATAAGTAAGGCGAAAGGGGATCACCTTGGCGAAGCCCCCTATGAGGAATAAGAGTGTCCGAAGCAACCCCATTAACCAAAAAAGAATATGTGACCGACGTCACACATTGCATAACCCTACTAACCCATAACACCAGTAGCCCAAATTGAAGCAAGATGCAAGCAATGTAATCCCATTCAAGGCGATCATATGCCTTACTCATGTCAAGTTTAAGGGCCATAAAACCCCTTTTCTTGGCATGATTGTGCCTCATATAATGAAATACCTCCGAAGATAAAATAATGTTGTCGGTAATCAATCTCCCCGCCACAAAGGTGCTTTGATTATCATCGACAATTTGGGGAAGAAACACCTTGAGTCTGTTGGCTAGCACTTTAGAAATGATCTTGTAGGATACGTTGCACAAACTTATGGGTCGAAGATCGGAAACGGAAATTGGATTCTTTATCTTAGGAATGAGCACCACATGTGTAAAATTGAGATCAGTCGGCAAAACACCATTATTTAGAAAATTAAGAACAACCGCACAAATATCATTGCCCACTATATCCCAATACTGTTTATAAAAAAGGGCGGGTAAACCATCGGGCCCGGGCGATTTACAAGGGTGCATTTGTCGAAGAGCTTCTTCAATTTATCCACGATGATAAGGACGACTCATATTGTTAGCCATTTCATGCGTGACCCTCTTCTTGATAAAACTAACATCATCGATTGAAATTTCCTCACGAGAAGACGTAAACAATTGAGAATAAAAATCCAAAATCACCTTCGACATCCCCTCTATACTTGACTGTTTAGTACCAAAAGAATCCACAAGCCCCTTAAGCTTATTTCGCCTCCGCCGCATAGCCACTTTGGAGTGAAAATAAGCTGAATTTTTATCCCCATTCTTTAAGACAAAGGGCCTACATCGTTGCCAAATACCCGTTTCTTGTTGACTCCTAATAGCCCGAATATCATGCTCCACTGACCTATATTCCTCAATAACCGCAGGTGAAGGGCGCATAATGCGAACTACTTTGAGACGTTTAAGAAGCCATCCAAGCCTATTTTGGGACCCCGAATAAACTTCTTTATGCCATTCCTTTAACTTCAAACCACAATGCTCAACTCGCTTACACCAATTAGAACCCACCGCAAATTTCGAAGACTCCCACAAATTAACGAAAAAATCTTGAAAAGAATCATGTTGAAGCCATCGGGCCTCAAACCGAAAAATTTTATGCTCGTCTCGATCAAAATCTTTGCGACCCCAGTCATTATTATTCAAAAACAAAATAATCGGAGTATGATCGGAACCATCCCACAAAATATTCTCACAATGCGCCAAAGGAAAAAGGTTATGCCACCCATTATAAGCCACGCACCGATCCAACCTCTCTTCAATATAACCTTCGCTACGCCTATTATTCCACGTAAAATCAAGACCCGTAGTCACCAACTCCCTTAAACCATTATGGGCCAAGCAATCTCGAAAAGCACAAATATTATGAAAGTCACATCCACCACCCCCCCTTTTTTCCACTTCTCTTAAAATCTCATTAAAATCACCGCCAACTAACCACGGAACCGAATTATCTTTCCCCAAATTATTGATCATCTCCCAAGTGTGATGCTTCTTCCCACCCTCCGCCCAACCGTTTATACCCGAAAATCTCCAAGAAAGCCCGTTCCCATTTCTTATCTTCACATCAATAAAATGATCGTCCATACTCGTCACACCCACCTCCACTTCTTTCATCCAAAACATGGCTAAACCCCCCGATCTTCCTTTAGCCTCAACACACACACACTACTATCAAAACGAAGTCTACTCTGAATACGACGAATGTCCAATTTATTACATTTCGATTCACTAATAAAAAGAACATCCGGGGAAAAACGACGCACCAAGGAATTAAGTGCATTAATTGTCGCGGGATTCCCCACACCCCGACAATTCCAAAAAATAAAAGGATTCATTGAGACCCGAGGGCCCAAGCTGTGGGGCCCGCCACATCATTAGAAGATCCGATTTGCAACACATCAACCTCCATAGGCACATGACGTTTTTTTAATACCAACCTCTCCTCCGTCTCCATAATTGCCATCTCCATAGAAACCGCATCACCCCCTCGTTTTTCACCCACATTCGGCCAATTATTATCCACCATAGCTTTTAAATCATGAACTCTATCAATCTTCTTCCACCTTCGAATCCTCTTTCCAGTCAAACTTGACTTCGATTCTTGCATGTTAGCAATCACGGACTCCTTTGCTATATGCCCAATCCCCTCATCTTCAGAACATTTCCCCACCGTTTGACAAACTATCCCCAAAGTGCTCGCATCCACCAACCCCTCGCCCACACCGTGCTCGACCAAGACATCCCCTTCTACAACATCATTAACCGTATCCCCTATAACTTTCTGACCCCCCTTTCGATCCACTACAATAGGCCTTACCCCGATCCCATCTTCCAGAGCAACATGATTAAGTAAATTTGTCACATTTTGGACATTATCCCTATGTTCATCCACAGTTTCTAACCGGGCATCTTTCTTGGTAAAGAACAACTTCCTGCTACGTGAAGAATTTATCCCTTGATTGCTTGTGTTCTCCTCGACCACCATTGGCTTCCACGGCGAAGCTTTCATCCACGGCCCGTACAATTTTTCCGGTGACCTTTCACCAAAAACTTGTTTGCAATCATTAGACCCGTGGCCTAATCTCCCACAGTAATAACATATCATCGGTAGCTTCTCATAACGAACCGGACACTCACAAATATCTCCACCCCTAATCTTTAGCGCTATCATCTTCCTCAAAGGCTTACGAACATCAATTGAAACACGAATACGAAGCGACTTTTCCATACTCCTATTTTCCGACGAGTCCACCTCCAAGAATTCACCCAATTTCTCCCCCATGGACCTAGCATTCTGATCATTATGTCGTCCCCGGAAAGGTAAGTTGTAAATCCGAGCCCAAATCGGTAAACCAAAAAATTGAATATCTAACGGACGTTGCGCCTCATCCATCTCCGTCAAAAGAAGCGCTACTTTGTCAAAGTGCCATGGTTGGCCCTTCAAGATCTTCTCCTTGTCACCCCAATGATAAAACTGAAATTGATAAAGATTTTTATCAATCAAACTAATATCCACCCCGTGCCTAGTTGCCCACACATTCTTGATAGTTGTCATGAAGGCTGTTGGATTAAGTGTTCGGTCCGACCATAACCACCCTATCAAACCCAGAGAGATACGATCTTCTTCGTCGTCATTTTCACCTTCATCCCAATCACAAACTGCCTCTGTTTCATCATTGACAGACTCCTCCTTCTCCTGATTCTCAATACCCAGAACATTAACCCCATTATCTTTCTCCCCAATGGAGAGAGATTCTTTTCCAGATTTATCAAGAGACCCTCCATTCATCATCCTAAGTCCACTGTCAATCTCCTTACCCTTCTTTGAAACTTCCATGAAGATAAAGAACCCAAAGAAAGAGCAAACTTCTAAAACCAAAAGAAAAGAAACAGAAAAGAAAAGATGAAAAACCGGCGAAACCCCGAGAAAGAACTCCGAGAAGGAGAAAAAGCTAGCCTACAAACTAGAGAGACCCTCACTCTTAGAGAGAAGGGAGAGAATTAAACAGTTAAAGATATTTGCGTGTTGAAATAAATCAACTTAAAAACAATCAAATCTAACCAAAAAGTAGTGTCATTGTCCATATAATCTCTCAAGCTAAAGAAAAAACAGATAGGATAATTCGAGTAGGGAGAATTATAAATCATCACTTGTGCCACAGTAGCAGTCGTGGCACAAGTAAGAATTTCCCATGGCTAAAATGTCTAGCCACGGGAATTTTAGTTAGAGACTACCGTGGCACAAGTTATCGTGGCTAGATTGTTGCCACGGGAAAATTATGGTTGTGGAAAAAACTCTTTTTCTTGCCACGGTAGATCCTGTGGCTAATTATATTGTTTTGTCACAAGCATAACCCGTGGCTAATCATATTCTTCTGTCACATAAAATGAATCATTGTAAATTATATTCGTCTATCAGGCGCACCACACGTGGCTACAAATCATTTATACACTAGACTCGTAAACAAGGAAATTCAGCTAGTAGTATGAATTTAATGTTAACAATCAGTAACATTCCTTCCACACAAATGCCTTGGGTAGGATTTGAACACAAGACCTTCAAGTTGGCATACCAACACTCCAACCACTAGGCTATAAGTTTTTTAGTGTTAACTTAAATTATGTTATTATACTTATAAAATAACACCCCTACCACTTAGAAGGTGTTCTCTTCAACTTATTTTTTTGACTTATTACTTATTCTTATTGGAATCAGATCAGATCAGACCAGATCAGACCAGATCAGTCAGATCTATTCAAATCAGATCAGAAAGTTTCAGATCAGACCAGACCAGACCAGGTCAGATCAGACCAGATCAGACCAGATCAGATCAGATCAGACCAGATCAGATCAGATCATATCAAACCATTCCATTATTATTATTATTATTGTTATTAATAATATTATTATTATTCTTAGTAGTATTAATAATAATAATAATAATAATAATAATTATTATTATTATTATTATTATTATTATTATTATAATAATAATAATAATAATATAAAAGTAATAATAATAACAATAATGAAAATAATATAAAAATAAAAATAATGAAAATAATAATAATAATAATAATAATAATAATAATAATAATAATAATAATAATAATAATAATAATAATAATAATAATAATAATAATAATAACTTTATGAAATCAAATCAGATCAGATCAGACCAGATCAGACCAGACCAGATTAGATCAGATCAGACCAGATCAGAAAGTTTCAGATCACATCAGACTGAATCAGAGCAGATCAGACCAGATCAGATCAGATCAGATCAGACCTTATTCAATCAGATCAGACGAAGAGAACAAGCCCTTAGTGTATTATTATTATTATTATTATTATTATTATTATTATTATTATTATTATTATATATATATATATATATTTTTTTTGGTCAAGCGATTTTTCATTAACACTAAACAGACATTTACGACGGGGTATCAATACCCAGATAGCCGAGGGTCACCCTACAATTGCATCAGTGTGAAAATCGAGCCCACCTTCTAGGAAGGGTTTCTCGACCTCACTCTTCATGTGCACGGATGAACCTGGGATATCTCAAAAAAACATGCCACATGCGGCATGGTTACAAAAGGCTACCTACTAAACTGTTCAAACAAAGTCCTACAAGGCCAAAACAAAGCAACTAGCATAGGTACAAACAAAGACCCAAAGAACCAAAAGGGGTCAAGAACATGCTGCATACAGCAGCTGACAGTTCACACAACCAGCAATACAAACAGTAGAACACAAACACCTATAGCCTTCAATACCAGGGGCAGATCCTGAACCACCGATAGCAGCATAAACACCTCCACCATGCAGCGAGGATAGCAGCTGCACAGCAGCAGCTTGGGGAGGACCCAGCAGCAGAACAGTAGCTTGGGGAGTACACAGCAGCAGCGGAGCAGAGAGCAGCACCAAAATTTGGCTTTGCAGAACATAAACTTGCAGCAAAAAAGGGACCAGCAGCCGCCACACAGGATGAGCACAGCAGCAGCGGACCACAACACAAATGGCACAGCATTAATATCAGGATAGGCAGCAAACAGTATCATCAGTATACCATGCACAAACCAGCATATCACAAGAAGGCTTTGAGACAGTACCATAGTGAAGAGTCAAGCAGCACATGATTGAGCTTAGCCTATCAGTATAGGAAACAACAACACAGCTACATCCGAAAAGACATCAACCACCAGCAGCAATGCAGAACAGAACGTGTCTTAGTGGAGCAACCAGTTGCAAGTGGGAGGACAGAAGCAAGCAGCAGCAGGCAGAAAGGTTACAGCAGCAAAACTAACTATGAAATTGGACTTAAACCCTGTAATCGCGGCTGTTACGTCTACCTCTAGCCCTCTCAAATTTCCTGCCCTCAGATCGGACATATGGCTTGGTGTGGCTGTGAGGAACACCAGGAGCCTTACCGAAGTGCTTGACGGCTTCCCTAGCATTCTTAGGACCCCTAAGCAGAACCGTGTTCTGGCCAAGAGGAGCTCTCAAAGCCAACTGATCAAAAGTGAGGCATTCACCACCAGCCTTTTCGATACGAGCCCTAGCAGTTTCAGTGAACTTAAGGGCACAAACCTTAAGGGTAGGCACCTCATATACCCTAACATCATCAGTCACTGTTCCTACCAATACAGCAACCTTCCCATCCTTGCCCTCCATGTACTTAATCAGCCTAGACAAAGAAAGGGGAGCCTTATTAATCTTGCTCATAAAAAGCCTCTTCAAAATCACAGCATTGAATTTGTTACCAGTTCTTCTCACGAGGAATCGGTAAAGCTTGACGAGCAATTTGAGGTAAGACAAATTAGGGAACCCACCTAAGGTAGAGGTGAAGCTTGGAGCTGTTCCTAATGGCTTATCAACTGATTCTGATGTTGTTATATGGTCTAATTTTGATGTTCCAAAAGAACATTTTGGTTCAGGAAGCTTTGTTGAATCTGCAATACAGAGAGCCTTGGCTGAAGCAAGGTTAAAAATTTTTAGAAAAATGCTCTATCATATTCATTCATATTCATTCTTAGTTGACTTTAATATTTTCAGGGCGCAAAATGTAAAGGGCAGTGCTGAAACCCCTTGCTTTCAAGACTCAATCAACTAACTGGAGGATCTTCAATGGCTTCTGTTGGTTATGCAAATTAGAGATCAACATATCATTTTTGATGGTTAAAATTCAACAACTACAACAAAAATTTTGTTTTTATGGGTAACAATTTGCATTTGTATTCCTTTCGTTTTCTTGTGATTTTAAATATCAAATATTGTGGATTTGATTTGAACATATGAATGTAATTACTTTGACAAAGTTTATAAAATATATATGAGGAAATGCACTGTTTTGAATATATGAAACTCTTGGTCGTAGTATATAGAACAAATGCAATATTTTGAACATATCTATGTAATTACCTTCATAGAAATCCCTTTTAGACGCATGTAAGCGTCTAAAAACCCTTATACTATATTAGCAATAAATCTATTATAAAACCTTTTAGACGGATTTATGCGTCTAAAAACCTGTTATTCTTGAACGCACAAAAGCGTCTAAATTGCTTTTAGACGAATAAAAGTGTCTAAAATTTCTACCCAATTTCAACACATAAAAGCGTCTAAAAACTTTTTAGACATTTTCAATTGTCTAAACACAAAACCTGAAATGTTGTATTGTTAAGGCGCAAAACATAATTTAGACACCTGCAAGTGTCCATAAAAAACACTATTTAGACACCTAAATGCGTCTAAAATAAAGCGTCTAAAAATATTTACGACAGCAAGTTTTTAGACGCTTCAGCAAGCGTCGAAAAAAATTTTTTAGACGGAAAAAAGCGTCTAAAAACTTGGTATATAAGCGTCTAAAACCTCCGCATTTTTTTGTTGTGGTTGCAAGTAATATGAAACTTCCAAAAACGATAAGTGTTGCAAGTAAAATGGAACGGAGGAAGTATCTAGGAGTATATATCTAGGATACCATTGTAATTATTTTATTTTTAAATTTTACTTCTATTAAATTGAAAGTATAAAAAAATTTAATATCCCATTAACTTTTTGTCATTTTTCATAAGAAATGATTATACTCATGCTTGCAAGTTAATCACCTACCTACTTTTTACTTGTTCTTTGTTTTTTTTTTCTTTATTTTCGTCTCCATTTGACATTGATATTTATTTGACTTTAAAATCGAATCCGATTTAACATGACTTTAAAATTAGATTTGATTAATATAAAAATCAATATAGATAAATCGATCCGATGACCCGAAGAAAATCCTCTATAATATTTTCACAATTGTGAACACTTACCATCACTAATTGTCATTTTCCACAATTGTGAACACTTACCATCAATATATTCACTCCATCAAGTTGAAATTTTATACTATGGAGTAATTGGATAAAATTTTACAGCTAATTGCATGTTATTTGATTGGACATTTCTACTCACACTTTAAATGTTATTAATTATTAATTAGCAAAATGTCCTTACCATCACTAAAACATCACTTTGGGTTTTAGTGAACACTTACCCTCAACCTTAAAAACCTTCTTACTTCCCTATACTCCTCGCACCCTATATATCTAACCTCATTATTTCCCCTCACAAAACACCTACACTAAATGCTTTTCAATCTCTTCACAAATATAATACTTCAATTCCATCACTTTTACTTCTTCAAAAAACAATTTTACTATTCTCTTTCAAATCTGATTTTGTAGAAAGATATAAACATGTTGAGAATACAAGATATGCGAAAAGAAATTGAAGCTGATTATGCAAAGAAAAAGTCTGAGCTAGAACAAATGCAAACACAAGTTGAGAATCAAAGGGGGGACATGTTCGAAACCATAATGGCAAACATCATTTCTAAATTACCTACTGACATTGCTAGGAAATACTTGTCATGATCTACGGTATGATATCTTACTAAATTAATCTATTTATATTTTTAATTTAAAAAGTAATAAACTAACACCTTAATTATGTATTTAATTTAATTTTCTAAACTTAATGAACTATGACTATTTAAGTAGGTTAATGCATCTTTTTCTTTGGTAGTGGTTTGTATCTTAGAAACGTGTTATTTTCCATATACTGATCACATATTAATGTTTTTTTACAGGTTAATGTTGATCTTTAATCTTGACATCAGATGATATATCACCAAGCTCAATATTGTAGACATTGTATTTATAAATAGCACAATACTTAATTACTTATTATAATTCTAGTAGTTATATGTATTTAGATATTTAAAAACCTTCAAATGAAGTTTTATATATCTTTTGTTGAACTTTTTTGTTGTAATGTACTCTATTGACACAATTACTATGGCATTATGGAGATTATATATTTTATTTATTATCATAGTGTTCGATTAGTCATCTTATTATGGTGGCTCATCTTGAAATTGTTACAAAGTATTGCAATAATTGATGAAAGTGTTGTATGCAAAATATGTTTCTTTATTATGGTGGTAAAATTAAAAATGTTGCAATTACTCCAACAAGGTGTTGCATATATTTTGGTGGGAAAAAAAGAAAAATGTTGCAATAAATATTTAAAGTGTTGCTTATATTTTGGTGGGAAATAAAAAAAGTGTTGCAATTGATGACGTTAGTGTTGCATATATTTTGTTGGCAAATAACATAAGTGTTGCCTTTATTTTATAAGAATAAAAATAAAAAGTGTTGCATTCCTTATTTAAAGTGTTGCCTTTGATTTTGAAAAAAAAGTGTTGCATATATCAATATACGCAAAACTTCTAATAAGTGTTGCAAAAACTTATTAAAAGTGTTGCATTTAGCTAATGCAACGCGACTTAAGGCAGCACTTCAAAAAATGTTGCATAAGCTTTATTGCAACATTTAAGAGTCTTAATGCAACATTTTTGTAGTGTTACTACAGATGTAATTTGTAGTAGTGACAACAAATTTTATGATTTTATTTGTTTTCATGATAACATTTTGTAAAACAATCTATTTTATGGTTCATTAGTTTTAGCCATTAAAATGGCAAAAGTCTTGAAAATCGATTTTTTTTAAGCTTTTTTTCATGGTTTATTGGTTGTTTGTCTACTTTTATTTAACATCAAAATCATGTATTTCTTCCTTTAAATCTAACATTCTATTTTAGAGTTCATTAGTTTTAGCCATTAAAATGACAAAACTCTTGAAAACCCTTTTTTAAAGCTTTTTTTCTTGGTTTATTGGTTGTTTGTGTACTTTTATTTAACATAAAAAATCATGTATTTCTTCCTTTAAATCCGACATTCTATTCTAGGGTTCATTAGTTTTACCCATTAAAATGCTAAAACTCTTGAGAGCCCTTTTTTTAAGCTTTTTTTTCATGGTTTATTTGTTGTTTGTCTACTTTTAATTAACTTCAAAATCTTGTATTTCTTCCTTTAAATCTAGTCTTCGTATCTTACAACGCTATTTTTATGTCAATATCGTTTTGTGTTGTATAAAGAATCATGAATATCCAACGTTTAGGACGAATGGTGGTATAAACATGATTTCAACACTCGAAGATTTTGCCATAAAAAGTGTTGTAAATATACCATATGTTAAAAAGCCGAAAAAAACAAAAAGGAAAACCGATGAATTTTTTTCAGTTATGATATGCAAGATATAAATTGGTGGTTTCTCAACCAGAAATCAAAAGGTAAGAGAAATTTACCTACACTAATGTTTTTTTGTATTAATATGTCATGCATCCTTTACAAATTTGTAGATCTACATCTACTCTCACCAAAAATAAAATAAATGAAAACTACGTATATGATATTAATGGGTCTAGTTGCTCCTTTCTAAAATGTTCATTAATACTTAGTGGTAGGATTTCTTGATAGTTTATAATTATTTATATACATTATTTGTCGATAAAGGTAAAGGTAAAGGACCTTCTCGGTATCCCGCACAAGAAATGTACATTATTTGTCGATGAAATATATAAATATGTTATATCTACATTTGTCTCACTGTAAACTGTTAAATATTAAGATTATGACAAAAATATATTTTAGTTCTTAAACTACTTCTGGATCTACATCTACTTTCTCTAAAAAAAAACGTAAAAACAATATTAATGGGTATAACATCAGTTATGTTGTTTGTTTCTTTATTAAGATGTACATTTCTACTTTATCTAATTTTTATTGTTTTTTGCAAGTCATAAAATGTAATGTTATAATATTGACATATAAATGTATAGTGTAAAGATCATAAAAATTGTAATTCATAGTTTAGGTTTCTAAAATGGTTTGTAATATAAATAGAGTTAGAATTTAGTTATAGCATCTACCCAACTTTCGGATGTCCTTATGGACACATGTATGGCCTTCTTTCCTTTACTCTTTTAACATCCGTTTTCTTTATTAGAACATGTTTGAATTTGAGCTAATTATTAATCCTCCACTATTATATATTTTTTTAATAATATATACATCTTGAAATAACGTGAAAAAGTAGAGCACGGTATGTAGAAAGCTATAGTATTATCAACCTATTATGCATAGTTGTAGTTATTAAATTAGTAACTAAAAATAAAAAAATGGTATTAATAATACCTTTAATTTGAAACAGTTTTATATCAACTCCTTTTCTGCAATGAAGCTTTAATTTGGAATAACTTTATTTTCTTGACTCTTTTGTATTGAAGATTATCATCATCTTCATCATCATACCCAGTGTTCCCGCACATAGATACTCTATGGTCAGGGTCCGGGGAAGGAAGGTCGACGGCGTCTCATACCCAGAGGGAGAGGGCGGTTATAAGAGTCCTTCGGCTCTAGAGTAGTCTTCAAGGATAGGACCTGCAAATATCTGAAACCTGCATCTTACACCCACGTTAGCCAAACATAGGGATCATTTATAAATTTAAAAACGATACAGGTAAAAGAGGCAGTGAATAGCGATGACGAAAGACACAGAACAGTAACAAACAAGTCTAGTAATCTAGGACGTGAATAAGGCGCCGCCATGTGGCTCTATCCCTGGTCAGGTCCTTAGAGAGGTGGAGTTCGAGCAGGTCGCTGTTAATCTGCTCCTCCCACGTCCTCTTAGGTCTTTCCCGGCTTCTCTTACCCTCCACTATGATGTGTTCAACCCTTCTCACTGGAGCGTCATGGGTGCTTCGCTGCACATGCCCAAACCATCTGAGCCTGTTCTCCCGCATCTTTGCAGAGAGAGGTGCAACCCCTAACTTCTCCCTAAACTCCTGATTATATGCTTTTGAATGTTAGTTTTGATTTTGTAACACATTTAATAAGCTTCTTTCTTTAGAAATCATAATAATATATGAATTAAAAATATGGTATTATATATTTACACTATAGTACTTTCTTTACTGAATTAGGAAACAATATGTTTTACTTTTCCATCTTTCCTTGAAATTGCCTTAATACAATTACTTTTCCTTATTAGTGATATTTTAAATTCCCAGTAGATATCAAAATGTCTTAACATCATAATTTTAAATTGCAAGCAGATCATAAATTACCTATAATTAGGGATATTTTTTAAAAATTCTTTCTTTATTGAAATAAGGAGCATCCCGTTTTAATTTTATCTCAAATTTGAAACTGCCTTAATAAAATTACTTTTCTTATTTTAGTAAATGTAACATTTTATAAATTTGTTAATTATGGCTAATGAGTTATGATAAAAATCTTTTTAAAATCATAATTATCATTTCATTATATTTAAATCTTTTTTTACTATAATACTTGAACACCAAGTAAGTAAATTATATTGTTCTTAAAAACTTAAATGTCAGTTTTTTTTTTTAAAAAAAAATTCTATTATACAAATTTAAAATTTATATTTTTATATTAAAGGGTTTTTTATGAAATACAGCCTCAAAGTTTGCTCTTTTTATGAATTACAGCCTCAAAGTTTTTTTTTTATGAATTACAGCCTCCAACTTTTAAAAGTGACCACAATTACGGCCAAGTGACCGTTGACCACTATTTTAACCGTTGACCTTGCCTTCTTTCCGGTTACTAATCCTCTTCCTCCTTCTTCTTCATCCTCTTCCTCCTTCTTCTTCATCTTCTTCATCCTCCTCATCCCATTTCAAATAAAATTTCTGGGTTTATTTTTAAAATTGACCCAAATCTTTTTGTTTTTTTTGTTTTTCTTTTTTTTTTAATTTAATTCTTCATCCCCTCCACTTCTTCATCTTCTTCCTCCTTCTTCTCCCTTCTTCTCCATCATCTTCATCCCATTTCACATAAACTTTATGGGTTGATTTTTTAAATTTACCCAAATCTTCCCCCTAAATTGACCCAATTCCTCTTCGTAATTTCGTTTTCATTTTAGTCATTGTAATAGGTTGAATTCTGAACAATATTTAGTGTTTATCTGTGCAAATTATAAGTAATTTACCCAAAATCCACCCAAAATTATATGTAATTTACTCAAATTTTGGGTTAAATCAACCCAGAAATTTTTGGGTTAAATTTCTTTGATTAAGGTTCCTCATTTTGTTCCTCATTTTGTTAAATTAGGGATTCAGAAATTATATAGACATTCAATCACAAAAAGCAAATCACCCATATCAAAAAAACCCGAATCATAAATCCCTATTAACAAAACCCAACAAGACTTTACAAACTGACCTGAAATACGCTCAGTTAGATGAGCTTGAGAGTGCCGTTTTGCATCAATTACTACCCCTCCAAATGAAATTAAGACAAGCAGAAAGAAAACCCACCTCCAAATCTCCATTTTTTTGAACAAAGAACAAGATCAAGCAAAGTAAATCCTAAATCATGACAGATTGACAGCTAGAAGAAGAAAAAGATGGGTATTTGAAGCTGATTTAGTTGGATAAAGAGTCTACTTCATACACCAGACCTGCCTTCGTTTTCTTCAATTTTTTGCTGGGATTACAAGGGACGCCGATTAATTAATTTCGACTTGGTGATGAAGATTGTTGAAGTAAAATTGTGGAAGCAGAAAATGGAGGATAGAGAGTCAACTTCGTTTTCTTCGTTTTCTCTATATTTTTCTAGCAATGTGATTTCATTCCCCGTTTTCTGTTAAATGTTGTAAATGCCGTTCTTACCTTATTTGTAAAGGAATTTGATGAAATTTGATGAAATTCAAATACCCAGAAAGTTCATCCCTTCCAATTTGATATTCTTTGATTAAGGTTTTTGAAAAGGGGAATGAAATCTAGGGTTAAAATTGGGCTTTTGAAAATTAATGGAGGATAAAAAGAATGAAGATGATGGAGAAGAAGGGAGAAGAAGGAGGAAGAAGATGAAGAAGTGGAGGGGATGAAGAATTTAATTAAAAAAAAAGAAAAACAAAAAAATAAAAAGATTTGGGTCAACTTTAAAAATAAACCCAGAAATTTTATTTGAAATGGGATGAGGAGGATGAAGAAGAAGGAAGAAGAGGATGAAGAAGATGAAGGAGAAGGAGGAAGAGGATGAAGAAGAAGGAGGAAAAGAGTTGGTAACCGGGAAGAAGGCTTGGTCAACGGTTGACAGGGTGGTCAACGGTAACTTGGCCGTAATACTGGTCACTTTTAAAAGTTTGAGGCTGTAATTCATAAAAAAAAAACTTTGAGGCTGTAATTCATAAAAAGGGTAAACTTTGAGGCTGTTTTTCATAAAAAACCCTATATTAAAACTTATAATTTTTATAAAATGTGCATATTAAGATATAGATGATATAAGTGAGAAGGTAAAAGTATATTTAGAGTACTATATAGTTGTTTTGAGATGTAGTTCATTATTTTTGTATACGGAAAAATATTACTGTTAAACGATTAGATTTTTATATTATGACTTAAAAGAAATCTACTACCTCCGTTTATATTTATGTGAAACTTTTAGCCCAAGCACGGTTGCCAATGCAAAACTTTGTAGGGAGAAATTAGAGGAAGTAGGTATAGGTAATTAAGGGAAAGAAGGAGAGAGAAAATGATGAAAGTAGGGATAGGTAAGTAAGAGAAAGAAGGAGAGAGGAAGTAGGGATAGGTAATTAAGGGAAAAGAAGGAGAGAGAAAATGATGTGATAGGTAATTAAAGCAGAGAGAAAATGATGGGATTGTTATTTAGATAGGTTATTTTTTACTAAAAAAGGAAAGAAAAAAATGAGTTGCACATAATTTTTAGCGGACAAAAATGGCAAAAGTTGCACATAAATATAAACGAAGGTAGTATATGTTTTTTGTGTTTTTATATATAATTAACTTTCACAAAAATTATTGTATGCATTAAAATTTTTACAAATATCTTAGTTGAAAATATTTATTGTTATTATTAAATCAAATGTCTTAGTCGAAAGTATTTATTATTACTAAAATTTTTGCAAATATCTAAGTTTAAATTTTAAAATAGGACTATAGTATGACTTGATATTTTTTATAAATATCATATTTATTTCATTGTTCATTTATACTAATATATAAAAACAGTCATAATCATATTAAGAATGTCAGATATTATTTTAGATAAAATTAGGCTATAGAAGACGTATTGTTTTGCAAAGTTTTAGCATTGATTTGATCAACAAGACTTCCATAAATTTCCAATAATTCAAAATATAACATTAAATTAATCTATCAATGCAAAAAAGTAAATGACAAAAAAACGTAAAATAACATTATCAAGTCTTCAAAATTTGATCTAAGTTTCTAAAATATCAAATCTCCTGCTTTGGAATCTTGGTTGAAGACATCTCAGTCAAACTTGAATCTACTTCTTCATGAGGTCTTTTTAGAGGAGTGAAATCACTTGTTTCTTCTTGTACAGAAAAAACTTCAGCCAACTATTATAAATTGATAAACGTAACATTAGTTTGTGAAATTATTTGATAAAACTGAATCAAAATGAAAGAATCATATACCTTATTTTCACTGCTTTCTTGATCTGGTTCCTTAGTTGTACAGGTTCCCTAATATAAAAGAACATATTTAGTAGATAGATTTAATAGTTTAACAGTGATAAAACTTTAAATACACCAGATATTTTACCTCTGCCTTTATGACAAGCTTTTCTATGATACTTCGTTCATCAGTGATATTCTTAATAGAATATGTTCGACTATCTTTTTCGACATTGAACTTTGAAACTTTGTAGTGGAAAAGATAACGCTTATCAAGTAGTACATCTAACTCTTATGGAAAGCCATATGGAAATTCTGATTGTATTTAACTCAATGTTACATGAATTAGTTATGTAGTTGTCACTTAAAATGTGCACTATCAAAAATATAGGAAAGAAAGCATATGAACCTGAAGATATCGGTCTAGAACAACTTTGGCTGTTAAACCTATTAATTCTGTTGCCTTTGGTTCCCATAGAATTAAAACAGCTTGACCCATATGATTATCTCTCACTTTGACTTCAATTTTGTATCTATTATAAAAAATAAAGCATAAGAAAATGTTTATGTTAATAATATTGGCACTTTATTATTAACACGTAGTTGATACTATAATGCTACTGAAGCTTGTTAAAGCAAGCGGTGCATCTTGTTGACATTTGTCGAATCTCATACTTCCATCCTTTTTGTAGACTTGACTGCAACACTTCATGCATGATGTGTAATACTATTCACTACGCTCATTTAAAGCATATATTGTACCAATGGTTGCATAATCTCCTTCAGACATCATCGGTTGTTCACTAAATACTTTTGCAAATCAAAAATTTAGTTTCTAATGAAATGGTTGAACTAGTTGAAGCTTCAGTTAATTCTGTTGACCTAAATGTGTCTTCTTTAATTCTGAATACGAAAAATATTAACATTTATTAAATACTTATTAGGAATATATAAAATCAATTAAATTGCAATGCCTGTTGAGGAAAGCATAGGCTCTTAATCTCATCGAGGGAGTGTCGATTGGTAAAAACAATGTCAACTGAAGCATCTCTAATTTGCGGATGACACATTGATTTTTGTACCGAAGAGTAACAGGGTGGTGACAAATTACTTCCGGATTTTGAATGTATTTACTCTGTTGTCTGGCCTACAACTGAATTACAGTAAATCTCATATTATTTCCTGGTGCTTTGGGGCCCGAGAGTGGGCCATGTCTATCGCCTGGGAAAATGGGTGTGCTCATACCGTGTGTCCAATCTCATATCTTGGACTACCTTTGGGGGCTAATATGAACAATTGCAATGCTTGGAAACCGGTGATTACTAAGATTGAGCGAAAACTGTCATCATGGAAGGTGAAAGTTCTATCTCGAGCTGGAAGACTTACCTTGATTAAGAGCGTACTCAATAGTCTCCCCATATACTTTATGAGTATGTTCAAGATGCCCAAAGTTGTGGCTCAGAGGATTGTAAAGCTACAAGGAAAATTCTTTTGGGGTGAGTCGAGAAATGGTGGTATGCAAGGCCCTATAATAAAATGGTCCTCGGTTGAGCTTCCAAAATCTTTAGGAGGACTAGGCGTGGGAAACATCCTTCATAAGAATCTCATGTTATTATTCAAGTGGTGGTGGAGATTCTCTAAGTGTGATAACTCATTATAGAAGCGCATCCTCATCTCTATATATAACATCAAGGGCTTGAAAGCTTCGTTGCAAACTTTTCAAGGAATCAAAAAAGGGGTATGGGCGAAATTGGTTAGTGATGATTTGGATACCTCAAGAATTAGGCGGATTGTTGAAGAGGGGATGCAAGTTAGAGTTGGAGATGGGAAGTCGACTCTGTTTTGGCATGATAACTGGTGCCTAGGGAGCCCTTTGAAAACATCCTTTCCTAGACTCTTCTCGATCTCGGTACAACAAGATGATCTCATTCACCAGATGGGAAGATGGCTAGATGATGACTGGGTTTGGCAGCTCAGGTGGAGGCGTCGACTCTATGATTGGGAATTGGGAGAATCGGAAAGGCTTAATCTCATCGTGGAGCAAATCACCCCTCGTCAGGGTGCATATGATGATGTTGAGTGGAGGGGTGGAAGTAGTAATATCTTCCCCATCAAGGAGATAGGTGATCAGCTATATGCCTCGTTTACCCCTATTCTCCCAAAGGAAGTCTCGGATCTAATTTTGAAAATTAAAGCCCCGCCTCGTGTTCTCTTGATTATTTGGCTTGCAAACTTGGACAAACTGAAAACAGGAGACAACCTCATCGACAAAGGAGTGATTGATCCTAATCTTGGTTTGTGCCCTTTTTGTGATACCGCAGTTGAATCCAATTGCCATACACTGTTCTCGTGTAGCTTCTCGTGGAGAGTTTGGATGGAAGTCCTGCAGTGGTGGGGTGTATCAGGGGTCCTCCACAACCATTGCCCCCAATTCTCATTGGCTTTGAGAGGTTTGGTCCCTAAGAGATATAGAGGAAAACTATGGCTCCTGGTTCTAGGCTGCGTGATTTGGTCGATTTGGTTCGAAAGGAACAAGATCAAGTTTTATAATGGAGAACGTGACTTTGGAAAACTTTTCTTCACTATAAAGTTAAGAGTGGGTATTTGGGCAAAGGAGCTACTAGGCATGTACTTCGTATCTCACCCGGGCGTCAACATTAATGCTATAGATGTTATTTTCCCTCAATTCTTGTACTGATGTGATATGTTGTATGGATATGTCCTCGATTAGTTTCTTTTGGTGTTATACATGTATCTAGGACTGTGGAGATTGTTTGGTGGATTAGAGTAGTTATATATAGCTTGATGTATAAGGTGTAGGCTAGTCCTCCGCCTGGTCTGTAAAGTGACTTTGATGTAGGTGTTTTGGTGTTTTTCACTTTGCATGCCCCACTCACATGCTGTCTTGAGTGGACTGTCTCTTAGCCCCCTTTCTAAATGGCTTATTCCCCTCGCGGAGTTTTTTATGTCGGCAGGTTTGGGGTTTCCATGTTTTAGTTGGTGTTTTTTCTCTATTGATATATAACTATCCCCAATTTTCAAAAAAAAAAAAATTAAATCACATAAATTTTGTATGTAGTGATTTTTTAAGTTAACCTCCTCTGAAAATCTTCTAATTTTGGTATGCCTGAATTTATCAAAAGACAGCTAGTTCCCATGCAGTTTTGAATGTAGGTATTACCTAAAACACATATAGGTTTGTTGTTATTTTGATTAAGTGATTACTAGAAACCTGTAAAAACAAAATTAAATTTCATACCTCTCCAAGACTTTATCTTCGCTTATTGTAGAACTATTATGAATCTTCCCTTGTCACTTCCAATGTTTTGAATGTGATTGTGTACTTGTTCAGCATAATTATCCCAAAGCCTTAAACTCAATCTAACTCCACTGTAAATATCGTCATGAATATCAAATTATTAATCTAATGTAATATTTTTATATATTAACATAATTATTACACATGACTTGTTAAATCTTACTTTGTGTTAATGAGGTCCAGATTCATGGTTTTTTTCACTACTAAACTATTAAAATCTCGAAATTGTCCCACTTCTCCAATAATATCTAAACACCCAAATAATAATAAGTTAGTACTTTATAATATAATTGTTGCATGCATGCTCAATTAAATTATTTGTCATTATTTACATAAAGTTTACATACCTATCAAGTATTTGTCGTCTACTGCGTCATTACCCAATATATCTTCAAAATCAGTAAGATTGTATATTGACTTACTAATTTCAATGTCTTGAATTTTTTTAATTACTGATGTCTTCCAAAAGAAGAGTTTACATTTATGTTTAGTAGGCCTATATTCTCCATCCATGTCGTCATCATTATCATCATCATCATCATACCCAGTGTTCTCGCACATAGATACTCTATGGTCAGGGTCCGGGGAAGGAAGGTCGACGGCGTCTCATACCCAGAAGGAGAGCGCGGTCATAAGAGTCCTTCGGCTCTATAATAGTCTTCAAGGATAGGACCTGCAAAAATCTGAAACCTGCATCTTACACCCACGTGAGCCAAACATAAGGATCATTTATAAATTTATAAACAATACAGGTAAAAGAGGCAGTGAATAGCGACGACGAAAGACACAAAACAGTAACAAACAAGTCTAGTAATCTAGGACGTGAATAAGGCGCCGCCATGTGGCTCTATCCCTAGTCTGGTCCTTAGAGAGGTGTAGTTCGAGCAGGTCGCTGTTAATCTGCTCCTCCCACGTCCTCTTAGGTCTTCCCTGGCTTCTCTTGCCCTCCACTATGATGTGTTCAACCCTTCTCACTGGAGCGTCATGGGTGCTTCTCTGCACATGCCCAAACCATCCATGGGTGCTTCTCCATCCATGTCATAGACAGTAAATTTTGTAAAAAAATATGACTTCCCCTTCTCAACTAATTTTGAATGGGTTAAAAGACTGTCTTTTCCGATTGTAGCTAAAATTGATGTTGCCTATGAATAAACCAAAATAGACACATAAGAGATTAATGCGTAAACAATAAAGCATATTTCTTTGATTTATAACAACTAAAAAACCTTTTCATCTGCAAGTATCATATGAATTGATGTTATTTCTCCCATGTTTTGAAATTCCCATACATGAATAACTTTTGCTTTGATATTCCAATTTCCCATATCTGATTTGATATCAATTAGATAATTAACACCCATAAGAATTACAATGGTTTTTGTATATTATAAGCAATGCCGGAAGAGTTAATGAGATGAGAGAATTCTAAAATTGTTTGTGATTGGTTTGACTGAAGATGTTCCTATAACTATTTATAAGCTAGAATAAATATTTTTTTAATATATATAATAAAGGTAGTGAGAGAAAGTTAGTAAGAGAGGCTCTGCTAGGGTTTAGGTTTTCCTTCCCCTAGCGGGCCTCACGGTCGGTCAGGTGTTCTCATGGTGGTCTTAACATTTTTTGTTTTCTTGTTCTTAGATTTTGGTTTCAGGTTTTTATCCGTAGCTTTTAGGCATTTTCTCTTGGTTGCTTTTTGCGATTTTGCGTTTTCTCCCAGTCTTCTAGGCTTCGATATTTTGAGGTTTTAAGGTGGTCCTTGGTTTTTTTGGTGTGGAGTTTTTGAATACTCGTTAATGGAGTATCTTAGTGAAAGATTTGGGTTTTGGGGTTCCGTTATGGGCGGTGATTTGGTGTCTCAGATAATGGTGTTCATTTCTGTTGGAGGTTTTGACGTAGTTTTTTTGAAGAGTGGTGGTATTTTGAAGTCAGGGTGGTGCTGTTTTGAAGTTAGGTGTCGTTTCATATTCTCTCTCTCTCCTTCGGTTTTTTGGGACGTGGGTTTTCTGATTTCTGGGTGTTTATATTTTGAAAATTTCTTGTGACTTTACGCCTTCTTGGGAATTGCTTTAGAGTGTTGGCTCTGTAAACTGGTGTTGCGGGTTATTGTCTGGTTATGGTGTCTCGTTTTTGGTGTTGGTGGTCCTCAATGGCGGAGCCTCCATACTGTGAGGTTCGACTGTTGAATGTGTATTGTTTTACCCCTTTTCTGGTGTTTGAAGGTTGAGTTTAATGGCTCTGTTCTTTGGTTATTTGGGGTCTTTCTTAAGCTCGTTGTAATGTTGGTTTCATAGTGATTCTGGGGTTTCTTGTTGGGATTTTAATGGCGTTTCTTCATGGTTGTTGGCCCATTTGGTTTTGATGATAACTTAAACTTTTATAAACAAACATAACACGTTTTGAGATTGTTGTGTTAGGTTATATATCCGGTCTTTAAAAGGTCGTCGATGGAACCTTTAGAAGTTGAAAAGGGCATTGCTACTCTACGTTTCAAGATTAAGTCAAATTCGAAGAACGGTCAATCAGAGACAGTGTAGTATTCCCAGATCAACCGGTCAGAGAAGTAGTCAACGAATTTATTAAGAAAATAATTTTTAGTTTTATTTTTCTTTTTATTTTTGTTGTACGATTGAATGAATTAAGGTAGCACAAGGAAGTTAATTTGGAATTAAAATAACTAACTCTTAAATTAATTAATCTTAAAATAGATTTCTAAAATTAGGTCTTGGCTATTTTTAGCCAAAAGACAAGGAAAGACTTGGAGTAACTTCCAAGTATTCTTGCGCATGATTCCACGGTTATTGCCCACTAATCCCACATCTAAAGATCATGGGATTATGGCATAACATAATCTAAAATGGGTATTTAAATTATTTTTTAACCGGCACAATTTGGTGATCAACGAGAGAAATATTTGCGAAAAATATTTTGTGCCCAAATCATTTCGTGAGATCCAAAAATCAAGAAAGGGAAATATTGAGTATTCTAAATTGTTTATTAATTCCAAATTATTTCCTTGTGCGATTCTTGTTTGTTCATCCAATTTAGAAGAATTATTTTGTAAGGGTTTTTTTTGAGAGAATTTGTAATTAGACTTGGGTAAGTCTAAGGGAAATTGTGAGAAATTTTGTAAAGAGAGAAAAAGAAACAAGAAGGAGAACCGAGAAGGAGAAGAAGAGAATTAGGCCTAGAGTAGAGAAGATAAGAGGAGAAAAAGTTTTATGTAATAGGGAATTGTATTTACATAAAATTAATAAGAAAATTTGAAATCCCTAGAGGGTCGTGGCTTTCTTTCTTTTTAGGCCAAGAAAGTTTCCACGTTAAATTCTTGTGTTCCTTTTTAAGTTTCTTTAATTTGCTTTGAGTATTTTTAGTGTTAGAAATTCCGCAAGAAAATAGGGCAAAAATACTCCTAGGGCAACACAACAATTCACCCCCCTCTTGTTGAGTTCATTATCTCTAAGTGTTTCTACAATTGGTATCAGAGCCCTGTTCCTCATTTGATCAGGAAACCCTGAGAGCCGTATCTTGGTGTATTAGAGATGCTGAAAATGAACGAACGCATGGAAGAAGGTTACTCTACTCAGACACCACCAATGTATGATGGCAAATTCTACACGTATTGGAAAAATAGGATGGAGATCTTCATCAAAGCCGAGAACTATCAAGTTTGGAGAGTCATCGAAATTGGAGATTTTGAGGTGACAACTACCAACTCCAATAACGAGACTGTTCCCAAACCTATAACAGAATACGAGAAAGAAGATTTTCAAAAGATGGAAATGAATGCTCTTGCTATCAAATTGCTTCACTATGGGATTGGTCCAAACGAACATTATCGCATTATGGGATGCAGAACAGCCAAACAAATTTGGGATCTGCTGGAGGTTACCCGCGAAGGAACGAGTGAAGTAAAGCGTTCCAAGATTGACTTGCTCATGTCTAAATACGAAAGATTTGTTATGGAACCTAAAGAAAGCATTCAAGAAATGTTTACTGGGTTCACGAACATCACAAATGAGCTTGTCTCCCTTGGAAGGCTAATTCCTGAGATGAACAAGTACGAAAAATCCTAAGAAGCCTACCTCAAGATGATTGTTGGAGAGCTAAGGTCACAGTCATTCAAGAACCTAAAGATTTCACAAAGTTTAATCTGGAAGAGCTGGCTGGTTCCCTTATGACTCATGAATTACATTTGGAAACAGCTGACAGTTCCACGAACAAAGGTCTGGCTCTAACAGCAAACGATCAAGAAGAATCAGAAACTGATGAGGAAGAGGCAGCAATGCTGGTACGTAAATTCAAGAAGTTCTTCAGGAACAACAGGTATAAAAATCAAAGAAACAACAAAGAAAGAGGAACTTCAAATTCCAAAACCTATGAAGGCCACAAATGTGGAAGTACCGAGCACTTCATCAAGGAATGCCCTCTATGGAAGAATGAGAAGGGTAAAGGGAAAGCAAGAGAAACAGGAAGACAACCAGCAAAAGGGAACTTCAATAAAGCTGATTTTCGCAAAGCCATGATAGCTGCATGGGGAGAATCCGAAAGCGAGGCCAAAACCAAAGCTCCCGTTGAAGAAGAAGAAGTAGCCAATCTCTGTCTCATGGCAACGCATGATGAGAAGTCTAAAGGAAAAGAGGTATTGTCTTATGATCCATTTTCTGATTACTTATTCAAATTGGATAAACATAGATTTATTAAAATTATTTTAGAGTCTCATGAAAATTTAGAAAAACAAACAGCCATCTGTCTCCAAACAGAAAAAGACCTTAAGGCGTGCAAAGACACAATATCCTACCTTAATTCTTTTAGGGCCGATGTGCAAACTCAATTCTTTGAATTGCTTGATAATAATGTGATGTTAAATGAAGCTATAATAAAGGTTAAACAAGAAAACATCATGTTAAATATTGAATTAAATCAACTTAAGTATCTAGAAATGGAATTGAGTTATGAGCCTAATAAGGAACTTAAATGTGTCTTAATCAAATGAAATTAGACCTAGAATCCGCCATAAATGAAAATGATCGACTTAGGCTTGAATTAAATTCAAGAGAAAAAGGGAAAATCAAAGAAGTTCCCAAATGGATTCTTAATGCTAAAACTAAAGGAACCGAAGGTTTAGGATACAATAAACATGATAAAAAGACAAAGGTCTACGTTGATCTCCCAAGTAAAAAGGTCTGTTCCTTTTGTGGCAAGACTGGGCACCTGAAACATCAGTGTTTAAAAAGGGAACAGCATAACAAAACAAACCAAATATATGTCGATAGAGTTTGGATTAAGAAGTATGATTCTTATATAATCGACATGGAACCCAAGGATGGCTGGGTTCCACCCTCTAACAACTAAGTTCGTTTTGCAGGTTCTAGTGAGGGGGAACAGCTCATGGTATCTCGATAGTGGTTGTTCCAAGCACATGACAGGCGATATATCAAAGTTTCTCTCACTAGAAGCCTATGATGGAGGAACTGTGACCTTTGGTGACAACATGAAAGGAGAAATCATTGCAAAAAGAAAGATAGGAAGGTCAAGTTCCCATGCTATAGATAATGTATTTTTGGTCGAGAATTTAAAGCACAATCTCTTAAGTATTTCTCAATTTTGCGATAAAGTAACTCTGTAAACTTTACTTCTGAAAAGTGCATCATTTCTAGGAACGACACAAGAAACATCATTCAGGAAGGAATCAGAAAAGGGAACACCTACGTGGTGGACCTGCACACTATTCCTAAAACCAGTCTAACATGTCTGAGCATTATAGAAGATGACCCTCTTCTTTGGCATAAACGATTAGGTCATGCTAGTTTTTCATTGCTTAATACTTTAAAAACTAAAGACCTAGTAAGAGGATTATCGTCCCTTAAATTTCAAAAGAATGAAGTATGTGATCCTTGTGCCAAAGGAAAACATGCAAGGTCATCCTTCAAACCTAAAAACGTCGTGACCACCTCAAGACCACTTGAATTAATTCATATGGATCTTTGTGGACCAATGAGAATTCAAAGTCGCAGCGGTAAGCGATATGTATTTGTTATAGTTGATGATTACAGTAGATTTACATGGACATTATTTTTATCTAGCAAAGACGAGGCTTTTGATGAATTTGTTGCATTTGCCACTAAAATTCAGAAATCTAGTAACAATCAACTTGTCCACATAAGATCGGATCATGGAAAAGAATTTGAAAATTCAAAGTTCATGGATTATTGTAATGAGCATGGTTTAAGTCACAATTATTCCGCACCTAGAACACCACAACAAAACGGTGTGGTTGAACGTAAAAATAGAACCTTAGAGGAAATGGCTAGAACCATGTTAATAGCTAGTGGTCTACCTAGAAATTTTTGGGCCGAAGTCGTTAATACTGCATGTTATATATTAAATCGTGTTTTAATTAGACCGATCACTTCTAAAACCCCCTACGAATTATTGAAAGGAATTAAACCTAATATTTTATATTTTCGAGTCTTTGGATGTCGATGTTTTGTGCATGTCAATGGAAAATGAAATATAGGTAAATTCGATGAAAGAAGTGATGAAGCAGTATTTCTTGGCTATTCATCTCACAGTAAAGCCTATAGAGTTTATAATAAGAAAACTATGTGTGTTGAGGAATCTGTTCACATTATATTTGATGAAACTAACTTTATGACAAGTGAACAAGAAACAGGTGATTTTAAAATAGGTCTTGCTAATCTGGACGATGAAGAAAATATACTAAAGGAGCAAGATCAAGAAGAACAACAACAGGTTCAGAATGCTAAACCCATAAGCTCGTGCCTTTTGTCTCCACATCCCCTCTCTTCTAATCATCCAAGTATGAAGATGATTTTGAGCCGCTCTCATTCTTGCAAATTCCATGTCATTCAGTTGTCGTGTTTCACTCTGTTTTTGAAGTTCATGGATCACCTCCTCAAGTTGATTAATTTTGTTATCCATACACCCAAACTTTTCTTTGCTCCATTTCTTCACTGGGCCCTTAAGAGCCTTCAACTTATTAACAATAGAAATATCATGAAGATTGATCCACTCTCCTTGTAGGAATTTTTTGAATTCTGGGTTATGAAACACACAATCCAACATTCTAAAGGGTTTTGGACCCCAGTTGATCATTTCATTCAAAGACAGCAAAATAGGGTTATGGTCAGAAGCACCCCTCTTTAAACCTTCAAGTCGCATTTCAGGGAAGGTAGTAAACCAATCATCAACACATAGGCATCTATCAAGTCTGCTTTGTGACTCATTTCTCCCCCAAGTAAACCTCACCCCATGTAGCGGCACATCAATAAGGTGAAGGTCTTAAATCCACTCCAAAAAATCCTTCATACTTGAGTCGTATCTAAAATGCCCCACCCTCTCACTAGGATGTAACACTTCATTGAAATCGCCCAAGAGCAATAGAGGTTTGTTGATCGAGTTGACTAGTTGTTTTAATGATTCATACACCATTCTTCTCCCTTCTCTACTTCTGGGTCCATATACAACACCCACACAGCAATGGAAAGATAAATCATTTAGACACCCTTCAAGTACAATCCATCTTTCCTCGATGTATTTTTGTGACACAGAAAAAATTGTTGGATCCCAAATAGTGATTATTCCTCCACTATGAGTGTCAGATGCTAAAGGTTCACACCATTGGTAGTCATCCCTACCCCACATTCTTCTCACCCTGCGTATGAAGGAATTTCGATGTTTTGTCTCCACCATCGCAAGTAGAGATACTTTATGTTTTTCCAACATCTTTCTAATGCTTATACATTTCTCCCCTTTTCCAAGTCCACGAACATTCCAAAACAACCAATTCATGATAAACATAATTTAACACCAAATAGCAAATAAAACCAGTAGCTTATTACCTGTCAACTGACCGGATGCTCCCCTTAATTATTTGGAGTCGTTTGGATCTTCGCAGGGTTGTTAGTACTCTTCTTTCATCCTTTGCAGCCACTCCAAGCCTTTTTCCCACTTTCCAAGTATTGTGTGCTTCATCTGCGGTTCCTTGTGGAGTAGAGGGAACCCTTAGTGGATCAGGTTCGGAGCATAACATTCATCTAGGCCTGCCTCTATATCTTTTTTTCGGTGGACTGTCAACCCCTGAGCTTGAGACTTCCACTGATGTGTTCTCCACACTTCTTTGTATCTTGCTAACACAAGGTAAGGACCAACATCCCCTTTCCTCCACCATTGTAATAGGATCAACCCACTGCACTAAAGACTCACCTCTCCACTTGTCAGCTGATTCCTCAATAATGGGGTCGAAATTCAGGTTGTTGAGGCTGTTCACATGTGTCCGTGCTACTGTTTCATTGAAGAACTCAAATTGCTGCTGTATGACATCATTCTCAGGATTGAGTTCAGGGGTTAGTGCCACTGTTTCACTGTTCCTTTCGAGTTGCAGTTGCATATCATCGTTCCAAGCATGTATTTCCCCATCCTGGTCAGTTTGCAACCCATGCTGGGTGTTTGCTGACACGTCTTTTTCTATACCCAAGTTCTGTTGCTGCTCAGACTGTACTGGTATGGTATTCAACTCCCCTTCTTCATCCAATTCAAGATTATCATGTAACTGGGCTTTACAAAACTCCCTTTGGTTAGTCTCAAAGACATTCACCACACACGAACCCCCTTCCCAATTTAGAGTAACCTCAGCATCTATCTTCTTCATGTGTTTTGTCTTCAATAGAATTTTTGCCGACGTGAGACAATGCACACCCTCTTTTACATCATCCATTTTCAATACCTCACCCCAAAGGTTTCCAATCTTTTCAATATTCTCCAAACTCCAATAAATAGGATGTATCCCTATGCAATCAACCCATACAATTCTCTCCAAGTAATCTTCTTTCTCGGACCAAGCATGTATATTATCATAAGCCAATCTAAGAGGAGAGGTTTCCTCAAGTGCCCCTTCAAGAGCTTGTTCATTTTTAAAAAATATCACCATTTTGAATGGGTTTAGAGCCGAGATGTAATCGGCATCTAGGTTGTTTTCATCACAAATTTTTCCAATGTTTTCAACATCAAAGGGTTTTTCTAAGTCTACCACAGCAGCTAAGTTTAACCTACTAAGCATAACAGGGTTTTTACTAATATGTACCTGATATGAGTCGTGGGATTTGCTTTTGTTGAAAAACCTACTGCTTGCTTGCTGTTTCGAACCCGCAACCATAGGGTCATTTGTAACTCTGCGAATCCACTTCCTACCTTCATCATTCTTGCTTTTGCTAATGTCCAAGACCTCTTGATGTTCATCCACAACTTGTCTCTTCTCTCTCCATACCTTCTTTCCGGTCTGATTTTGCTGTTGAGGGACGGTTTGACCTCTCATAACATCCACGTAGCTTCTAGAGTCCCTAAAAGCTTCCTGTCTAACAGTCTTCTTCACATTCATGTCGTTTTTCTGCAAGTTTGTCGTGCTTTGTTCCATAGGGCCACCGTCCTTTCCATACCTAGCCTTAGTAACAATAATCTTATTTCCTTTAACCTCATGGCCATTCATCTTCTCAATGGCTGCTAGAGCATCAGCTTCCTTACGGTATCGGACAAAACCAAACCCAAGAGTGTTCACCTTTCTGATTTTCTTTGAGATATACACATCAATAACTTTACCAAACTCAGAGAACAAATCGCCCAGCCATTCTCTAGACATACCAGCAGGTATGTTGTCCACAAACAACGAGAACGATAAAGTACGTCGACTCCCAGCCATCCGTGGTGGCTCCCGAGGTCCACACCCCCAAGGGGGTGGATACCCCTCGCTGACCAACCGGTGGCCAGTTGAGCGCCCCTGTAATTCTAGTTTTGCCATTCCCGTTGAAATTTGAATGCTGGACGTAGACTCTTCGTTTCCAACTCTCTTTCGCCTCCCTCTCGGCTCTCCAGACCTGGTAAGATGCTAGTTGCCATTACGTTATAATATATTGATTTATATCGGGACGTAACGATATAATATTATCTTTATTCTTCTATCTTATTATCGCTCATCTTCGCTCTTCTATTATATCTAAAACATGGATGTTTTATAATTATATCTATATATATATATATATATATATATATAGTTATATAATATATATCTCTATATATATATATATATCTATATAACTATATATTATATATAATCTATATATTTAATTGTATATATATATTATATATATATATTATATATCTAATATTATATATATATATATATATATATATATATATATTAATCTATATATCTATCTATATATATCTATCTATAATATCTACTATATATATATATATCTATATCTATCTCTATATATCTATATCATTTATATATCTCTATATATATATCTATTAATATATATCTCTATCTCCCCCTCTATAATTTTCTCTTTTCAAAATCACCAGATTTTTCTTTTCCAGCATTTCCTTTTTTTTTTTCGGTGAGCCAACCCTTAAGAATGGAAGCCGGATCATCGAGGTGTTTCGGAACGTATTCGTCTAATCGATATATTCAACGAACTAAGCTTAATTAATAACTACCCATTACACCTCCTAAAACCGCCAATATAGAAGTAGTACAAACTCTTCACTAACCGTCCCTTGACCACCTTTATAACCCCTATACTCCTCACGTCACATCCATCATTCATAAACCCATTACTTGTACTACTCCTAGCAAATCGTCAAACCCATTTTCCTCCTTCAACAATCCCTAACCTTCATCAATTCAACTCATCATCACCATGAAATCTCCCAAGACTTCATCAACCAAGAACACCAAAGGAAAGGCACCCAAATTCATCCAACCGAAACCGCTTCAAGTTATTCACCCTTCATCAGACAACCCTCAATCATCAACTCCATCATCTAAACCTAAAACATCTAAACCCATGCATGTCGGCACAAAAAGGGCTTTTTCCACCACAAAAGGAAGCTCATCTTCAAAACCCGCAAAGAAGGCCAAGGTCATGGATCCTGATTGTGCTGAGGAAGTTGCAAAGGAGATGTCCGTAGGTTTTGGTTTGGAAAAATATTGGTATGATTCTACTCCCTTTCCTCAATTACACGCCATTTGAAGTAATTAAGGTTGGGAAGAATTAATGAGTAATTTTTCTTGCAATCCGATTTACCCACATCTCATGCGAGAATTTATTCAAAATTTTACAATCGATAATGGGGTTTGTTCAAGCACGATTAAAGACATTAAAATTGAGTTTAACAGTTTAATGTTGGAAGAATGGTTTGAAGTTCCAGTGGTAGGGTTTGATACATATTACGTAGGGTCAAAGATTGTTTTTTCTGGCATTACTGAGAAAACAGTTTTAAAATTTCTTGGTCAAGAAGATAAAAAGAGATTTCGTCACATGTCTCGGTCTCCACTACACAAGTTACTTTACAACATCGCTCATCGATTCATTTTACCCCGCAATTCCAAGCGGAGTGAAGTCAATTTACGCGATGCAACATTAAATTATTGCATGGCCAATCACATAAAAATCAATTTTCCGTCATTGATGGTGTCACATTTATTTGAATGTATTGAGAAGGGTCTTATGGTTGGATACGGAGGTTTGTTAACTTGTATTTTTAAGAAGTTTGGAGTCCCTGTGGATGGACTAGAATTCCCTATGAGCGCCAATAATAAAATCAGTGAGAGGTGCCTTACTAACTTGCACCTCCAATTAAATGAAAAAGGGATTCTAGAACATGCCATTGAGGAGGTGGATGTAAGTTCTGATGAAGAAGAAGAGGAGAAAACAGAAAAAGAAGAAGGTGAGGGAGAAAAAGAAAAAGAAGAAGAAGAGAAAGGAAAGGGAGAAGAAAAAGGAGATCAGGAGACTGTTCCCACTACCACCACTGAGGCAGAAACTGAAAGGGAACAGGAGGAAGCTATAAGTAAGGGGGAACAGATTGAGGAAGAAGAAGTGGAACTGGAAGAGGATGAGGACCTCAATGTGCCTCTCAAGAAAATCAAGAAACCATCCGTGCTCACACCAAGAAAGAGCAGAAGGTTAGCTTCCAAAAGTTCCTCGAGCCTACATGTTGATGTTACTTCTCCAAACCCTCCATCACCAAAACCAGACTCACCCATACCATTCCACATTCCATCATCACCAATTCCTAGTTCACCAACACCAACTGGTTTTGATAGGGATTTCTCTCCTTTTCCTTCTACTCCAATTGATCTTATCCTCTCCAAGTTTGATACTTTGCATTCCCAACTTAGTGCTTTCCAGAGCGAAGTCCGTGCCTCACTCTCCACTCTTGAAGAGCAGCTGTCCTAGATGGAGTCCCGTCTTGGTGCAAAGCTCGACACTGTGGAAGTGCAGACGGAATATGTTGATGAGGAGACTGCTGTCTGATCCCTCATGCTTCTGTTTACTGTTTTAATTAATTTTTGTTGGCCTTATCATATGAAGTTGTACTATTTAAACAATTTTTTTGCTTTCTTTTGCTGTACCAGCTGGGGTACAAACATTTATTTTATGTTTATGCTACTAACCATCCTATACTATCCTTACTTTATTATCCTTCATTCTCTATTCCTTATGGTATTTGCATTCTTAGTTTGCTGCTTACTTTCTTAATTTGTCTAACGCTTGCCTTAGAGCTGTGGAATTATATATACCCCTACTTTTTAATTGATGCAAAAGGGGGAAGAAGGCAACAAACTTAAATTGACGCTTCTGAATGCTTACGCTTTTACTTAATCTTTGGATTACTTGTTCTCTGTTTGTTCTAAAACTTTTTAAATGTTCTTATTATGGTTTCTGTTTTGATTAAGGACCATGTATTGTTTGATATATTAGGCTTATCATGATTTGGTTTATTAATTTTATGTTTGTTTTATATGGGATTAGTTATTTGACATTAATTGTTGATTATCACTTTGTTTGACTTAGATTCTTACAACTCCATAATATTTTGAAGTACTAAGATTGTTGTGTTTCTTAATTTTATGTTTTTTAGTTTATAATTTTCTTACTTTATAAGTTTTTTAGTTTATTAATCTTTATGTTCTGTTTTGCTTTATTTTAAAAACTTAAGTCATGTTTAACCACATGATTTTCGAAAAAGTTTTAAAATTAATTTTATTAGAGTAATATGATTGCTTTAGAGTTTAGTAAATTATTTGTGATAATTTAATTTACTAGATATGGTTGAACTTGTGTTAATCTCTAGCATGTTCACTTTATATGTTTTACTCTATATTTTAGTTAAGTTTGTTTATAAAGTTTGTCATCATCAAAAAGGGGGAATTTGTTGGCCCATTTGGTTTTGATGATAACTTAAACTTTTATAAACAAACATATTACGTTTTGAGATTGTTGTGTTAGGTTATATATCCGGTCTTTAAAAGGTCGTCGATGGAACCTTTAGAAGTTGAAAAGGGCATTGCTACTCTACATTTCAAGATTAAGTCAAATTCGAAGAATGGTCAATCAGAAGTTAATTTGGAATTAAAATAACTAACTCTTAAATTAATTAATCTTAAAATAGATTTCTAAAATTAGGTCTTGGCTATTTTTAGCCAAAAGACAAGGAAAGACTTGGAGTAACTTCCAAGTATTCTTGCGCATGATCCCACGGTTATTGCCCACTAATCCCACATCTAAAGATCATGGGATTATGGCATAACATAATCTAAAATGGGTATTTAAATGATTTTTTAACCGGCACAATTTGGTGATCAACGAGAGAAATATTTGCGAAAAATATTTTGTGCCCAAATCATTTCGTGAGATCCAAAAATCAAGAAAGGGAAATATTGAGTATTCTAAATTGTTTATTAATTCCAAAATATTTCCTTGTGCGATTCTTGTTTGTTCATCCAATTTAGAAGAATTATTTTGTAAGGGTTTTTTTTGAGAGAAGTTGTAATTAGACTTGGGTAAGTCTAAGGGGAATTGTGAGAAATTTTGTAAAGAGAGAAAAAGAAACAAGAAGGAGAACCGAGAAGGAGAAGAAGAGAATTAGGCTTAGAGTAGAGAAGAGAAGAGGAGAAAAAGTTTTATGTAATAGGGAATTGTATTTACATAAAATTAATAAGAAAATTTGAAATCCCTAGAGGGTCGTGGCTTTCTTTCTTTTTAAGGCCAAGAAAGTTTCCACGTTAAATTCTTGTGTTCCTTTTTAAGTTTCTTTAATTTGCTTTGAGTATTTATAGTGTTAGAAATTCCGCAAGAAAATAGGGCAAAAATACTCCTAGGGCAACACAACAATTCACCCCCCCTCTTGTTGAGTTCATTATCTCTAAGTGTTCCTACAATGGTGGTTTCTGGGGTTTTCATGGAGTTTTCTGGGGTCAGATTATGCTGGTTGTTTGGAGGTTGTAATGGCGTTTGGCGTGTTATTCATGGTGATACAGTCCTTTTCAGAGAAGCATGTTCTGGGTCTATGGAGTTAATCATGGGTGTCAGATGGCGCTCGGGGATAGTGTTTTCTTCTGGAGTTTGGTGTAGCTGTTGGAAGGTGGTGGGTCTATGGCTTTTTCGATGATGGAGTTCTTAATGGAGTTTTTCCTTGGTGTATCTATGGTGTTAGTCATGGTGTACCCATGGTGTCTTATTGATGTGACTAGGGTCGGTTGTCTAGGTAAGCCCAGGTGGCTCTAGTGCTAGCAATGGTGTTCTAGGTGCTCGTGATGGGTTATTTGAGGTGACAGGATTTTTGGAGCAGGTCTCTGGCGGTATCCGTTAGCAGGTGGTGTTCATTTCCGGAGTAGGTACGCTGTACCGGTGGTGATTCTGGTGTGGGCTGGGGTTGTCTGTTTCGCCGGGTTAGCTTGTCCGGGTCGTATTAACTAGTGGCTTCTTGGGGGCGTGTAATGACGTTTTGGGTTCCCCCTTTCTGTTTTTGGTGTTCCGTGTGCTTCAGCGTTAGGCTCGAGAAGTCCATAATATTGGAGTGCTGACCTTTGATATATTCAATGGTGTAAAGATGTCAAGGTAATGATGTGGTGTTTTATTGCTTTTTAATTTCTGTGATGGTAGGTCTTGAAACCCATCCTTTGGTGGAATTCTTGGTGTAAAAGATCTTCTTAGATCTTCTTGGTGTTTTTGTTATTCTTGTTTTATCTGTATTGCTTTGGTGTAATAGGTGTAGACCTGGAAAACTCTTTGGTGATGCATAGTCCACTCCTATACTATTTTGAGTGGCCTGTCTCTTGGTCCCCTCTTCCGATGGTTTTTTTCCCGCTTGGATTTTTTATGCCGGAGGTTTTAGGGGTCCCAAGATTCAGTGTTGGTGTTTTTTCTTTGTCATCTATAATGTATTCCAAATTTTCAAAAAAAAAAAAAAAAGCTAGAATAAATTTTAAACCATAAAAGAGATTATATTCAGCAAATTTTGGTAACTATTTTTGGATATTTATCTCAAACCATTCATAAGATTATATTCATTTTAGTATGATTGGTTTTATTGATGATTATTTTAAACAATAATATTAAATTCCCAGCAGGTCATAGCTTCAAATTGCCATAATATTATAGTTTCAAATTGGCAACAGGTCATAACTAAATTGCCCAAATATCATTATGAGTGATATTTTTTAAAAATATTTCTTTAATAGGAACAATACAATTTTCTGATTCCTTTAAATTTGAAATTGCAATAATATAATTGGTTATTAGTGATATTTTAAATTTCCAATAGATCTCAATATCATAATTTTAAACTAACTGAAGCTCATAAATTGCCTTTATGTAATAATTTTAAATTGGCTGATGATCCTAAATTGCTTAAGTTTCATAATAATTATTTTTTTTAAATTTATTGAAATAGGAAATTGTCCAATTTAATGATCTTGCAAATTTTAATATTATTTTAAACAATAATATTAAATTCCCAACAGGTCTTCAATTGCCATAATATCATAGTTTTAAATTGTCAATAGGTCATAATTGCCTAAATATCATGATTAGTGCTATTTTTTAAAAATCTTTCTTTACTGATATAGGAAACAATCCGTTTTTCTTTTCCTTTAAATTTGAAATTGCATTAGTATAATTACTTTTCTTTATTAGTGATATTTTAAATTACGAGCAGATCTCTAAAATAACAATTTTAAATTGACCGAAGATCATAAATTGCCTTAATATATTAATTATAAATTGACAGAAGATCGTAAATTGCCTAATTATCATAATTATTGATATTTTTTTATAATACTCTCTATATTGAAATAGGAAACTGCCCGTTTACTGATTCTGCAAATTTGAAACTGCCTTGATAAATCACTTTTCTAAATTTGGTAAAAGTGGGCAGTGATTAGTCAATTTGTACAGCTAAAGGTCAAGCCTCATAAGAAGGTGCCATTTGTTATTTTCCAACAATTTTAATAGGTAGTAGGATATATATATATATATATATATATATATATATATATATATATATATATATATATATATATATATATATATATATATATATATATATATATATATATATATATATATATATATATATATATATATATATATATATATATATATATATATATATATATATATGGGAGGGATCCAATGAGAAGGGCATTGAAAATGAGAAGGGTAAGAAGGATTCTAAACCCTTGATTTCACTTACATAAAAAAATCTATGGTCACGATTGAGCAAAAAACGCTTAATTGTAAAAGTAACTATGTTACACAGAAATGTAACTATGACATCAATTTTAAAAAGTTCTTTTTTTATGACATAGTATCCATTTTTGGAAACATAGTAACCAAAAAAATCAAACAAAAATCCTTCTCATCCTTCTCATTTTAAAATCCTTCTCATTTGATCCTATATATATATATATATATATATATATATATATATATATATATATATATATATATATATATATATATATATATATATATATATATATATATATATATATATATATATATATATATATATATATATATATATATATATATATATCCATGGTATATACTAAGCTTATGACATATTATAACTAATAATACAACTATCAAAGAAAATACAAATATGCTAATTGCAAATCAAAATTTGGGTCATAAGTTATACATAATATATCAAATTTACAATATCTTCCAAATGATCATGTGACATGGAATCACTCATACGATGAAAAAATCGAGCAACTACAACCTTTAGTTTACATTTTTTTAAAGATTTTTAATATTTAAAACAAATATCTATCTATCTATTGGCATCTATAGAATCACTGTGCTCTTAGTAATTTAGGAGGTAGAATATCTTCATCGATACCCAAGTCAATCGCAGAATCACTACTAGACTTAGACATGGCATCTTCCACTTGACCGTCCTCGTTAAGGTTCCTCTTCCGGGTGCTCCTCATTTAATCATCCCCTAATATTAGCATTCCTATCGAAAGGCCTATGTTCAACAGTATTACCCAAAATCTCTAGAGTTTTGTTCAGTTTGGCCTCGCCCTCGGAATCAATTAAGACTATGGGTCGATTGGATTGTCTACTAGGGCTCAGTTACAAATTCCTCCCCCTACAGTTCTGAAGCTAGATTAGGTTCCTAATGTACTATTAGTTCTTCCTCCTCCAAAGGTTCCTAAATATCTTCGTCGGTTAGGGATACCTTACGATTCTAGGCTCCTAGCAATTGGCCTACTCGACTAGGCTATGCCCTTAGTATTTTAGTCCTCACCCTACTTGATGAAGACGCTCAAACTTATTCAAGATAGATACTAAATCGTAACACACCATATCTAGTATATGTTGGATCTTCTTCATTCAGTCCCTAAATTCAAAGAAATTCTCATCATCTTTTATCCTCCCACTACAACATAATTTGCTTTTAGTGGAATATATTTAGCGACATTTATTTTAATTGTCGCTATTTCCAATTTCTTATAGTGTATATATAGGATTTAGTGACATTCATTATAACCTTTAGCGGCATATTAAAAAGTCACACTAAAGTCTTTAGCGACATAGGAAATAGTGACATTCTCACAAATGCCACTATAAACTATAGTGACAATTACATATGCCTTTAAAGACCAAATTAAGTGTCACTAAATCACTTTATGGTGGAACTTAAAATAAAACCAACAGTTATTGCACTAAAAATATGATTCAATGGCATTTTTATAATGCCACTAAATCCAATGTCTCAAAAAGCTAAATTTGTTGTAGTGTCCATAGGTTTAGGCTAGAAACCTCCCTCCGAAAATGTATCAGGTCAAAATATGATCCTTTTCCCCCCTCCTCTAGGTTTGAGGTCAACATGTATTTTTCGTTTGTTCTTATACTCCCTGATTTATAATCAAACGATACTTTACAATTACATATTAAACTCTAACCAAACACCTTAAACTTAGAAACAATAATCAATAGCCTTATTGGCTCACCACACAAAACATACTACATTAAACCATACTGAACAATTCCTTCCATAATAAAAAGTCACACTAAAGCTTTTTGCGACATACGATCTAGTGACATTTCTCACAATTGTCACTATAGACTACAGTGACAATTACATATGCCACTAAAGACCAAATAAAGTGTCGCTAAATCACTTTGTAGTAGAACTTCAAATTAAAACCAATAATTATTACACTAAAAATATGAAATTAGTGGCATTTTATTAATGCCACTGAATTCAATGTCACAAAAAAGTTAAATTTGTTATAGTAACATAATCTATTTATAATTATTACAGATTTTTCATGATTCAAATTCGCTTCTAAAATTCTTTGTATGAATGAAAAACGTTTTTGTAAATTACTACCTTAGAAATTGATAGTTAATTAGAAAAATGATCAATACAACATTTATTTTAGAAATAAAAAATAACTAACAGGGTGCTAATTATAAAAACCCATGCTATGGACGGATGTTTAATTACGTTAATATTTTAGGGAAATTTTAGACTAATACAAATATTATATGAAGGTGGGTAATAACTAATAATATAAGTATTTACACCTATATATTGTAATTAAAAAAATTAAATATATACAAACCCAATATACGTTGTTTAACAAAAGTTTATAGGTTTTGGAACACATTTTAGGCATCTTTTTTGTCATTTGGTGTTTTAGTTTACATTTCTTGGTGTTTTAGGTGCTCAGACAATCTTTTTTGGTGTTTTCGAAAACGGTATTGCATAGCCCACCCCTATGCTGTTTTGGGTGGCCTGTTTCTTGGTCTCCCCCTTCCAATGGCTTTTTTCCGTACGGGGGTTTTTTTATGCCGGCGGGTTGGGGATCCCGGGTTACAGTGTGGTGTTCTTTTCCTCTTTTTATAATATTTCCAAATTTTCAAAAAAAAATATATATACTACATTCTTAGTACGATAGCATATTTCACCATCCTTGTCGCATGTGAGAATTCTTTGTCTTTTCTTTTTAGTCCCTCTAGAAATGGCGTCGTAAAATTGATAATAACTAAAAACAGGCAATGTTAGGAATAGACCGACATGAGATACTGTTTGTCCTTGACTTTTATTAATAGTCATTAATATTTCATGTTCCCATCTCACAATGAATTTCTTGAATGTAATTAAACTAATGGTTATTCTATAAAATATTATTAAACAACACTAAAAATTCATAGAAGAGAAATAGTATGAGCAAACAATTGGGGTCATATGAGGCTATTTATATTGTAATTTCATCCATAAAAGTGTTTATTCATTTTTATTTTCATAAAGGAATAATTAAATTACAAAAAAGCAGACAATATTTTAGTTGTTTGATTTTTATACACTAAAGTTGGTAGCTAAGATAGTATGATTGCCTATACACTGACTGAAGTTGGTTGATTTTTTTGATTAATTTATTTTGTTTCCATAATTATCATTTGGTTCAATATTTTATACATATTTCCTAAAATTAAAACTTATTATTATGATAGTCTAATAATGACTGAATTTAATGATCAATTAATAAATTTATGTCATTTCAATTTTAACAACTATTGCTGAAAAAAAGAATAATTATGTACTAATAATTTAATGAATTGCAATAATTGTAAAAAAGTAATTTATTTTGCAATATAATTTTCTACCACTCTATTTTCATTTTTATCTGTTTTTTAGTATAAGTTTCTAAATTGTACATTTATACTATATGTGTAATTGGAATAATTATGATTTATTGCATTCATTAATGTATATATTTTTCCAAAAATGCAAACGTATAAATATGAAAAGTCAAAAAATGCAAATAAATAAATTCCATTAACATCATCCAATGAAAAAAAGACAAATGACATGCTCACATTCATCTTGTCCTTTTTCTAATATACATTAAAATTAATAGATTGTATGATGATGCCCTTTAAAGTTTAAATTGTAATGGTGCAATATATGTTCCTTATTCATAATTATTATTATATTTTACTATTACAACAATGTATTTTCAATTTCAATATTTATGTTATAGTCCCAATTAAAAGCCTTTAATAATGGTCATCAAATTAATCATCTTAATTATTCTTAGTCTTAATTATTCTTAGCATTTAAAAAATTCTTATAGTCATCATTAAATTCATGATGTCATCTTTGTTAAATGGAGGGAAATTTTTTTATAAGAAGCTGACACCTCATCAATTTTTGAGATTGTTTTTGTCAGTCGTATTTTGCTTTAGTATTATGTATAGATAGATAGATTTCAAACATAACATAATTGGTTAATTGTATCAATTACAATTTAATACCTTTCTATAAATACTAGACGTACAATTATTAACTATTTATTGATATTCTTATAATATAAAAATTATTACCTAAAATGATTTTTAGTCATAGAAAACATTAGTAAATGTTTCATTTAATATTTTATTGTACAGTAATTATTGATGCTATAGTTACTGATAATATACAAATTTGTGCATTGCACGAATATGTTACTACGAAATATATATAAACAAACAGTTTCAAATAATAATGTAAGTACAAATACTATCGTTATTAAATTTACGAATTAAATACATGACTTTTTAAATAAAAATAAAATCACTGACGTTTTTTATTTATTTATTTAATACATAACTTTTTTTCATTCAATTAAACATATTAAATTCTAAGTTAAATAAATAAAATTATTATACTACTTCATATCATACAAATACATTACCTAATTTAGCTCCAAACTTAAACAAAAAACATTAAATTCTAAATTAGATAAATATTATCATGTATAATCAATTATTATGTACTTTACAAAATATTTTGATCTTATTTCCCACCCAAGACATGCATTATGTCAAAAATTTTACTATATCTATATTCAATTGTTCGTATATGTTTCAATTCATTTACCATTTTATTTCATACTATTAGTAAATAAACATTACTCCTACTCAATATTACATGTAATCGTTTCACATCCAATAATATTTTTTCATTTGTCATGCCTCTTTATAAGATAACGCTTGAAATTTTCCAAGACTTTTATAGTATTGTATAATAATGATATTTGTCATACTATTACCAAATAAAAATTACTCCTAGTCTCCTAATCAAAATGACACGTAATCTTTTCACATGCAATGATATTTTTCCATTTTGTCATGTCTTTTTATAAAATGACACTTTTAAGGTTTTAAGACTTTTATAATATTGTTTGATTGTTTGTTTTTGTACCTTTGAGCCTACTTCCAAACAAAACCCTCAAGCCATAAAGAAGAGATAAACAAAAAAGGTATAAATACATAAATGAGTTAAATATGAGAGTGAAAAATGTATTTAGCTTTGATTTTAGTTCATTTTACTGGATAACAACTTTAATTTATTATGTTTTACATTAAAATTTTATTTTTATTATAATTAATTTTTCTTATTTGATTAATTCTTATAAGTAATAAAAACTAACACTACTTTCATACATTGCAGGGGAATATATTATAGTCAAATTAAAATTTGAGTTAAATAATAATTGAAAATTTAGTTATAAGTACCTTAAAATATAATTTGAAATTAAGTTTACAAGTTTAACAAGTAAAAAAAATATAAGTAAAAAAAGTAATTAAAGTTAAAACAAATTTAAAATCTTACTATTATGTCCAATAAATAGCCACATTACATCCTTTTAATTAGCTTCTAATGTGCTTGCCAACATTCAAAGTAAGAGAATCTTCGTCATTAATCATGAAATCGATGAATCAAGTAAGTTGAATACAAGTCCACTATTAAATTGAACTACTTTTTTCATATTCAATTGATTTAAAGATCACAACCTTTACAATTAATATAATCATTTAAATTACCCCAAATACTCACTTTTTTTGGACCTCACACCACCTTTAATTACTATTTTCATATTCAATTGATTTAAGATTTATATATTTTCCATTATATTCCATATAAAATACTATTTGATTCTCACTTTCACCACTCAATTAAAATTTTATCATCTTATTAAAATATCACTTATTTTAATAATACTAATCCTCAAAAAATATGTTGAAACAAATGAAATCCATACATGGTAAGATCATCATCTTGGTGTTCATCCTCATGGGTATGATGGACGGAATCAACAAGTGTAAGGCAAAGCCTGTTACTCATGTAACAGTGACGAACATGTTAACCGAAAGGACGAATCTTCAAATTCATTGCAAATCAAAAGACGATGATTTAGGGGCACATATCATTCCATACAAAGGATTATATGGATTTCATTTCAAAGTAAACTTATTCTCAACAACATTATTCTTTTGTGGGTTTGTATGGAATCAACAATTACATTGGTTTAAAATATATGATAGTAGCAGAGATTTATTCTGTACTGAGAATATTTGTTCATGGACTATCCAAGAAAGTGGTCCTTGTTTTTCTGGTTTGCAAAATGTTACTAAATGTTATGAGTGGAATAAGAAAAACATACCTGTGTAAGACCATATGTCCATATATTTCATATTTACATGCAGATCGTTGTAGTTTACCAAATAAAAAATGATGTTATTATGCTATTTTTGTTATATATTAGTGACTTTGTCCCATTTGAATTTTTTGATACTTTTCACAATTTATTTTTAATTTGTATTTTATTCTTGATTAGTTAAAATATAATTGAGTAAATCTTGCTTGATTCGTCTTAAGGTAAGGATTATTATTTTTTTTTATAATTTTTAGTTACGTACCGTTAGAAGTATTGAGGATTCAATACATATCTAGGCAAACATGCCGATAAGAAATGAGACAAAGTCATTAAAATGAGGTACGTCCAATTTGAAATACTTAAAATTAAAACTTATTGTTACATACTCCCTTTGATTCTTAATTGTCACATTTTCTTATTTGACAAATTTATATCAATTGTCACATTTCTTTTTTTGTTAATTTTTTTTAACCTAAATACCCCATCTTCACACAAGTAATGTCCAAAATACCCTCACTTTTATTACTTACAATACCCCTACAACTCACCTTTACAATTAATATAATCATTTAAATACCCCAACTACTAACTTTTTCATGGACCTCACACCACCCTTACTAACTGTGCCCAAGCAAATGGGACATCTAAATAGAATTGGAGGGAGTATTGTTTCTGCTTTTATATTTGGCGTGAGTTTCCATACGAGTACAATATATATTATTGATGAATTTCACATGTCATATTTATAATTTTTTGTACATCATATCTATATTATACTAGTGTAAAACCCTGTGCAATGCACAATTTTTTTTAACATCAACACATAAACATATGATATTAAAAAAAGTTAGAAATATTATGCAGTAGAAACACTTAATTTTGACAGTTATATGTATGAATTAACTTTGTAATTTTGAAAATTTTCAACAATATTTAAGCAGTATATTATATTCTTTAATTTACTTAAATTAACTATAAATAAATGTTTGTCAAAAGATACTTTAATAGTAGATATATTGTTCAAGATCAATTGTCATATCATTAGTCTTTAGTCAATATGACGATAATTTAAACTAAATTTGTTTATGTTTAAGAAATTATTTAATTTTTTTTTAAAATTTTCCGTGCTCAAAACAATTCCAACTAGCACCCGTTAGTCGAAAATAATCCCAATTATAAATTATTTTTAAATAATCCCAAATTTCACCTGAATTTGTTCATGGCATACGCTATAACTTGTTTACCTAGGATAGCAGGTTACCTTGGCAAAAAAAAATAAATAAAAAACAACCTAAAGGAGTAGATAAGATACAAAATTAAATAAATTATTTGTCAATTTCTACAAAGTTTGTGATTACAACTTTGAGAATTGCCATACGTACATAAGATTCAAAATTATTTTTTCGTTCGTATTTTACTTTGTTTTGTATATGTGTTTTTTCCATCATTCTTAATTAAACTTATATATTATTTGCTTTTGTTTTTAATTAAGTATCTATATAATTTCTTTTTAAGAAACTATAAATAATATAAAACAACATATGAATGTTCGCCATTACTAAAAGGAGTAGATCGTAAATTCTTTATCCTTTATTTTTATCGAAGGTAATAAATATCGAACTACTTATTTTTTTAGTTTCTTTACCTATTTATGTTTAGATGTTTATTATAACCTTTATATATATATATATATATATATATATATATATATATATATATATATATATATATATATATATATATATATATATATATATATATATATATATATATATATATATATATATATATATATATATATATATATATATATATATATATTGAGAATTAGGAAATATTATTAAAGACAATAAAAATCATTGAAACTTGGGAGCCCAAAACCACCGGCATAAAAAACCCCTTGAGTTTACTAAATTACTAAACAAAAATTTAATATATATACCCATAATCCATATATGTCAAACAAAATTTTATTTATTGAAAAATAATTGGATTGACATTTTCAACTGTTAGTCTTGCAACTTACAAATATCATAGAAGTTTCCTTTCAAAATGGCAACTACATATCTTATTAGTTAATTTCGTTAATTATTACCCTAATAATTTGTTTCTTTTTATATAATAATGATTATTATTACATTAAAGTAGTGTGTCCCTACAAATTAGGAATGTGACAATTGAAATGAATTGTTTTAAAAATCAAATGAGACAATAGTATAATATATTAATATTAATAATTACTAATAATCATTATAACAACAATGATTTTATTAAAATTTAAATTGAAGATTTTATGTTTTTAAGGAATGTAATCAATGGCCATCAATACAATAATGCTATATAAATGTAATTTAAACTCATAATAAACAAGAGCTATAGACTTTAAATATAACAATTATTTATGTTCTCCAAAATGTATAAGCACATAAAAATTAGTGTTATCTTGTTATTCCTCCTTGTTACATTTATCCATGTAAGTGATCGGTGCAAGGCAAAATCAGTGACTCATGTAATAATCACAAATAAGTTGGAAGGAAAGATGAGTCTTCAAGTGCACTGTAAATCCAAAAACGACGATTTAGGAATCCATATCCTTTCTTACCAAAGTCAATATGGATTTAAATTTAAGCCTAATATTTTATATACAACATTATATTTCTGTAGCTTTGTATGGAATGATCAACTGCACTGGTTTGATATATTTATTTATAATAGAGATGAATATTGTGTGGGGGAGGAATCTTGCCCCTGGATCATCAAACAATCTGGGCCTTGTTACCTTGGAATTTATAATGTTACCAAATGCTATGATTGGAATAAATCACCATTATAAGAGCATTCTTACTTGTTAATTCATTGCTTTATCCAAAATACTTATATTGATGTACTATTGTATCACAAAAGTATAAACTAATACTCAATATTTAAAGGTTTCCAACATTACGTTATCTTTTAGGATAAATGGAGATTAATAATCTCAACTTTGCGTAATCCGTTCAAAACAATCCCAACTTTCGATTATTTTCTAATATACCTAACTTTGCCACTTTGTTGCTCTGGACATACCCTTTATTATGATAACCGGTTATAACAGGTAAATTACCTCTTTTGTCATGGAAATAAGAAGGATAAATGGAGATTAATAATCCCAATTTTGCGTGATCCGCTCAAAACAATCCCAACTTTCGCATATTTTCTGTTATAACCGGTTATAACAGGTGATTTACCTGTTATAATTGGTTACCATATTAAAGGGTATTAACTGAGCAACAAAGTGGCAAAGTTAGGTATATTAGAAAATAATCGAAAGTTGGGATTATTAATCTCCATTTATCCTATCTTTTATATGTTTTACCTTTATACTTAATTAGCTTTTAGAGATTAGTATGATCCTCAACAAGATATAGATTGGTCATTTATGACTTTGTTTTTTCTGTGCACTTATATTTTATAACACAACTCAGATTGAATTTGGTTAGAACC